>JAOXXN010000230.1:8431876-8442392 GCA_026770055.1 Myrmophylax atrothorax
AGGTCTTTTCCAACCCAATCCATTCTATGATTCTGTGACTCTGTGATCCCCAATGACCCATTTTTCCCTGCTTTATGGGGAGCACTGGAGTTCTGACAGCCTTTCTTGCCAGCACTAAGCAAAGGCAGGAAACCCAAACACGTTATTGTGGTGATAAGCACTGGCTCATTTACTCTGCATACCTAAGATAAGCTTCAGCACTACATTAAAACAAGCCACACACCACAAGATTTTCATGTTTGTTTTAGCACTGCCTGAAAATGAACACTGCCTTGGTTTGTCCCCCAATCAAAATAAAATGTATCCAAATTGCCCTTTGTTAAACACTTTGCTGCTTAAGTGCAGCAATAAAACGTTCCCTTCCTGGTGGAAGCCAGTGCAGCACTTGAGGTGACCTCCACAGCTTCTCACCGGAGCTACAACACACGGTGCATTCAGTCAGGGTGAAATGGCACCTGCAAGGACACTGCAGTGCAGGCCAGGTAATTCCCCAGAGACAGAGGGAAACAGTGCACCCACAACTGCATTAATGCACTAACACTGAATTCTGCACTATTGAATCTCTCCAGGGATGTAGCACAGAAAGTTAGTGAGGACTTTCATGGCTATTTGTTCCTAACACTGTCCCTTCTGTTGGGCTTCCCACCCACAGGGTGACCACCAATGTAGAATCAGTGAAAGTTCTGCAAAAATAAACAAAACCCCCTCCCACAACCAATTAAATCACCAATTTGTACGTGCAGGCCCTTGTTTCATGTCCACTGAGCTAAGTTAACTCAGCAGGCACCTTGTAACAATGACAACTACCACTAATCTTGTTTTCATTGACCCTTGTGTGTTGTTCTGTTGCACAGAAATAAAGTCACAGGCAGTAAGTGCTTTCCAAAAGTGAACACCCCTCATGTACATAAGATGCAGAATAATTTATAGTTAACAGCAGAGAGAAAACAAGAAGTCCTATAAAACTAGATAATCCAGTCTGGCAGTTCTACTGCACCAACCAGAGTTTTGCAATCATTTTTGTTTTAAACAAAGGAAGTTCCTTGAGCAACACACTCTGAGAAAGATCCTCGTTGGTACCAAAGTGTGTTCATTTCTTCCTCAAAGAACCTCTTGCCACTCAGGAATTCTGGCTGCAAACTAATGCCAGCTGTGTCCCCTCCCAGGCCAGGGCTAAGCAGTGTCTGTTCGTGTCAGTGGAATGCCAAGCAAAGCTTTTCTTTGCACTGCAATACCCTCTAGCAACAATAAAGGAGGACGCTGATAATTTGCCTTCAGGCAAAGCTGTTCAGGGAGAGGAGAGGTCTAAATTTACACAGGGGAGAAAATGTATCACACCTAATAACCAAGGTCCTTCAGGAAAATACTTGCTCACCCCTCTTTACTCCAAGAGGAGCTACAAAAGCCTTCTTTGCTCACTTCAGAATTAACTTGCTGACTGCTGGATTTGCTTTCAAACATCAGTGGGTTCACACAGGAGAACAGCTGGTTTGTACTGCAGACACCACAGATGCACAGCCCATTTCCCACCATTTCAGCTCACCTGCTAAACTGAGAGCAGGTGTAAAAATAGAGGACAGAATGATGCAATCTGACTCCTTCCATCTGACCTTCTGAGTTATTTCCAGAAGTGAACACAAAGTGTTGCTATCACCTCTGCCACATGTAACGAGTCCCACCAAACCAAATATAAACACCAAATTTTACACAAAGAGCCAGCTCTGCTTAGTAATTAAAAGTACAAAATCCCTTCCAGTCACTGAGCAGTGTTAAATTCCTTCACACAAGTGCAGTTCTTTTATTTAAAAACCTGAGCTACTCCTAAACATCTATTATAGGAAAAATCCCCGAGGTTGGCACAATATGCACTGCATGCATCAGTTCCACATGCACATGCCACCAGCTCCACAAACTGACACATTTGCTCCACGCTTACATTGCACTCACTCCCATAAACATGTTACCTACCAATTACACCACTACAGCTTAAACATCCTGGGGAAAAACAAACAAACAAAAAACCCACACACCTAAAAAACCCTCACACAAACCTTGAAAACATCTGCAAGTGAAATTATGAAGGTGAACATGGCCCCAGAAACACTGCAGCTTAATTCTGGAACAAGAGCAAACTTATGAGAGAAAAGAAAGTGTTCACCAGGTCCTACAACAGTTGGAATTACCAATTAATTTGTCTTTTTACTGTTATTGAGGCATCAGGACACCTCCTGCTCACCTTCTTTTAAAGTCCACTTGATTGCTCCTGTCCTTTTGCTCACAGCATGCAAACTTCCATCCAGGGTTGACACAAACAGCAGCGTTTCTGGCACAGTTACTGAGCTGGTGCTCTGCAAAAGAAAGTCCCACATGCTGAATACAATCATTGACTGCAGAGTTTACTCATGACTGGCAGAGTACACGGGCTACAACTTCCCTTCTTTCAAATGCACAGACTGAACAGCTTTCTTGTCCCTTTGAATCCAGTGACATTTGGTTTGGTTTGGTTTGTTTGGTGCCCACACTGTGGATTTTCCTGTGCTAAGAGCCCCTAGAAACAAAGTGGGACGTGCTGTAAGTCCAGCTGCAATGCCACATTTCTGCAGGAGGAATCAATAACTGCTGAGGGAAGTCCATGTGTGTGAACACCCACAGACCCCTCTGAGAAGGCACTGGCTGCAGGGGCCAACCCTCAGCCTCACTCCAATCCTCTGCCCCTGGGGACAGGACCCTCTGTATTTGTGGGTATGGAACAGTCTGGTGCCAGCTGTCCCTCCCCCAGCCCAGCCTGGCAGCCTGGCCACTGCAGGGCATGGAATTTTATTAAAGGGCCATCACACAAACATTGAGGACTCAGAACTGTGCAGTTATTCCGGGAACAGCAAGGCCAAGGTGTCTCATCACACTTAATTTAATGTCTACTCTTCTCTTCCTGCCTAAAGATGACCCCACTCACCCTAAGAATGATGCATTTTCATTTCCCAAACCTCGAGTAACTTGTCATTTTTGGGCTGTATCATCTGCCAACGTGCCACCTGCCACCCTTCAGGAGTTTCACAGTTAAATATAATTCCTGACTACCACAGAAATGCAAGTGTACTCATTTTACACAGTTAATGGTGTCTTTGATGACTTAAATGGTAAACAGCAATTATCAGTCATGTTACAATTACTGCAAAACAAAACACTTAATTGCCAAATTAAAAAGCATGGATATAGTGGTAACTTTCTTTGAAAAACTATATATTTTAGTGCAATTCAAGTAAAGCATCAGACTTTCAGGCAAGGCAAAAGCCACAAGGATAATCAAATACAGGAAAAACCAGCCAACATTCAGGCTGCACCTCTAAATATTGTACAAGCTTTTTTCCAGTCACAATCAGCTGGAGCAGACAATTGTCAAGTACACAGTGCAGAAGAAATTAAAGTCCAAATCAACGATGCACAAACCACAGATCAGGATTAGCTGCAGAAAATAAAGGAAGAAGTATGTTAACACCTAAGTATAATTTTCATTACCTGGCACTGTTAAACTATGCAGGCTGCACAGGCATCTGCACTTGGATAAAATATTTACAGCTGCATCTGGGATGAAACTTTGCAGTGGTTCTTCAAACAGGGACAGTGAGGAACAGCTCCTCTGGTGCTGCCCTACAAAGATGCAGCTCAAGATGTTACTGAGCAGACCTGAACTCAAGAGTACCTTTCCAGCCTAATGACCTGACTGGATGTAAAAGCAAGAGCAAAAGGGAGCTCTACTGTAAAGTTATGAGTTCTCAGTCTTTGGTATTATAACTTGTGTTAAATAAACTATTGTAGGCACTGTATCAAAGTAAACTTTCCTGTTAAAGACAGGAAATTAAAAATATTGAAGTTCCTTTAAATTGCAGGTGGGAATTTGACACCCAGAATGTAATTAGTGTTAAAGTTTACTTGCAAATAAAATAACATCCAGCAAATCCACCACATTTTCTGTTTCCAGAGGCTAAGGTTGCTTTTCTAGGCTACTCCTTACTCTCTGCACAAGTTTTATCTTCTAATCTTACAGAATCAGCATATTCTCCACAAAGCATGTTCTCTTCCTGTCTTCTTACTGAGAAATAGATGTGTATCACCTCCCCAAAAGATGTGCCTGTAAAACAACCCCCATGATGATGGTTGGGTATCACATACCAGGAACATATGGCATATGGAATATATGGAATATATGGCACAGAGCACTACTTACTCTAGCTGTGTAGATTTAACATTTTCATATTTAACACTTGAGTATCTATTTCTTGTGGCCTCAAGGCTACAGAAATTATGGAATTACATGTGAGCTCTGAAAGTCTCATCCAAACACCAGTGACCAGTCTGCTGTTCAGATCACTGGTATTTTAGAAGGCTGGTAGGACCTGGGAGCAAACAGAAAGCAGGAACATGCAAAGGGCTCCTCTGCACACTCTGCACTCCAAGTATGAAAACTTTTCCGTGCTTCCCTGTAGTCACTTGCAGGCTGAGCAGCAAAGAAAAGCCCAGGGGATGAGGCCAACCATGCCAGTTGCTGCTGAAAACCAGCTGCACACCTGAGAGCGGCCACAGGCAGAACGCCCTGGAAAGGTCTCAGATATGACTAAGAGCAGGAAATCACAGCAGCTTTTTTAAGCTTTGTTCTAGGGAGGATCCTTGGTGTGGGGGGAAGAACCACTCCCATCTACCACCCCACGGTGCCTGACACCACTCCAGGTCAACGGGGAGCTGTGAACCTTCCTGGGATGGCAAGTGCTTGTGGCAAAGAGAATGACCCCTGAAGAGCCACAAGGAAGCCACTAGTTCTGGGCTCAGCTCTGCTCCCTGCCCAAGGAACCCCGCTGGGAGTGACCCCAGCATGGAGGCACTGCCGTGTCCTTGGCAAAAAGGTCCTGCCACTGCAGCGTTTCCCTTTCAAACACACACATTGTCCAGTGCTTTCCTCACCCCCCCAGAGGTCTGTGCTGAAGCTTTGCTGCTTCTGAAGGGCTTTCTCACATTTAACCATCAAAGCCACATTGATGTGGGCACTGCAGCCCTGCGTGCCACAGATACCATCTGCTTTGGGGGAGAGACTCAACACAGGGCAAACTCCATCAGTCCTTCCTTACTTCTACATTTGTATTTGAACACAGACAGAATACATGAAATACCATGTCTGAAAACCCTTCCATTCCCTCATCCTTTTCAAAGCACGAGATCTCTGCAGTTGAGATTGCCCAGCTCAGTAATACACTGACACTGCTGAAGCCTAAATTAAAACCCCAGTGACTGTAGGCTTTGCAATGCAATAGTACTCATTTATTTTGACCAACATCTGCAGCAGTCACTTGGAGAAGGTTGGGAGTTAGTGTAATAGCATGGAGGCAAGGTCTTATTCTTTCAAATTATATCAAACAATAGGCATAAAAATTAACAGATTGTTTAAATAATTACATGTTTCACCCACACTTAGAAATGAAAAACATTTCCTCTTGATTTCATTTGTGACTTTTAGCAGTGGCTACAGACTGTGGTATCAAGGTTGCAAATACTCAATAGGTGTTTATTTTGGCCACAAAGCTTTATAATAAATTGATTAATTAAAGCCCGGAAACAGCACTGTTACGAAAAGCTATGAAATGATAGAAACCTGTATGGACAAACCAAACTTGTTTTGATTTTTGTGTGAAGTGTGGAAGAACATTCTCACCACACTAATCACATCTCAGCCCTCAGACAGACTCTTTATCCCAACTGGTAACACAGACCTTGCCCTCCCTCCCCACAGGGCAGGGGCCTCCATGTTGTGCTGCAGTGGAAGTTCTTGAAAGAGATTATTAATTCACACTGCAATTTGATGTCTGAGAATACACAACCACTGAATACAAGAAAAATATGTCAGGGTGTGAAACAACTGAGCAAAAATAACTTAGTGAACAAAGACAACGAGACAGAATGAAAACCTGGTCTGGTTCTTCTTTCATTTCATTCGAAACTGCAATAAGGTCTATTTTAACAACAACCTTCTCTGTAATTCAGGAGGAGCTTCTACTGCCTTGACAGTCTGTACCCATACCAATCTTCCAGATCAATAGTGATGTTAAATGGAGTGTTTACAGTATTTTGAAATTGATTGGGGATTACTTTAGAATTAATTTTTAATAATGTCATTCAAAAGACAAATTTTCAAGCTCCCACTGGATTCAAATTTGAGAAAAGGTCTGAAGTGCTGACTGCAAATAATCTATAACAACCTCAAATTTGGGGCTAGAATAGAAATATACTGTCAAATAGAAATGCACTTTTTAAGAATTGGTCAACCCTCATATAAGAACCTTCCCCTTAGTCTAGATCTACCATAACTTTAGATAAAATGTCTTAGAAATCCAGGTAATAAAATGAGTCAAGACAACTCTGAAGGCCCCTGGAGTGACAGGAAGGCCAGTGAAAGCTGCAGAACAAGTTCTGGTGTGTGTGGTGCAGCTCAGGGTCAAGGTGATAACATCTTCCTTCACCCCAACAGCACGAACTTTTCTAAGGGTTAGCAAAGCAATGCCCCAGTTTGTTTTATTGTCTCAGAAGAACACAGGTGCTCACAGCACTAACTTCATGCATTAATTCACCTGCTAAACCCCAGCCCTGTGGAAATGCAGGTCACCACGTGGCACAAACCCCAGTGCAGTCAAACAGCAGGCAGCAAACCAGGCCACTCAGCCCTGCAGGTCACAGCTCTGCAGCCCAGAAACGTGTCTGCTGTGGGGGTGATGCCACCAGAGGCTCCTCAGGTACGACAGAACAGGAAAACACTTCACAGGGACACTGGCTGTGTGTGCTGACTCCAGGGACAGGCACTGATTTCACAGAAATCTCGGAGTGCTCACCAGTAAATGAACCAGTGCCATGTGGGGCCAGGTAAATAATTTCCTCTCATGAGTCTGAAGCAGCAATAGATATGCAGAGATCACAGGATGACAGACTATTCTGAGTTGGAAGGGACCCACAAGGACCATCGAGTCCAACTCTCAAGTCAATGGCCCACACAGGGGATTGAACCCATGGCCTTGGCATTGTTACAACCAAGATTTAACCAGCTGAGCTGATCTCATGTGCACCAACCCTGATGTGCTGGGCTGCTGGATGATAAAGGATGGATGGTTTGCTAACTACAACTTACAGCCTCCTCATTTCTTTGGTAATGCCTGGCTTACCAAACCAAAATATTGACAGCATATACAATCACTCAAGAGAAAAACAAATACATTCCTCACTCTGTAATTAGCTTAATATTCATCAGGCTGTACAGTTGCATTTTACAAAAAAACTATGAAAAACCAACCTCAGCCTTAAGAGCCCCAGACACTTTCCTCCCAGTAACAAAAGGCCTACACCATAATTTATGCCACTGGAGCCACAACTGGTAAACCAGTAAGGGTGCAAGGCAAAGTATTTTTAGCCATTAGCACACACTGTGAGCACTTGGCATATTCATCACAGCCAGCCTATGATTCATTGCCCTGGGTTTGACAGCTATCTCATTACACTGCCAGCCTACAGCCTAAAACTCCCTGTGCATAACAAAGCCAGGCCATGCAGAAAGCCTTTGCAAAATTCAGTAAACTACAAGGGCAAGTTTTTCAGTATAACTAATAGTGCAGTTAATATATGAAAGAGAGCTGACAAAAATACATTTTACATGAAGAGCTAAATGAAATCTACAGATCTTTTAATCTTGGACTAAATTCCAGCATGTCTTCATTAGCAGTTTCTCATCAGGCTGTAACCCAGGTCAGTGAGTTCTCATTCACACACCCACTCCCACGGCAAAAACTGAAAACTACAGGAGAGCCACCCAACTGTCCTCTGCTTCTGGCTGAGCTTTCACACCTGATTGTCTCTGCAAACCCCAAAATTATTTCAACAGCCACAAGAACACCAGGAAACCCAAATGATTCCAAGGGCAGGGTTATAAACACATCAATTTACACTCCAGGGCAGAGCTGTCCATGATAATTTTAAGAGTGCAAGACAAATTCCTAACTCTCACCCTCAAAAGCCCCAGACCCTACTAGACTATTTTGAGATCTGCAACTCAAATCAAACACAAATGTTAGTCAATGTTAGTTAACAGAGGGCCTGACCATGTCCTCAGTAAACCCTCAGGGTTTCACACCTCTCAGGTCCTGGGGCAAACACAAGAACACTCCAGAAGGAAGCACAGCTGGCCAAGGCTGGGATTTTCCCAGGCCAGGGGCACACACCGTGTGCCCAGCACTGCTCCCATCCCAGCAGGGCCAAGGGCCACTTTAACCCCAGGGAGGTTGTTGGTTCTGAGTTGCATTTGCTCTGTGTCGAAACAGGCACAGTTTGGAACGTCCAGGGCTCACAAAAAGAAGGGTTTTTCCAATCTAAAGAGTCATTACTGTATAATATTGATGGTGGCTGATATCACTGACAGCTCTACTGCAATTCTCACTGTGGTATCGGAGCTTTCACCCTTTTATAATGTGCTCCCATCCCCTGCTAGGGCAGTTCCAAGAGCTGTGACACTCACAGAGCAAGAAACAGCATTTTATCCTTGAAAGATAAGACAGGAAGGGAAGCCCTTGTAAGAACACATAATGTAAATTGTAGGAAAACAATATTAGAGTGGGGGTATTAGGAAACTGTTATGGGTTTACAGGAACCAACAGTATATTTATCAGATAAAGACAACACAGAGCAGCAGATCACCACCACTACCCTCTGAGAAGAAATCTGAAGAAAACAGTCTGCAAAACCTTTAGGCAATCTCGTGTTCTCACAGTACCTCAACACCAAGAATTGTCAGCCAGTCTTTTCCATGGGAATTTATCACTCAAGTGACATGAATAGTTTCAAATAAGCCTTCACAGTCAAGTGGGTTAACTACAGGTGAGATGACTGCAACAAAGTTCACAGAAATGAAAACTAGTTCTGAAAAGGGACTGAAGTACAGAAAGGATTTCAACGTGGAAGTCACAGTGAGAACCTACAGCTGGCAGAGCAAAAAACCCAGGGGGAGAGCTGAGAAAAGAAACAGGAATGGAGAACCTGAGGTCAGACCTGAGCTGAGGTGAGGTGGCAGGGCAGGGAGACAAGGGGAGAGAGAAATCCAGAGAAAAAAGGCATGAGCCTATTTTTTTGTGACTATGCAAGCAAAAATATACAAAATTTAGTAATAATCTGTTGATTTGAAAAGTATTTTTAGTATTTAAAAATACTTCTTAGTATCCTCACTGAGTACTGTTTATAAAACTTCATGAACTGCAAATCAGTGTTTTCCTTGCAAAATCTGAAGCCCAAACCTGTCAGGACCATGAAGAGATTTCAGTTCAGCCTCACAGTCCAGGCTAAGGCAAACACATTAGCACTCCACACTAAAGATTCTAAAGTAATTTTTGTTGACAGCCTGCCTTTAATTTTTTTCAGTTTCCTAATGAAATAAAAACACTGGGTATGTTACAGAGCTTCTCTGCTAATGTGTTTACTTAACTTCTAAAGAAGGGGAGTGGAGCGATTGTATCGCAGGTGAAAAACAAAGCCTTCAGCTTTGCTTAACCTGAACTACAACCCCATATATTACACCAGCATTTTCAGGTAACAATGAACAATCCAGCAAAGAACATAACCTCAAACTTTGCTACATTCGAGTATAATGAAAACAGTAAATGCCAGCTGGCCTCTTCATTGGGTCCTGATCCGGAGCACTTGCAAACAAGAGCAGCCTTCAAAAGTGAGTTTTTGAACTTAGCTTTCCATCTCAGTACACACACAGCAGACAGCACCCACTCTAAAGTACACTGTTTAAAATTATTACCTCTGTAAAAATAATCTGCTCAGCATTCCATCTGCTTTGCACCAGTTTCCCTATTCCATGCACTTTTATTGCTCCAGCTATTGCAATACCTCACAACCAACCCGGTTATGTCTTAAGAGGTTTTGCAGGGCAGTGACTCGTGCACTTTGTCTTTCACCTTTGAATTTAAAGCTGTGGTCTGCTTTGGATCCCAACCAACCACACGTAAATTTAATGCCCACTGGTGAGTTTGCTCTGGAAACAGAACAATCAAAATGCCAGGACAGGGCCTGTAGCCCATCATTTGCATTTGGTCACCAATATATATGCAGCGTGTTGATTTTTTTTTCAGAAAGAAAACAAGCCCCCTCACTTAGCAAGGGACAGAGCAAAAACCATCTAGCATGTCCCAATGGCTCCTGCACTCACCTACATGGGTTCAGGTTTTAAAAGTTTCTCTGTACTACTTGTTACAATTACTTTGTGAGAAATTAACTGTATTCTTATACTTCAAGGATTATGATACACGTGTCCAGGTTAGGACATTTATATCATAAAGACACAGCTGCAGGTACACAGCTGTGGGGCAGGGGCAGGCTGTGGGGCAGGATGAGGCTGTGGGGCAGGGGCAGGCTGTGGGGCAGGGGCAGGCTGTGGGGCAGGATGAGGCTGTGGATAAGCCTGTGGGGCAGGGGCAGGCTGAGGCGCAGG
>JAOXXN010000230.1:8453302-8465285 GCA_026770055.1 Myrmophylax atrothorax
CACTTCACTGAGAGGGACAGCTTTATCAAACTCATCTCAGCACATTTCACTTGATTTCAACCAGGAAATGCAATGCTGCCCCACTGGGGTCCCTCTGCCCTGACACACCCAGGGACAGTCAAACCCCAGAGCTGTTTTGTTCCCCCCTCCCTCTCTCTGGGAGCCTCTTACACCACTTTGTGGTTACTGCCCTGAGAGGGGGTTTGTTCTGGGCTCTTGAGGGACAGAAATGAGTGTCACAACCAACCTTCCTCTCTGACAACACAGTCATGGATGCAAACACAGAGAACAGTCTGACACAGTAACTGCCAACTGATGTGATTAAAAAAGCCAGCAAATCAAAATTAACTAACACAGTGGAAATGGATGAGAATTCAACTGTTCTGTACTTCTCAGTCTCTATTTATTTGTCATATCCATTGTATTGAAGGGAAAAAAACCAAGCAAGCAACCAAAAAACCTTCATATAAACTAAACAGATTAGGCTGCTCTTTACATAAAGCTGGCCCTGAGGTTGGGAACAGCCCAGCCCCGTGCAGGGAGCAGCTCAGGCTGATACCTCCAAGCATCAGGTGCTTGGTTACAGGCACTTCCATCTGCCTTGCTGGGGGCCTATTGCTCAGCCAGCAGCAAACTGGTTTTTAAATATGAAATCAATGCGTGCACTAATTTATTTCTGAGGCCATTTCTGCACTGAACAGATAGGAAAATACACAAAGAAAATCCTGAAGGGGTGGAGGGGAGAAAAAACAGAATCTGATTTGTATAGACATTTCCTTCTCTATCCTCCACTCTTTTGAGGGGGAAGGATTAAAAGGATTTTGAAAAATTCTCACCTACGAGTTATAGGGATGTAAATTCAGAAATATTTATTTCAAGCAGTGACAATGAGAATCTAGGTCGACTTTAAATCCTCTGAATTTCTACCAGTGTATGAGATCATTCAGCCATTAGTTTTTTTTCCCATTTATTTTCTTGTCAGGCCTACACAGAAATATAGTGCTGCTGGAAGTGTTACTTCAAGATATCTCAGAATAAATGGTCAGAGCTACGACATGAGGATACAAAGCACTCAGTATCTTCATTCTGAGAGACCACAACATTTTATTCAGAGCTAAACAAATGGCCAGATGTAGAGACTGTTTTCTTGATTTGTGTACACTAAATCAGAGACCACCTACTGTTCAGGGACTGCAGATGTTTTAAGTGCAAAGAGATACAGCACAAAAAGAATGGACACTCCTCAGGTGATGGGAGGGATATTTGACAGGTGGCACTCACCAGGTTCATGCAAATGGACAGATTGATGACACTCAGAAATTCCAACAACATCACAAAAATGAGAGGGAAAGCACAAATACAAGTGAGGTAAGTTACTGTGTGGTGCTAATTCTTCTACCTAAGGCATTTCACTTAGACATACCAGGGAAGTAGGAGTGGGCCATGAGGATAAATAGAGAGTAAAGCAGGGGTGTGATTACTCCCATGGTGCAATAAAGGTATTGAAAAAGTGTTTACATGACAATTATAGCCCATTCACCTTGCACAAGAGTTACTGCTCCAGGGTTACAGCTGTGGGAGCACCACTGCTGCAGTGTGTGCCTCCAACAGACAAGCCTTACTGTCTGAGACCCCAAATCAAGCTAAGATAAAACTAAATGTTAGTCACAGAGCGCTTTAAAGTCCTACTAAATAAATATATATATATATATATATAAATGACTGTGTCACAAAAGCCTTTTGCTAAGGTGGTTCTCAGGGGTGCACTCAGGTTGCACAGAAAGGCCACATGTGTGAAACCCCCTCAGCTCCCTCCAGTCCTCTGCAGAGCCACAGCTGCTCACACAGCAGGACAATCCCACTTTTCCCCAGTGGAAGCTGGGGCTGGATTCCATCCCTACTCCCTTACCCCTCTCTGCCGATCTCACCCACTTTCAGCGCTTCTCCAAGGGGCTCTTTGCCCAGTTTGGTCAAGTTCATCTTGGTCTCCAGGGTCATCAGGAAAGATCCATTGTAGGACATTTCCAGATCGACCCATAGTCCTAAAATAAACAACAACAGAGAGATGTCACTTTAGGAACAATCACGAAGCATTAAGCTCATGGAGCAAAGACACAAATCAAAGCAGTGAGCACAGCCAACAATCTGAAATGAAGCAGTGTGGTTTACACACACCTCAACTGCTTCAGAGATCTGAAATGAGGGAAAGAAAAGAAAACACAATCAGGGATTCACTTCAAAACTGTTTTCAGCACTGCTCCAAGCCAACAGCAATGGGGACACTCCTGTACTCACTGCCCAGAAGAAGTACAGGCTGAAATCCCAGGGCAGCATTGCTTGTGTCCCATCACAACCTGCTGTCTCTCCTTCTGCAGTGGTGGCCTGAAGGAGCATGACCAGGTTCCCTCAGTCCCTGGGCTGTGGGAATTCTCTCAGGACTCACAGGGTCACCACTCAGACAATTCCAGACATGTAAGTTAACTCCTGTTGTTGTGCAAACTGTTCATCTAAGAATTGTCTTGGGAATTGCTGCAGGATTAGGTCCTGCCTCTGGAGTGACCCTGCAGCCCCCCCACACCAAACAGAGCTGGAGGTATTTGTGATCCACAAATCAGATGCCACAGAGCACAGATTGTGCCTCTCCCTTTTCCAGCCCCTGCAGCTGCACAAAACGTGCCCTCACCAGCACCTGGCACACCCACCACTGGCATTCCACTTTGAGTTCCTTATTCAGAAGCCATTAGTGGTAACTACTCTTTGGGTTTGATTCACCTGTGAAAGTCACATGTTATCAGTTATAAACCATGGTTTTCTCCTCTGCAAAAGCATGCCAGAAGAACAGAAACAGCAGCTCCCAAAGGGCAGCTCTGACACCCTGAGGTTCCAGGCTGGTGCTTTACCAACCCAGTCACTCTTTTCCATCACTCAGTGTTTCTAACACTGTGCTAAAACAAAGCACAAGAACTCAAACACAAGTATATATATGTATATTACATATATTTCTTCTTTAGAGTGAGACAGTAGCAGTAAGATCATCAGATACAAGAAAACAGCTCAACAGACTTTTTGGATGATCAATGAGTCAGCCTGATTCAATCATCATTACTATTTTAACAGGAGATAATTAAGCAAAGGATGCCATTGCTGAGAGGGAAAATTCCTTCTGGCCAGAAAATGCATTTTCCAGAGGGAAAAAGGGAGGGACAGGAGGCAGAGGGAGTGGAGAACTGGGCAGATGGTACAATTTATTCAGTCTTCTGGTTCCTTAGCCTTGACAGAATTACAGTAAATGCTCCAGCATATGCTCTCACCCAAATGGGACTGTATTAACAAAAACAAGATTTTTTTTCCTCATGTTGCCTGTTAACAAATTTAGTTACTTAGAGAGGCCATATAATAAAAAATATTTTCCTTGTAATCAAGCACTGGTAAAAAAAGTATGGATGAAACAAAGCACTTCACAATTAGTGCTAATTAGACTCCACTTTAATGCCTCACAAAAGGCTCAAATGAACTCATAAGCTCAAAAATATCTCAAATGACTGTCTCAAACATTTAAAAAAAAAAAAACCAAACTTAAAAGTGTTCATTTTAGATACTGCCCTGAGATTTTAGGGCTTTTCCCTCATATTCCCCAATAAACCAAGTGGTTTATTGATAAGTCAACTTACCAAGAAACACATTTATCCTTAGGAAAAAAGGCATTTCCAATTATCATCCCCTTAGTCCTTTTAAGTATAATCACAAAATAAGTTATTTCAGTAATTATTCACTGCAAGCTCTTAGAAACTCAGAAATTAAGAGTTCACATGTCATTCAGCGGCACGGAAGAAGTTCCAAGGAGTAGCAATTCTACCATAAATGTTTGCTTTGTCACAGTCTGACTGAACAAGAAACTGAAGGAGTTAATTGTTTCAGCAATTAATTGAAGCCAAGTCTCCTAAATCCCATCTCATGACTCAGAACTACAGACTTTGGTTACAACTGAAGTTATGAGAACAGAGGAAGGAATTCAAAAAATTCAAAAATTCAAAAAGGGAAACACTCTGACAAGAACCCTGTAATGAATCCTTGTTTAAAAAGAATTCACAAAACCACTTGGTTAAGCAGCACAAATGCAACAATTTGAACTATTTTTTTGTTCTGTAACTCAAAATGAGATTTCTACCAACAGTGAAGCTCCTGGAACAGGGGAGGATTTCATAAGCACTTGGAGAACCCGCTGTCCCACGCAGGGAGCACATGACAAGAGGCAGCAATATGTTTGAGTTCCCTAAATAGTGATTGTACTCCAGCTTATTCCTTCTATTCAGTTTTCATTTCTCCTAAAAAGACAGATTTTGTTCCTCGTGACAACAAAACATGTTGCTCTTTTCCAACAGGCTTTGTTTGTGGCAAACACACTTTCCAGAAGTTGAGAGCAAAGTGCCCAGTGTGTTTAGAGATCAGGCTTTTCCCCAAAGCCTTGCAAGTCTCAAGCAGATAAAGGCAAACAATGGCATTTGGATACACAGCCAATGTTCTGTGTGCCCAGGAGGATGTCAGTAATTCCCCAAAGGCTGTTCTGGTCACAGTTTTATGAGGGAAAGGTCAGTGCTCACCAACCTCCTGCTTTCAGTCAGTGGTTTGAGTGGCACAGCTAATTATCTATTCCAGCTTTGCTCTGTCCATGTTTGTTATTGCTCCAAATATCCTACTGAGACTGAAGTTTGGCTCACTGTTATTTAGAGCCTCTCCAGAGGGTTTTAACACTTGTACCACGTATTTTAAATTCATTAAATTCTTACCATCTCACTACCAATTTATTTGGCTTAGCCCCATCTAGAAATTTTCTTGGTAACTTCACCTAAGAGCTGAGAGAGCAGTTTAAAACAAAAATAGGTTGCTTGCCTTGCAATCCACAGCAGCACCACAACAGGTCTCCCAGGGAAGTATTTCCCTTTAGGCCAATTAGAAATTTCTCCACCTTGAGTGGAGAAACTAAGACACAATTTAAAATTAAAAACTGCTCTGATTATGTCTTGGGAAAAAAGATGGCACCCAGCTATCCTTGGCAGGTAGAATAAATACTTTTGCAGTTAAAAAGCATTATCCCAAGTTCTTCTTTCTAGTGAGACCACTTAAGTGACATCAGTATCCTCAAATACAGTCCTGGGACCACATGGAAGCAAGAAAACAGAAAACAAACAGTTCTGATTTATAAAGAAACAGTATGAAAGTCATTCTGCTTTAAAAAAAAACATATTTAGCAGGAAGGCCATAAAATGATGCTGTATTTTGAAGTCAATTTTCAAACCAACACTCTATTCTTGTTTTCCAAGTTATTGCAATTGTATTTTCCACCCCCCTCTTTTCAGAGCAGGGGAACCTCTCCTGGGGAGCCCAAGCTGGTCTGTGCTGTGGCACAGAATCTTTGCTCTCTGCAGTCCATGACAGGGGCTCAGGGATGGGGCTGCATCTCTGCTGCATGCAAGTTTTAGTTCAGCTCAGTAATTACTCTCTATGGAAAGACACGGTGATGTTCCTGTATCTACAGAGTTAGTTCATCCCAAGCCTGACACAGAAGACCCCTCAGTATCCACTCAGAACAAGCTCTAATTAAAAGTACCTCCCTCTGATTAAAACATCGCCAAGAAAAACAGATGGAAATTCTGTTCTGCACAGGTACAAAGGCAGGATCCTGGCAACACCAGAAGGGGAACTTGTATTTACCTCTGTGATCAACAGAAGGCTTGAAGGCTTGCAGGATCTTGGGCACTGCTATCCCCATGTCCAGCTCAGTCAGAGTCAGCTCATTCATGAAGTAGGGCAGCTGGGAGGGCAGAGCAGAAGAACTCAAATACATGTTATGGAACTAAATATCCACTTCCTGAGAGAAGAAAGGTCATTAAACTTAAGGAACGGACTGAGCTGAAGTGCCACCAGTGAAAGAACACACACACAATCACACAGATTTCTTCCAATTCTAGAATTTCACAGTTATCAGTACCAAAATATTTTAGGGAGAGATTCAGCATCTGAACTTGGAATGTTTTTGTTGAAGTCCAGATGCTGACCTTAAACATCCAGCATGCTCTTTAGTCTAAGCATGTAAAAAGCTCAAGAATGAAGTGTAAATCCTATTTCACTGTGATTAAAAATCAAATAGTTCCTTGAATTTTAAATCCAGACACATATTTTATCATTGCAGTTATATCAGTATCTCAGCTTTTACCCTTGACAGCTCTTTCACAGCACATTGACTTGTAAATCTGTGTCATGGTTTTAATGTAACAGAGCACAGAATCATGATGGTTTGAGTTTCTATTTACTTAAATTTCTGATTAATAGAAAATCTCTCTCCTGTGAACAGACAGTGCTTTATAATCCATTAAAATACAGCCATTCCCAGTCTTTCCACTGAAAATGTTCCCAGTGAGGTGTGTGGGTGCCCTGCTGTCCCAGCTGTGGGAACAGGGCAGAATTAGGTTACTGCCAGTTCCCAAAGCACAACCAACACCATCTCACAGCAAGAAAACATCTTCCTTTTCCTTTCAAAGCAAAGTTAACGTGTTGAGATCCACGAGAAACCAAACTGGAATTCTGTATCCCATTTATTTGTCTTTTACAGGTGTGAAATAAGTCTTTCTTGTACTGATTTAAAACTCAAAGATTGTGTGTTTCATTTCCTTCACAAGGAGTGTGTAGTGAAAGTCTCCATATTAATTACCTTTATTTTGCTTAGTTTCATTTGGATCTTCTTTGACACTAGATCAGACCAATACTTTTCCCCTAAAAAATCCCAAAATATCCTTCCAAGCAAGGCATTCACCCAGGCCTCCTGTTCTTCTTCTTCTTCTTCAGCTTCCACAGGGGCATCTGGCAACTGCAAACAGTAATAGAGCAGTTATTCAGCTCTGTAATATCAACCAATTACGGAGAGAAAAGGCCTGTTTTACACTGAGGTTCAGTGTCAGAGGCTGGGTCAGCTCAGAACACCAAATGCTCAGCACAGAGAGCAGCTTTACAAACACATCAGCTGGGCTGCCACGAGCCTGTCATCATCCTGACATGGAACAGAGGGAATGAGACCACACAGATATAGATTGACCTCTGGCAATGGAGTGGGAAAGCTGTTTGTAATTTAACCCCTGACAGAAAAAGCAGATAAACCCACAGTGGGCAGACTTATAAATGTGTCTGCAGTAGAGACACTTCTGTCTCCTCCCAGTCAGATCTCCACCCTTCCCTTTGATTTATCAAAAATTGTAAAGCAAGACCCCATCTTACATCCTTAAATCCAGATCAGAACCATCACAAACAGATGATAAACAAACACAGTACAGGGAAACACACTCTTCCTTTCAGTGTTTGTATACAGGACTCAGGAAACTATTGTTCCCTCTGCTGCAGTAAAGGTTTTGTTTACCAGCCAAGAGGATTATGTCTTGGTTTACTTGAGAACCATCTGGAAACACCTGGAAGTATTATCCATTCAGATGCTGCATCACTGACTGCACACACAAAGCAAAGGCAGCTGAAATAATTCTGGGTGTGTACACATCCCCCACCAGGTATTTCAGTGACACCAGGAGGTTCCACCAAGGACACACAACATCCCAAATACCTCTCAGGAGGATTCCCCACCTCTCCCCACTGCAGGCAGAGCTCCTGAAGGCAGCAGGACAGCAGTGCTTTCTCAGACAGCAGGAGGTGGCACAGCCCTGCCCAGCCCTCCCTGGCAGTGCTGCTGAGGAGGTGCTGCTGTGACGCAGGTCCCTGCCAGGCTGCTCCTCTATTTATAGCAGCATTTCTGACACGTGCCACATCCAGCAGAGAATCCCTGCCTGCTCCAGGGGCTGCTGGGGGCTACAGTAGCTGCTGCTTTGCTGGGGCAACACAAGCTGGGCTTATTTGTACCCTTCCCCACAGCCTCTTGCTCTTCTCTGGACGTTGTATGAAAGTGTGGGAACAAAGATGCACAACAGGAATTACACCTTCTAAATGAATGGTGCTTGTTCTTAGCATTAAGAACCCACTTATTAAGAGTGTTGTACTGAATACCAAGGTTCTGTTTGCTGAGAGTGATTCAGCTGCAGGCCAGGAGGGCAAGGGATTAGTGGGAGCTGCAGACACTGCCACTGTCATGATGGTTTGAGTATCTATTACTTAACTTTCTGATTAATAGAAAATCTCTCTCCTGCGAACAGACAGTGCTTTATAACCCATTAAAATACAGCTTTGCAGCACGAGCATTACCTTTTTCCCAGCTGTGGGGCTGCTGTCTGCACTGAGCACTGGACTACCTGGAGGGCTCTTCTTTTCTTGGGGAACACACTTTGCCATGTAAACGTTGTAGTCCAGGAGCATTTTCTGCCTGAGGGTGCCAGGCAGGTCCTTGTGCTTGGGCTGGGCTGTGATGTCCTCAGCGTTGCCCCTGCTGCTGCTCCGGCTGTGTGTGAGCGCTCCACCCTGACCATCAGCCCTGCCCTGTGCTGCCAGCACCCCTGGAGGAGGAATAATGCCCAGTTAATAACAAATAAATCTGACAGCCACACAGCAGAGTGTATGGACAAACACCAAAGGCACAAAACTATTTTGCAGGTATAATTTATTCTGGGGAAAAAGACCACTCAGAGTCATGTTTCTCACAGGGAAGGCTCCAAGCAAACTCCACTCCTGTGTGCTGAGGGGTCCTGAGCCCAAATTAGCAATATTTGGTTTGACTCAGCACCCAGCAGGATGTGGGACTGGGGGAGCAGCTGATCAATGGCACATTTAAATATGGACACTCACATATGTACAACACATGGCAGAATTCCCAACAGCCCTGCTGGGCAATGCCTAAAATAAAAGTCAGGTGATTAAAATGTAGCTATGACTAAACTTTTTTTTTTCCTAATCTAATTATAGATTAGGCTGTTACAACTAAAAGTACTGTCAAAAGCATGTAACTATTAGAATTTTAATTAGCCATTAATTTTGCATTTGCATTTCAAGAAGTTATGTGCCAGAAATAATGCTGTTAACTGATTTTTAAAAAGCTTCTCAGAGAATAAAGACAGAAAAGCATGAATCATTCAGGTTTTAAATCGTATCAGAGGATGGTTTTAAATTAATATTTCAAACTTTTGATCAATACTATAGACTAACATGTTTGGTGGTTCAGATATATATTCAGATAGACAGATATATTAGTGCAGGACTTTTTGTTTAAACAGAAAAATGTGTTTTCTTGTGGCAGTGACCCATGAGAAAGCTCTTTATCATTTACAGGAGACCAGAGTGGAAGGGAGGACGGAGGAGGAGAAATGGGTAATAAGAAAACTGAGTCTAATGCTGCAAATGTTGAAGAGAAAAGAGTAGCTTGAACAATTCATCCTTACAAATACTACAGGAGTTATTACAGTCACTGAAAAATAGTGCACTCACATAAAATAGTCCAAAAATAGCACTAATAGTAGAAGGCACAGAGCCAAATGCAGAGCCACGAGAGGAAAGGGCAGGGTGGGAAGGTGGGAACGGGATGAGGAGCAGAGCAGTGTCTGGGATTCCCTGCCTGTGAACTCACTGTGGCTCCACCAAAACCCAACTCTGGGGTGTTAAATCCATAGACACCTGTACTGGAACACAAAAGGGGAGTACCTGACTTGCTCCCACACAGACTGGGTGGCTTCTTGGCCTCAGCCTTCAGCCTGGAGGCGAGGAGGAACCTCTGGAACCACTCCTCCTTCTCCCTGCCTGTCCTGCCAAAGAGGTACAGCACTTGATCCTTCTGGCCACTGCACTTGGCCCCATCCTGAGGCTTCTTGGCTTCCTCACTGCTGGAGTCCACCTTCTCAGCAGATGACTTTTCCTCTGCGTTCTCCTTCTCAGCCTGGGCCTTTGCCATGAAATCCTCCTGTTTGGCCAGTTCAATGCAAATCGGGTACTTTTTATTCCAGATTCGTTTCCGTGCCAGGCTCTTGGGAACCAGGGAAATCTGAAGGATAATTAAAAGGTTAAATTAACTTGTTTTCCAGTTGTGCCCCCTGTGTTTCTAAGCTCACCCAGGAATGCCAGGGACACAGATCCCACACTGGACCTGCTGTGTTTCCCTGACAGCTGGTGATGTCCAAGCCAAGGCTATCACCAGGTCTTGGGTGAGCCACAGTCTCAGAATTCCAGCAATCTGAGCAGGTAATACCATCATGTGGATTAGAAACCCTGTTTTCATTTAGATCTTATTCTCATAGATGCACAGAAAAAAACAGAAAAACCAAGAACCTTGTGACCATGAGGTGGATAATGAGAGAGTTTCAAACTCAACTTTTCAGGCCCATGGCATGAAATTGAGTGTTTGAAGTTGATGACAACCACATCAAGTACATAACAGTGAAGCCATAAAAGTGATTTGCAGATAATTATATTCTAAATTCAGTATCTTCAGATAGAATTAACACAATCCAAGTGATGACAATAGTGGTGAAAGTTAAAAATTCCTTATCCATGTGCTGAACTTACCAGTGTGCTCCAAAAACTGTGGGTAAATACCCTGAAGAACAGGCATTATTTTTTTATTGCAGTCAGAGCACTTGGCACTTCTGTGACCAACTGGGGCAGGGTGGGGGGAAGGACTGGAAATCCTTCTAAGATACCACAGGGAACAACTGTCAGTCAAGTGCTCTCACAGAATGTGATGGCTTTGCTTGTCTTCATGATGGGAACACAAATCTGCACCAGGCAGGAATCTGAGTTTTACTGTATCCTTTTCACTGCCTCCCTTTAATGAAGGCAGAGCTGGCAGCAAGCTCCTTTCCCACACGGATTCAGGGAATTGGAGGGAGGTTTTCCACTGTCACCACAGTGCCTCTGTCCCTCTCAGTTCCACAGCCAGCTGTTGTGGCTCCCTCCCTCATCTGTCCTGCCCAGGCCCTCGACTGATGCAGCACATTAGAAAAATCCATGCAGTTAATAATGAGGTATTGATGTATTACTTAATACAATGCCAATGGAATCAACTTCACGTGGCAACTCTCCAGAGATTCCAGGGAGGCAAACAACGTGTAGGAAAACTGTCCCAGCATTATTGCTCATGTCCCAGCTGCAAAAATCCCCAGCTCTTTCCCTGGACAGGGGGCACCTACAGCAGGCCATGTCCTTCCAGCCACCTCTTGCTCTCCTCTGTCACATTCCCTCTCTGAGTGAAAAGCAAATGTTTTCTGAGCTGCCTTGGGATAGACACAACCACCAGAGCTGATGCATTTTGGTGTCACCCTCAGAACAGTCCCACAGTAACCCGTGAGTGGGGAAGGAGTCTGAGTTAACTTCTGCTCTGAGCTGACAGAGGGAAATCATGCTTTTCCCTTATTGTGTAAGTATGGGCTTGTTCTAAACCCTGCTCAATCCTCCTCCCCAGCACACACTTCAGCAAGTTAGTCACGACAACAGCTTTGTTTTACATAATGGCAGAAGATGAAAACAGAGGAGTGAAAAGAATTCCAAGTTAACAAGGAGTTGCAAAGTGTTCTTTGTTAAAATCAGGGACACTCACCTTGCTCTCTGTCAGTTCATAAATCTTCTGGCTGACATATGTGACATCAGGCTTTGGCTCATTGTACAGGGCTCTTCTGGAGATGTTTTTGTTGGGTTTGGAGAGCCTTAAGGTGCTGCCTTCGAGTCGCACGTACACAGAGTGAGTCAGCGTGGCATGGTATGTCTCTGGATCATAATTATAAATTTCATTCATCCATCCCTAGAGAAGAAAACACTTGTTACCACCAGGCTTTTAAGCTGTTGGAAAACCAAGTACAGCAAGTACATAAAAGTTTCAAATTATTATCCAAGCTTTTGCTGGAGTTATTTCACTTACTGCACAAGTAGTAAATGCCCTAAATGAGGCAGCACCAAATGACCTGAAGGGAAGTTCTGGCCAGGTGGGGGTTTTAGTCTCTTCTCCCAGGCACTCAGCAATAGGACAAGGGGGCACAGGCTCAAGCTCTGCCAGGGCAAATTGAAGTTGGAG
>JAOXXN010000230.1:8465385-8480964 GCA_026770055.1 Myrmophylax atrothorax
GGGGTTGGATCAAGGGTTGGACTTGATGATCTCAGAGGTCTTTTCCAACCCAATCCATTCTATGATTCTGTGACAGAGCAGGAGATGAGGGAGGTGTCTCAAGCACACGAGAGTTCTGTGTATGTAGCACAGGGTGCTCCCATCTCATCCCCACCAACCACGCTGGGATGTGCAGGATGCAGGAAGAGCCACAAGGCCCAGCTGCTCCCAGCAAGCACAGACATTGAATCACCAGCAGGCAAGGCAGAGCAAACAGTCTGTGTGCTTACAGACAGCACCGACATGTTAATCACCCCCAATTAGGAACTCAGTGCAAGCCCACAGTGCAGTTTGCTTTTGTGCACCATCACCGTTTGGGATCGTTGAATGCCTTGTGCAACTGCCCAGCTACAACACAGCAGTCACACATGTGGATTAAATTCCATTAATTTCTGTGCAGTCAAAGAAACAGCAAACAAACCAGCCAGCCCTGTTGTAACAAGCCTGTAAGTGCTGACTCTGACCATGAGGTTCCTCCTGTCTCTACCAACTGATCACAGAAAACGTTAAGATGATAAATGGGGCAGAATAAGCCACAATACTCCTTCAAGGCAGAGAAGTTTCCCTCCTCCTAACCTGCCACACAACATACTTTGATAATTGCACATCAGAACCTTAAGTTCAGGACACTCAATATTCAACAGAAAGTGGAGGAGAGCAGAAGGTAAAAGCAGCTTTACCAACACCTGGGTGAGGACAGTGGGACAGTGTGGGGAGAGCTGAAGGAGCACCCCAGGATTCCTCAAAAAAATAAGCTTATGCAAAACAACCCAGAAATTACTGCCATATTTCAACATATTAAAGAAGTTTCCACACACACACACAGAGAAATGTAAAATTTATTTTAACACTCATTTTCTTCAGTGCCATGTAATTCCTGACAGCAGACAGCACACACTTTCTTAGGTGCCATAGTAACAGTGAGCTCTGTGTTTTGCTTACTCCAACATCTGGCTCCATTTCCACTACAAACCCTGAAAAACCTAGATAAATTAGCATTTCTTTTATGTTCAGGAAAGAATAAGTCATTCATCTCTGCTCAGCTCCACAGCAGATTACCTCTTTTATTAACAGAAATAAGGACACACTCTTTGAAGAAGCTTCATGTTTGGTTTTTTTGCTTTCATTGGGTTCCATACAACCACCACACAGGAAGCAGCACAGCGGAGAGTTTTCCACAAGCCACCAAGCTCTGCACAGCAGGGGGGATGCATTTTTGAGCACATCCCATCTCCTTCCTCGAAATCACCAAGCCAAGACATCTTGGAGCAGACAGCAATGAATTTCCAGCCAGGAACTCCAGCTGGCCTTGCTGAAGCCCAGGGACATCACGTGAGCTGCCCAAAGCCACCCCGAGCCATTGCTGGAGGATCCATATGGAACACAGATCTCTGGAGCAGCTCCCACCTGCTCCCAGAGCAGAACTCCAAGCTATTTCTAGCCCAGACACTGAAGTCTCTGCAGATGGGCAAACTTACAGATGGGAATTTCCTGCCTCAGAGGTTCATTGGCTCCTCCTGCAAGGCAGCTCAGCCAAACTTGGCACCAGCTGGCACAGGGAGAGAGGGCTCCTTGGAAAGTGGAGCTGTGCAGGAAGCTTAGCCATGAGCCCTTTTGCTAACTCTTGCAAGCTGTGATGTTGTACAGTAGGATGGCTGGACACTTTGGGGTGTGTGGTACCCAGCAGGGAAGGTCAGAGCACACCTGATGCTCCTTTAATGTCCTGCTTGATGTGGGACTGTCTGGAGTTTCCCAAAACATCCTTCTCTCCACTGCCATGTGCCACAGGAAGGAGGAAAAACACCCCCTGCTTTTCTGATCCCTCCCATGTGCCCAGGCTTTCCACTTCAAACAAGTGGATTAGCTGTGCAATCTGCCAAACTCACAGCTCTCACAGCCTGCCCTGCTCACAACCACCCAGGGCAAGTGCAAACGCTCCTCCCACCACGGTATCAGCACCTGAAGAACCTCACGAAGACTTGTAACAACCATCTCTGGCTGTCAAAAGCACCAAGTGTCCAAAATCTACAGCCAACAGAAGAGAAATACATTTCCTGCAACCCAAACAGTGGTTTCTGTGCAAGGAGGAGACTGGCTGCTTCACAGCCCAAAACCCAACAGAGGTTTGGATTCAAATATTTGAGGTTTTATTTTCACACAGCAGTCAGGATGAAAGAGAAACTGCATAACTACAAACCCTCCTTGTAGGCAAAATTTTAGTTTACAAATTTCTAAGGAAACTTCTGAGGAAGTTTCTTTTTTGCACTCAGCTTTCAAGTTATTTTGTTACAGAGAAACGCTGCATGGCTGAGAGTGAAATGTTAATACTTCACCAAGTGAAGATTCTTCACTCTATTACTGAGTCTGAAAATGTGTGGCAGCTGCAGGAATTCCACCTGGCAGTGTTAAAGGGGGTAATGACACCTCCTGCCTTCTCACTGCAGTGACCTTCAGTCTTACAAATTGTTTCTCTGAGCTTAAAAACCACTGAGGAGGCCACCCAAAAAACCCCAAAAGTCGTTCCAAAGCTCCTGCGTTTCAAGAACAGCTTTAGCAGAAATACCTCACCCCCCTTCTTGCAAAACCAAACTGGAACCAGAGATTGGCAGCCCACGGAAAGCCTTTTGCAATGCACCCAAACTGAGAAGTTATGTTGCCATAACAGGCTAACTACAGATAAATTTCCCCAAATAACTGAAATAACAATGGGTTTCCTTGTGTAGGAGAGGAGGGACTGTATGATGGGTCTTTTTTTGTGCTAGCAAAGATGTTGAAATAAGAAATTCCGTAATTCAGGGAGGACAATGGCCACAGTCATGTGCTGCTCTGCAGCTGCTGGGCTTTCACACTGACCCTGAGAGCTCCACTTGCTGCTCAGGGACTGCACAAGACCTTCAGGAAGGACCCAGAGGGCTGGGGGCACAGGCCAGGTCTAAATTCAAACCACTGCTTATGGCATTTTCAAACACATAAATAAAAGAATCAGCAAAAGTCACTTCCACAGCACAACTCCAAATCTGAATTAAAACTGTCCCCAAAGTTTCTCAGTGATTTTTGAACATTAATATCCATTATTGTCACTGAAATCACACTAATTCTATTACTATCCCTCTCACTACCTCTGTTTTACAGCACTGCAATAGCATTTTGCTTGATAAATGAGAAAAATGTATTGTACTTTTTTGAGCTTTATTGACAGGGAGTCTGAAGACACAAAGAAGGGCTGAGGTGGGAGAAGGAACCCCCACCTTTACTGGAAACCATATTCATGTGTCAGAGGCCGCTGTCAAACAGAAATCCCTTGGATGGCACTCAGGAATAGCTGATAAAAACCCTCCTCTCTGTACAGCCGTGGCTGCAAAAGCTCCATCTCTGCAGCAGCCACTGTGCTCTCCTGAAAGTTCTTTCTAATGGAAAGGGTCAATCTATCTGTTCCCTTTTAGCTGTTACTTAAAACCTTTGCTATCAGCCAGCACAACACAAGGGAATGCACTCTTGAAAGGCCAAGAAGGGAGTCAGGAAAGACTAATGGATTAAAGGAGAAAAAAACATGTGGGTAGAGAAGAAAAAAAAGAAAAAAGGAAAAGGGAGCCAGAGAACTGAAGACTGAGGGAGTAAGAAAACATGCAGTGAAGATGCAGGGGGTCGTGCATTTTCTGGTGGGGGGATGTTCTCCCCCAAACCCAAAGACATTTGAAGGAAGCAGGGGCAGAACTCTGCAGAAACACAAAGCAAACAACACAACAGGCACTTATTTTCTCCCATTCCCAAGGAACAATCTTGGGGGAGACAATAACAACGATCAAGTATGTCAGCAATTGCAGAGGGAAATTTTCCACTGGTTTTTGAGACTTGGGAAATGCAAACTTCTCAAACATTATTTCCATGGAGGGGAATGCACACATACTTGACAGCAGCTTGGCAGAAACCCAACTCCCTGAGCCCCAGAGAGGGATCCCACTCAGAGCATTTATCATCATTGCAGGACAGTCCAGGCCAGGACTCCAGACCAACAAGTTCTCAAGAAAACATCTTTAAGCAAGAGCATCAAGTTTCATTTTCCAATATTCACCTGAGTTTTGCTACAGATTAACTCTCTCCCTCCCTTTTCAGAGGGTCTAAACTGTCCAGCACTCATTTTGGCAGATGCAAACAGAAAATACTTGCATGAAGTGGGAATAATAACTTGCAATCTGCTAAATCATTTTACATTATGTTCCACTGCAATATGGGCACTGAGCTGGTTTTTAAAATGCAGTAACATTTACATATTAAAGACAATTACTTGGTGTGTTAATGAGCACAAGAAATACTCATCAGGTCATAAAAAACATTAATCTGCATTAATACAGACTTCTCCACACTGTTCATCATTTCTTGCCTGCAGCCATTTTCATAGAATGTCTCTCCTGGATAAAAACATTAAAATACAGTTTAACAGCTCCTGAGAAATTTATTTAATTTCTCTAACTTTTCAGTTACCTAAAGATACCTGAGATTAGCTACCAATACACTGCAGATTCTACAGCATACACCCAACACTGTCTGAATTTAAATTCATGCAACCTTTGTGCTGTTACACAACTGGAGATGCATCTTCAGAAAGCTCAATGTCATACTCACACGAGTAAGAGAAAACACTCAGAAATACTCTGATAAGCAAGTGATACCAAGTGTCATTATTTCACTGTCATTATTCTGAAATGCTTCTGGAGCACATGAGAAACCAGCAGATGCTTTTACTGCTCAGAATTCTGCAGTTGGGAAAATACTATTTGAATTCATCACAGATGGAGATTAGGAGAGGCAGGACAGGGACAAGCAGCACAAAGCCACTGAAGGAACTGATGGGGGATCACGAGGGGACAAACAGCCAGACATGGGGAGTGACAGCAACCTGATTATCTGAACAAGAAGTGGAGATGGGGGAGGGCAAAGAGGAGGGAGGGTAAATTTTCTCAGAGCTTTATTTAAAACCCAGCTCTCAGGCCCATGTTTTGCTGTACTGTAACTCCTTCTCCCATTCTAATTAGCTCATGTTTGAGGAGAATCCAGATGGTCTCCAACCCTCTATGCTGCACTTGAACACAATGCTTTTGCCTCTGCTTAGACTGAACAGACAAGACAGACAAATCACTGCCAGTGAAATACCCCAGGAACAAGCCTCCCAAAATGCAGCTTCAAGCACAGATGTTGTTTTACACACTGAACTCTGACACTGCTTGCTCTCAGTAATTCAGATGGATCTTTTCAAATCCATCAGCAAAACCATTTGCCCTTTTACTCTTGAAGAAATTCCATTTTCTACTAATCCTTAAAGACCATGAATCAGTATGGTTGGATACCAAATGATTTGTGCCCCTGCCAAAGCCACCTGACTCTAAAACAAAACTGCATTTACGAATGGGGATAATTCAGCTCATTTACACCCTCAGAACAAATCCTTCTACCCCAAACACTGCTCACAAACACTCACACAATGCCATGAGCTCACCTTCAGTATTTCAGGTTCTTGGATGTCCAGAGCTCCTGCGTTCCATCGCTTCTTCATTCTTTTATGGAGTTTGAGATACTCGTGAGTACGTGGAGTAACGAGCCAGATCACACACACAGCTGCCATAAACCCAAGGGCCACCCCAAGGAAGAGTCCACTTAAGTAGCCAGGGAGAGGGACAATAAGATAAGCATAGACTAACAGTGTTAAGACATACAAAGTTTTCAACGGTGGTTTAGGCTGTTGCACATCCAGGTTATTTTCATCCTCACTACTGAGCATCGTAACAGTCTCCTCAGTCACCTCAGGATCCCCCCCAGTCTCAGCAGGTTTATCAGCTCTGCTTTCATCCTCCAGCAACAGAAAGTCTTCAGAATACAGTTCACAGAACTCCTCATCCTCCCTGCTCACCAGTGCAGACAACGAACATTTTTCAAGTACGAGGGAAGGTTTCGAACTCACATCCTTTGTGCTTGAAGACTGAGAGCTCTGGGTCTCTGTCTCTCTTGCATGTTCCTCAGCAGCCTTCCAGTGGTCTCCCCTACTCACAGCCTCACCCCCAGAGGTGTCCCCTTCCCAGTCACACTCCTCCTCCTTAATGCTGTAGTTGTTATTGCTTTCCAAATGGCCATTCAAACTGGAAAGGTTTGAGAGTTCTGAAGCACTTGAAGATAAGGCTTTGGGCCTGTGGCTACTACTTTCATCACCCATTATTTTACTGAGCAGCTGAAGAGGCTCATACATGACCTCCGAAAGGCGCCTTTTAGTGTCTTCAATTTTCGCCTCCATTTCAGGTACTTTAAAAAAGGAGCGAGTGTCAGAGGGAGATGTTAACGGGGAGGAGGGGGCAGTTTTGGAGTCACCACCTGTAGCTCGAGGCTGAGTGAACTGTTTGAACAGGTGCAAGTTCAGCTTCGAGTCAGGTGGCCTGTAAGACACAGCCTCAGACTCCTGCTTGGAAGTGTCTGTGGACAGAGATTTCACCAAGGTTTTCATCAGCTGTCTGTGTCGCAGCGGGGGGGTGGGTTCTTTTGGTTCCACATCTGTTGAGAGGGACTTGACCAACCCCTTAAAAGGCTTTGAACTGGAGCTTGTGGATGACCCAGTGGATCTGGAAGGGGATGAGGATGGGGAGGACGACAGGCTGGATTTCTGTTCCACAGATCCCACCTGATACGCCACAGATGCACCTGATACGTCGACGGTGTGACATGAGTGTGACGATGGAGACAGGACTGGTGGCACTGCACTGAACACCTGGGATGCAGGAGGAGAGTCCAGGAGCGTTACAGTCTCTGCAGCTGGCACAACTGCAGGTGATGAGGACAGCAGGGATGCAGAGTTGGCCGCGTTAAGCGAGGTAGCTGGACCAGAAAAGTCATGGCCAGTTTGCTCAAAGCAGAGGTCTTCCTTGGCTTCAAGTGCTGTTACAATGCTTTGGTCATCTAGTTCCTCATCAAGAAATTCCTTAAACTCCTCTTCCTCCTCTTCTTCCTCCTTCCCAAATGCAGAGAAATGAATAGTGATGGTTTCTCGGGACACAGATCGCTGGACCTGCACTTTTGGTGCCGACTGCTTTGAGGACATGTCACCGCTTTTCTCTGCATGGCGACTGTTCTGACTTGTCATTGCAGGGCCCAGAGAGGTGGCAGAGTCTGGGGAGAAAACACAGCACCGTGTTAAAGGCATTTTTTTCACCCTTCAAATACCTTGTTTTCAAGCACTGAGCCAAACACAAGAGAGGGGTTATACACAATGGGTCAGTCAGCTGAAAATTGAACACCCCAAGCACTCTCCATCTCACGGGATTTACAGATGTCTACTCAAATTATGGACTGATACTAAAGAAATTAATGTAGATTTATTTCACTGCATAAAACATATCTATATTTTAGTTGATAAATCCTCGGCATCTGCTTAACTACCTCATTTTTATTACCATCAAATGCAAGAACAGATTCAAAGAAAGACAAGGAGAAAAACACGCTTAGGACAATTGGCCATCATGGATAAGCCCCGAGAGCATTATGAGACTCTTTCACAGTGATCTTGAAGGAAGAATGCCACAATTTTAGGTAGAAAAAACACCAAGCAGAAAACACTTATGTTCAAAATTACAGATCTAGGCTACTGTTTGCTGTGTCTTTCCACACAGCACAAAGTGGCAATACTAACAAGTGCCACACTGCCCAAATTACCTTCAAGTGTTCTGGAATTACAGCTCATCCCTGAAGCACCACTTCTCTATTTTCCCCACTAAATGCGCCTCTGAGTTTCAGAAGCCCCATCCCACCCCAACACACTGAAATTCTTCCCTCCTGATTCTCAATTCCTTCTACACACTGTGATTAATATTTCCTTTTTATTTTAAATAAAGCAGATTTGAAACTCAAAGCAAGGTCAGAAACACACGAATGTCTCCATGTGTGGGAAGCACGTTATTCCAAGCATTTTACTGACCAAGAGAGTGGACTTTGCATAGATTTACACGCAGAGGAACTGCCATGCATTTACACCCAGGCACTGGTGAGCATGCAGAGAGGTGGCTCAGGAATTCCAGGATTAGCTCTGCCCCTCTGGCTGCGAGGCAGCACTTTATCTCCCCTGCCAAGACAGCCAGTTTCCCACTCCAGTAACTGAATTATTTTTCAGAAGCTGTTAAAATGCTGTAATCAAACTGTCAGGCTGAATTAATGAGAGGCCTTTGCTGACGTTTCAGGAGCAGCTCAGGAGGAGGATTATGTGGTGGTGAAGAAATGGGCACTCCACAAACAGTTGTGGTATCACATTGTATTACCCAGCCTGGCAGTGCCACCTGTTCAGCATCATCACCCACCAAAGGCTGCAGCCCCTGACGCTTCCCAACAGAGCTGCTCATGGAAATGTTTCTTCACCTGTCAGTAAAATCAACATTTTAAAGCAGCAGATTAAAACACACAGTTTATCCAGTAATGTTGGAACAGGAGGGAATATCTGCCCACAACTTCCTACTCGCTGCAGTTGCCCATTTTATGGCTCCTAAACTGCTGACTGGTTTATCCCTTGCTCCTTTGAGCCTTTGTGCTTCCCAATCAGGTTGTATATTTATCATTTCCATGGGTAACTTGGTGACTGCTGAGGTTGGTAAGAGCTTTGGCCCTTCATTTCCCTGTTGGATCAGCACCCCTGGGAACCTCCAGAATCCACACTGCCCACAAACACAGCTCCACTTCACGTAGTTCAAACTGCAAATCATCCCATTTCTTACACAAATGCACTCAAATGTATTTTGGGGAGTGAAAAGACTACTGGACACGATATGTACCCAACCTCATCTGCATTTCCCTGGTGCTATCACACATCTTTAATATTTTGTGCCAATTGTGAAACTGCAAAAGTAATAACCAAAATCTGCAAATACAAAAAAACCTTCTCATCTTCCATGTCATTCACTGAGCCATTGCAACACTACACACTAAGGAAGGAAAAAACAGACAACAAAAAATCCCCCCCAAACTCCCCTTGCACAGGATGCCGTTGGCATCAGCTTGGCCCTTCCTCTCCTGCCATTTGGCACTAACCATGTATCAATAACCCAGCAAAACAGGACAAAAGTATTAACTCCCCCATCCCACCAGCATTTCCAGCGTGGTATTTTGTGTCAGCCAGAACTCCCTGGGTTTGGAGAGCTCTTTAGCACCCTGTGTTTGCACTGCACAGTTAATTACCTCGTGTTTAAACACCAGTTGCCACTCTGTGCTAATGCAGTGCTAATGACCTGAAACAGATGAACTTTACTTGCACACACCAAATGTACTGAGAAGACATTTTAGTGCTTACTGAACAAGCAAGACTTTAATACCATGATGAACTAGTTAACACAGAGAGGAAGGAAATTCTTGATTAACCAGTACTTGCCTTCCCTAAGCATGTTACTACACCATGAATGATGTCTTATAAAAGCACATGTTTCCAATCCATTCCTGAGCACAATTTGTTTTATTGTGGAGGATTTGGCATTTTGTTTGTTGGTTTTTCCCCTTTTTTTTATTCTTCAAAGCAGTTGATGAAAAGCTTTTCCATCACAGCTCTTTCACTTTTGTTTCGTTTGGATTCATCAGGTTCTGGAACCATACATGTTTACCCCTCAAATCATTCTAATAGATTCACTTTTCACTGATTTCTGGCTACATTTTCCTCACTTGTTGCTTCCCCTTTCTCCTGCTCCTCAGCTCCTCTCCCACCTGTTTGGAGACCTGATGTTTCCTCCCCATCTGAAGTGGCTCAAATGTCTCAATTCCAAACCACATCAGTACTTGCAGAAACACAGGTTTTCACTGGTCCTTCTCCTGAAGGCCACACTGTCCCCACCTCCTCCAGCTGCCTCCTCAGGGCTTTGCTTTGTTCATTCTGAAGATGGAAGGTAGCAGCTTTATTTATGTGGCAGGCAGATCTGAATAATGAAACCCTTAGATCCTCAGGCTTCAAATGATTCAAAACAAGAACTTCTGCCTGGAAGGGAAGAAGGCTGCTTGGAAAATCATCCCTTTCCCTCAGAGTGGCTGCTTTTGCAGGGTAGGAGCAGAGAGCTGCCATTTCCACTGGTGACCTCGAGGCACTGCATCCCCATCACCCCCAGCACAGCCACCCCCACCTGCAGGCACTGCTTTGGAAGCTGCAGCACAGACAGAGCCAGGCAACAGGGCAGGCAGCTGCCTGGGAATGCAAAATATTCCCTGCCCAGCCCCTTCCTGAGGATGTGTTTTATCCAGGTGATGACTCCACCACACTGGGATGCACCTGGAGACGAACAGGGACACTCAGGGAGAGGCTGGTGTGGGTCAGGCCATGGCACTGAGTGTCACTGCAGTCACTTGTGCTGTCCCCTCCACCGGGAATGACTGACTGGGAGCGTGCACAGGGCACCCAGCAGGACTGGCAGTGTGCACAGGGCACCCAGCAGGACTGGCAGTGTGCACTGGGAAAGCAGAGCACCCAGCAGGACTGGCAGTGTGCACAGGAGGGCACCCAGCAGGACTGGCAGTGTGCACAGGAGGGCACCCAGCAGGCTCTGCTCCTGCCCAGCTCCTCCAGAACTGGTCAGCCCTGGACAAACACTCACCCCACCCTCTTCCAGCTGAGCCCCAGGAACCACTCACTGAGAAAACACTCTGCAGAGCCTGTTTTAGACCATCACACCATCCTCTGCAGAGATAAAGCAAAGCAATTATTTTCACAATTAACAATTCAGAAAGTGATGCAGCCAACACACAAAGCAGCAAACCAGGAGCTGACTGCAAAGGTTAAAGCTGCATACACCACACTTGTTCTATCCACAGCTCCATGTGGCCACGTTTACTGATTAAGGTATATTCAGTGGAGCAATTAAATGCTTTTTATAACCATTCAGTTGGAGAAACAGGCTAGATTGGGTAACTAAATTCACATGCACTGCAGCAGCCAACTATTCCAAGCACATTGCTATTATTGCAACACCTGCATGAGGGGGAAAGGGCACAGGGCACACTGTGTGAGCAAAATGCTGTCATAAAAATGGCCAGCAGGGTCCAGCATTTGTATTTTTCCTGCTGGTTGCTACTAAACACAAACCAAAAAATGTGTTTTCCACAAAACAGAAATTCCTTTCCTCCTAAGTCAAGGAAAAGCCTCCCAGGTTACTCAACAACTCTGTAATACCTTCCCCTGTGTCTGGCAATTGTGCCAAAGGACAGCCCTAAATGCTCTTCAGGAAACCACTAATTTGATTATTGATAATGCCACAGTGGGATTCCATGCTAAATCTTTCCCAGATTGGGAACACCTGCACAAAAAACATGACCTGAAATTCATATCTGCTCTCAGAAATTCCAGATTGCTCTTCATTTCCCAGTACCTTCCATCCAGCACTGAGGTATGTGGGAGAACTGCTGCAATTATTTATACTCATTTTAAATAAGTAACAGAGCTCTCACATCAGACAAAAATGCTTCTCTGAAGAGCAAGAAGTCTTCATTTCAGGTCCTTCAAAACCAGGCACAGTCCTAGTGAAAAGCACTGCTTTGTCACAGAAAGTCTGGAAAGCCAATTCCCCTTTAGCCCTGAGGATCTCACAGCTGCTGGGACATCATCTGGCACATGAACCTCATCTCATTCAGATCTATACCATAAAAGACAAAAAAAAAGGATACAAACCCCCAGATTCAACATTCTTCCCTACCCCCATTCAAACTCCTAATTACAGCCAATTAAACTCCCTGGGCATCCCCGCGAGTTAATGTAGTCCGTGGTTAACACCCATCGTGCCTTTTACATCCACCACTCATTACTTTTAAATGAAGGACAGAGCCAGGGTGGTAATTACAGCCACACACAGCCCTGTCCCTGTGCCAGGATCCAGTTCCACACCTGCACACACGGCCTGGCAGCTCCTTCCCAGCAGCAGGAAAAGGAAGTTTTCCTTCACCTTTCAAGTTCATTCAACTGGATTTGAGATACAGAGGGGAGCAAAAAGGAACAAAACTCCAGTCAAACTTGTTTCAAATCCAAGCGCAGAAATGAGAAAGTTTTTATCAAGTACTGTGAAAAGAAAGGACTGCAATGAACACACAGCACAGACCTCTAAGAAAGGGAACTCAGGTTACTATGGAGGTGGCAGAGACCTAAAACACCTCCAGCAGGAGCTCCCTGAGCCTCACTGAAAAAAACCACATTTCTGTGCAAATACTTTCAAGTTCAGGACAATTTAAGTTAAATAACCAGCATTTAAGGGATACCTATGAGAAGGATGCTAAGCAAGATTTCAAAGTCTTGTCAAAGAGATGATACTTTTAATGAAAACTGTAAACCTATCAAAGAGACAAGTAAGTGTTGTAAGGCCAGGACAGAAAGGTCAAGGAAAATTGCAATGGCAAGTAAGGAGTCTTCAAAATGACTAGATTTTTTTTGCAGTCACTGCTGATAAGGTCCCTAATACAAGCTTGTATTTACAGCACTTCAAAATAAAAATAGTTTAATGTTAGCTAAGCCAGTCTATTCCACATTAACATTTTCCCCAGAGACCTAAGAAAGGTCAGCTACCACATTAGTTTCTCTGCCTTTACCATGAGAGAATCATTATAATCCTTTCCTGCTCCTCTTCCATGACACATCACTTACACCACAGACTTTAAAAGCTGCACTAGAGTCTAATTCTGACAAACACAAAAGGCTAAGCAGTTAAAGGTTGACCAGAAACTCAGAAAAAATTAATTTCTTCTTATTTACTGATTTTCTGAGGCTGAAATGCAGCAGGATTTGTAAGAAATTGAATATTCCCCCTAAGAGAGGAAATAAAAGAAGTTTTCAAGAGAAGCTCTGCTCTTTGGAGCAGATTCAAATTGCACCAGAGTGTAATTCTATTAAAGAACATTCACTCCCAGTTGGCACAATGAGAACAAATAAAACTTTGGGTACAAGACACTTCCTCCATCCACACGTTCTCCTCCTGTGAACTGTATTGTTATTCTTTTATCATTTGTATTTGTAAGCAACAAGTAACATCTTTTCCTCCCAGAACACTCAACACTGAGCAGTTCAAAGGGACCTTTGACTAATTCCCAGAACAAACCAGAGGAGTAACAAAACCACCAGCAAAACCCTCCTCTCCCCTCCAGCACAGACCTGGGAGATTTAGTCATTTCCTAGATAATATATTGCTGCCTTGAAAATGTACATTCAAAGATGTATTTTTCCAGGTTGGCATCAAAATTACTCAAAAAACTAATGTGGCTATAAGTGAGAAATGCCCCAGAAACAGAAAGTCTACAGACCTAGGTCTGAAATTCCTGCAGCAAGGGATTCAGAAAGAGACACATTAGGGTAAAGACAGAGGCAAACTTGTGTCCCACCTCAGGCCAGCTTTTCCCACTTTTCTTTCCTAAAACTGCTCTACCCCCTTGGCTGAAGCACTTTATTCACAATCACCCTTGCATGCCTAAGGTGAGGGGGAAAAAAGCCAAAAAACCCCAATTCTGAGCAGAAAACATGTAATTTGTGTGTGTGTTCTTTTCTACAAGGGAAGGGAGACTATCAGAATCTTCTGAGACTAAATCCTGCATCTCAACAGAACATGTTTTATTTCTGTAATAATAAACCACCAAAAGCTTATGCATAAAAAGCTACATCCCATGGAAAGGGTAAATGGGGAGGCAGAACACAAAACTGTGCAGAATTTTAAGTCTCTCCCCTTTATCTCGGAGAAAAAAAATCAACTCCTCATTAATCTGATAAAAGCTTATCCAAACCCTCCATGGATTAGTCCACATCTGTGGTTAAATTAAAGGTCACTATAAAGTGTTTAGGGGAAATTCTGACCAAGTGACTCACAGCAAAACGTTTCCCAAACGAAGCCAAAGAAGCTGCCCTGGGTCCCACATGGCAAAGGGCTCTCTGAGTGCCCTGCAGGCTCATTTTTCCCCACACTGCAATGCACAGCAATGGGGAAAAGTGCCCACAGTGAGCAGTGAAGGATCCTCTTCACATTTACCTTCATTTCACCAACAAAAAATGCAGCCAATATTCACAGCACCTGCGAAGTTAATCAAGTTAAAGCAATCATGGTGTGAAAGCAGCAGAAAAGGGATTAAAAATAAACAGGCTTGTCCCCATGAGGCTGAACTCAGACCCACAGAGGAGCAGCACCAATTTGTACCTCAAACTCTGAGCCCTCATGTAAAATGTAGTTATGAAAGGTCATTAAACAAGGAATGGAACACACAGATTTACAAACTGTACCCCAAAGGCATCAACTGAAGAGATTCTTTTTTCAGTGGACTTTTAATGATGGACCAAATCTCTTGTATCTTATGTACAACCTTCATTTTCATTTCATGCTCTGCAGAGGATTAGCAGGCAAGGTGCTTTGTGGCTTTTTAACCTCCAAACATGGTACACAATCATGGTTTCTTTAGGTCTCAGAGATGTTTTCAGAAATAGAGAAGGGGATATTCTGTGCTGTTACTGAAGAGGACTAAAGCATTTAATGCTTGGACCGAGCACACATCCCTAAGCAGCAAGGTAATATCTCTTCAAATAAAACAAATCAGAAAAATTTCAAGGTAATATCTCTTCAAATAAAATAAATCAGAAGAATTTCAACTTTTGGCTCCCCAGGCAGTTGGCACAAAACAAGAACAACTAATCAAAGCAAGGCTATTTTCAGCCAGGCTGAGCTGTCTGGGGGAAGGAGGAGCTACATCTCCATTCAATACAAACAGCAAAGCATTCACACCTAACACACAGGAAAATTAATTATCCCAAGGCACCTGAGGATACACAACAAGCTGCAGCCATGAACACAGGGAACTTCTCTTAGAGGGCACCTTATTACACTTGTTTGCTTCCCTGCCCCTCATCTACCTAAGGAAAAGTATCTGAGAAACGCACAAACTGCATTTAGAACAGGATTTCTGGGAAGCTCCCACATGCATAATCCCCAGAGGATCCAAAGGATAGAAAAGCTTAGGAAAGGTCAATAAACAGGACTTCAAAACCTGCAAGTATCTCAGAGCTGCTACTGTCACATTTGAGAAGCGCTGGGGCAAAAGTAATTCAAGCCAAAAGTCAGACTGTTGTGCAAAGTTGCTTTAACACCTCGTGTTTGCAGCACCTGTGAGGGGCAGCCCTGCCAGTGCTCCGTGCCAGGCACTCAGTGGCCTTGCCTGCCACTGGATCCATGGAAAATTAATTGAAAGGTATTACCAGCATTTCCTTCTGCAAACTGCAAAGGCAAGAAACACAAATCGCCACCACACGAACAAAAAAAGCTCTTTGTGATCTCATTTTGGAAGGAAATGGGCTGGAATTCCAACTCCTCTGCAAGCCCTGGGCAGGTAATGGTGTTATTCTGAGTTTCAGTGTTACCAGGAGGGTGAGGAAAAGTTTGCTTTAACTCAGCCCACTGAGGAGCAGGAACCAGGAGGGTCACATGGAGCCACTGACTTCTTACAATGGCACCAGCAAGGACTGGGAACCACATTCAACAGCTCAGGAACCACTCACTGTAGCAAGGACTGTGCACAGATCATAAA
>JAOXXN010000230.1:8491538-8501649 GCA_026770055.1 Myrmophylax atrothorax
AACGGCAACGGGGCTGGGCCGGGGCGGGGACAGCACCGGGGATGGGGCGGGGCCGGGGCGGGGACACGGCCGAGAGCGGCCCCGGGAGCGGCCCCGGGATCGCCCCCGGGATCGCCCTCCGGTGCGAGCGGGGCCGGGGCGGGTGCGGGTGGCGCGGGGAGAGGGTCCCGCGGGGGCACGGCCGTGCCCGATCACACGGCTCCCGGTTCCGATCACACCGCACCCGGTTCTACCGTTCCCTGTTCCGTTCCCGCTCACACCTGACGCGGTTCCACTGCTCCCGGTGCCGGCCCTCCCGCACGGCCCCCATAGCGCTCGGTGCGGGTCTGTGTGTGCGGGTCTGTGTGTGCCCAGGGAGCGCTCGGTGCGGGTCTGTGTGTGCGGGTCTGTGTGTGCCCAGGGAGCCCTCGGTGCGGGTCTGTGTGTGCGGGTCTGTGTGTGCCCCGGGAGCCCTCGGTGCGGGTCTGTGGGTGCGGGTCTGTGTGTGCCCCAGGAGCCCTCGGTGCGGGTCTGTGGGTGCGGGAACAGGCTCGGGATTGCCAGGCATTGTCGGAACATCTCACCAACAATTGTCACCCCAGGAAACGTTCCCGGGCAGAGGTCGCTTGGTTTTTACCCTTCCTATTTCCCGAATTAGCATCTTGCTGGGGAACAAGAATTAATTCTCTGTGTCCAAAGGCTGTTTTCCCAATTAATGGTGACTTGCAATAAATTACAGCCTTAGCACTGTGTTACCCTTCTCTTAATCGCTCTGGCTTCTGAGGGCAGTTAATAATGACATTACAACATCACACCAGGTCAGACTCATGCTGGCCTTGGCTGCACAGGTTTCTTCAGCTCACCCCGGGGTTAATTTGGCTGTGTCAATTCTCCGTAATAATTTCAGTTCGAATTAAAACATAAAGAATCCTACAGGATTTTTCAGACTCTATTTCATACCAGTGTTCCAATTTGTGATACTTTATGAGGTGATGAGACAACAGTAATTTATTTACTAGCCAACATTTAGTGGGTTGCGTGAGCAGAATTCAAATTACTGCACACTAGCTAACGTGAGGAGTTAAACACATAATACTAATTTTCCAGCAGTCTTATCTGCAGCTGCAGGTTTGGGGTCCTGTTACATCAGGCATTATGTACATGGGGCAGCAGGGTTTGCAGTCCAGTCCAAAACCAGGTGCAGGTGGCACTCAGCCTGCCTTGCTCTTTACATGGTAGAGACAATTCAGTGCCTGTGGAAGTGAATTTTCACCAGGCGTCTTTGAGCTCTGTTTTTAAAACCAGGATTCTTGCTCATAACTGGAAAACCAGAGTTAGTGAGAGGGGTCAGCACCCAGCAAAACCTGCTTCAGTGAGGGGTGGTCTGAGCTCAGCAGAGCCTCTTGGAGGTCTGAGCACTAAACTCAGCAGGCTCAAGGCTCCCTGAGCTGCAGGAACCCAACAAAAGACTGCACTGTGTGAGCATCACTGCATCACCTCCATTTAGTCTTATTTTTTGCAATTAGAAAGACAACTTTCTATTTGAAATAGATGTACAGGTGTAGTCAAGCACCCAGGACGGGTTTCTGTTCATAGCTGCCCTTGTATACAGGCAGACCTTTGAGTCATTATACAGTGCTGATGTTAATGTTTCTGAAGTCTGGAGATAAGATAGTGCTTGTTTTCTTAAAAACAGGTTTTCCCTGCAGAGCCCATGGCTGAAACTGGGACTGGTGGGTTGGTTTCAGCCTTTAGTTAAACTATAATCAACTAGAGCTCCCAAAGCTTTTTCTGCCCCATCTTTGCACATACTTAGGCAACACATGGCCTAAAAAGCCTGACCTTAAGAGGAATAATCTTGCACCTGAAGTGAGATGCTCGGCAGAAGCTTCTTCCATGGTGTGATATGTGCAGAGCAAAGCTGGAAAAACTGGGCCCAGGCTGTGTCTGACCAGAGCAGCTGCCTCTGGGGCTTGTGGGAATCCTCTTCCAAAGAAAAGTCCCAGTCAGGTGGAAGAGGGGGAAAGGAAACATCTCTGAATTCTGGAATCATTCAGTGCTGTAACAACAAATCCTTTTGTTGGATAATTTATCTTCTCCACATCCTACAAAAAGACAAGAGAATACAGTAATGTTTATTCATTTTAATATTTCAGTATTCTGTGTATAAACACAGTCATTCTGAGAAACAGCAGCCTGCAGGCTCTAGAAACAGGTATCTACAGTCAGCTGTTGGAAATAATTACTTTAATCTTTTGGAATATGTGAGGGAGACATTTAAATGTCTTTAAAAGCAATGCTTGAGCAGGCTGTAAAATAAGAAGTCATATTTCTCCCCCAGAACTACTGTGAGGCTCAGCTCATTTCTCTGTAATGCCCCCACCAGAATTTCACAGCTCAGGGCAGTTTAAAGCTTCTACTTTTGTGAGAAAAGAACATTACATGAGCTTTGGGGTTGCACATGGTTTTCACAAATCTCATTTGCCGTCAGATCCCGGGGAAGACCCAGGAGCTGCAGGACAGGCCTTGCAATTTCACCCTGAGAAGCTTTAAAAGGAATGAGGCAGCAGCTGTGCCTGAACACAGGAATCTTGGCACTCACAGGTCTCTGTGTGTGTGTGAGAACAGCTTTACTCTTGGTTTGTTTGGTTGTCACTGGTAAAATTATACACAATGGAAAGAGGCTTAGCATGGAAAAAACAAACAAGGCTCCAGCCCACTGAGTGTGTACAGAGCCCAACAAGGACTGGCAAGGCTGCCCAGGAGCTGCAGCTGGCCCCGACTGTGGACATGGAGCTCCCTGAGTGCCACACTCCTTCCACACCACAGCAGTGGTGTCCTCAGCACACTCCAGTTCTCTCCCTGCCAATGGTTTCACTGCTGTCTTTGGACCTGAATTCTCTAAGCTGCAAATTGCCCATCGTGGCCTCCAACCCATCGCTTTTCCCACACTGATCCCACCCCCTGGCACAAAGGGGCACAGCCAGGTCATGCCCTCCTTGAGGAGCCTCTCCAGGCAGCTCCCCAAGCCTGGCTCCAACTCTGCTTCTAAAACACCCCTGGGAGCTGCAGAAATTCTGAGCTCTTGTGGCTTCCTGAGCTAAACCACCTTATTCTGGGGTAATTATTTGGGTTTGGGTTTTTATGATTGCTGCTTCATTTCTAAAGCTGAGCTGAGGATAGATCCTCTCCTCCTCATTTGCCCTTGTGATCTTCCTATTTCCCTCTTTATTAAAGACTCCTAGATTGCCAAGTATCTGGGGACAAACAGCTCCATGCAGCTCCTCACACTAGAAAAGACACATTTCCAGAGCCAGAGGAGGTTCCAGGTTCCACCTGTCCCCCTGCAGACTAGACAGCAGCAGCACAGGCCCTCGTGGCTGCCAGAGGTGCAGTAGGGTCACAGAACAGGCTACATCAAGGTGTGCAGAGGCAGAAGGTGCTCTCAAGGTGACACCCAGAGGCAGAGCTGCTGCCAGGGCAGGTGCTTGGCAGTGCAGCCTGGCTCGAACGCCTGCAGTGCTGTGAATGTGCACTGGTTTCTCTCAGACCTGCAAAACATCCCCTTGGTGTTTCTCATGTGGGCTGAGCCCTCCCCAGCACTGAATCCAGGCAGGACAATGGGCAGGGCACACCTGCAGCAGTGATGCCACCCCTCTCAGGAGAAGGGGCCGGTCCGTGTGCCATGCAGAGCAGCCACGTGCCTGCTGCCAAAGTCACAGCAAGGTTGTGAGAGCTGGTGTCTGTATTTCAGTGCACCTGGCAAATGCACAAAACTCTAAAAGCCTGAAATCTGATCTGCAGATGATGGAGAAGTCAATACCCCTCCCTCCACAGAGACCTGGGTGAGTTAGAATGTTCTGGCTGAGTGCTGGAGTGCTCAGGAGAGAAAGTGTGACAAAACACAGAGCTTCAGGGAGCTTGGGGGGCACATTTTGCCTGGGCAGGTCTTGCACCACAAAGCCCTGACAATAACACCAGATGCTACAGACAATTTTCTGTTAATTGGGAAAAGCAAAGCACAAAATAAACAGTGTCTGTCCTGACCTTTCAGCTGCCCAATCGTTCCCCTATTTTAAATCTACAAGTAAATTTAGTGCTGCCAGTACAGAACAGCTGAAGATACATATTTAAATCAGGCACATACACTGCAAGTTTTCCACATGCCCAGCTCTGCCACAGGAGCATTAACACAGCCAGCAGTGCCCTCCTGCTCCTGCCTGGCAGATGCTGAGGTTCTACACTGACGGGCTTAATTTAAGTGATTAATAAAGGGAAAAGAGCATTGACTGTAGACTGGAAATGAACAGCAACCTTCAGATCCACAACTCCAAACCACCTGTCCAACAACCAGCAGGAAATAGGTCCATAATGGTTTTCTGGGGGGAGGAGGAGAACATATGGTCAAGTTCTCTGTGATGATTTTCTTGTCCCTTGACTTCACAGGGAAAGTCAGGAAAATCAATCCAAATTAATCACACGTGTGAGTTGAAAGTTACACTGGAGTCCTGTGTGAGTGCTGCTGCTCAGAGTTAAAGTGGCCTTGATTTGATTTAGCTTTCCTCATTTTCAAAGTGAAGTACACTAAATCAGATTAATGCCACTTAATTCTGAATATGAATATCTGCATAAGGTTTAATAGAATTTAACTAATCTGCTTTAAAATGTAATTCAGCTAAGGTTTCCTGAGTGTCCCCTTCGAGGAAAGACTCACATCAACAGACTTAATGGGAGTTGTTCCTGGGTTGTGTTGGCCTGAGGTCAAAACATCACTATCACAAAAATAGCCACAGCTTGCTCAGATGTCTTTGTTCTGAGAGCATCAACATCCAACCCAGGGCTGAATGTACACCTTGTGCAATGGCTTCAGAAATTGTGGCATGAGGTGAATTCTTTGTTACAAGGGAGATAAAACTCTGATTTGGGTTTCTCCAGCTGAGATGGAGAACTGGCACAGATGAGCAGGATCGTTTCCTTGTTCTGGAGGTGTAAGCAGCAGCAGCACTATTTTCATAAAGCTGATATCATTCAGGCTGTTGTGCAGTTCTAGACAGTGTAATTTCAGACCTGAATGTTGCTTAGAACCTTTATTTACATGAACTTCACTGAGGTGTGAGGAACTGCAATCTCTGTGACAGTAATTAGTAACCTGTAACGAGCAGTAGCATCGTTGTGGGCCATATGTGCACATAACAGAATAGACCCAAATGTCTATGCCAGTCACTCCAGCTTTTGGGAATAAAACAGGGGCAAAGTCTTCTTCTAACAGAGCTCTGCTGAGGAAACTGGGCTTGAACAACGAGAACATGAAGGTGCAGCCACACCCCAGAACAAACAGGAGCCCAGCTCTGAGAGCAAACACAGGGCTGGTGTTTTGCCATGTCAAAGGGCTGCCCCTGACAGAGCACTCAGGGCTGTGCAGTCACACTAAATGCCATTCAGGGCCTGTGCAGTCACACAAAATGCCACAGCCAAGATCCAGTCCTTCCCTTCTCTCCCTGCAACCAAACACCAGTGGCAGCCCTGTCCTGGCCCATTCCTCTGACACATCTGGGCCCAGGCTCCAAAGCCAAACATCCTCAGTGCTTCCACAGCTGGATTCTCCCTCTGGACTGCACATTCTCCTTCTCTCCAACAGTGTAAATTGCACAGCACTTTGGGAAGAAAATCTCAGCACAGAGGCATATTAAATAACCTCTCACTGTGCCAATTGTTCAGGTGGCTAAATAAGGAACCTGTTCTGCTTAGGCTGCCTATTGCAGGCAGTGGGAAGGGACAGGCAGCTCCAAAGGCAGTGCCAGACAGGACTCCAAGGCTGCCTATTGCAGGCAGTGGGAAGGGACAGGCAGCTCCAAAGGCAGTGCCAGACAGGACTCTCAGGGGCAGTACTGGAGAGCAGAGCAGCCCTTTAGCTCCCACCTTCCCTGTGTAATTTTAGTGACCTGATCCAGACTCCAGACCTGCCCAGCTGCCCTGTCCAGCTTCCACAGCCATCCTCTATTGCTACCAATCCCCACAGCATCTCACAGAGCAGGACAGCATCTGGCTCCACACGACCTTGGGTTTTTTCAGTGCCATTCCATCAAACATTGCTCAGTAATCTATCCAACCAGAACCTCTGAGTCAAAATTTCAAGTGCTGAGGGATAATATAGTGTGTTTTTCACACAAATCCAGTGAGATATACCAAGGAATCTGATAGCCTGCTCTGGAACAAAAAGTAAACTAAACACAGTCTTAGGCTTTAGAACATCAAATCCAGATTCCAGACAATATTAAAAACTTCCAGACTTGGGGGAGACTCACCAGTGCTGCCTTCCACTGCATTTAGACAGAGAATTAATCTTGATATTCAAAGCTTTCCAAAACTTGCATGGTTTAAAAATAGCAAAATTTATTTCTTTTGAAGTCTGGGCTTGTTACAGCTATTTAGGAACGTCTTACTCGAGTCAGATGGATCCTGAGCCTCCCCTGGGGATTGTTTAGATGTCAGTGTGCATCCATTAACAGACTGGAAACTGTCCAGGACAATATTGCAAGAAAACATGCCATGTCCAGGCTTTCTTTCTGTTTCTTCCTCTCTTAAATAGAATTCTCTGAGTAGTTCCCTACAAATAGATCCAAGGTTAAATATGATGAGTAGGGCAAGGAATGCAAGGAAATTCCAATAAGTACTAGCAATGCATCCTGCTTGTTGGTCAGCAGGTATTTCTCTCTGGTGGGAAGGGGAGCTTGGAGTAAAAACTTCCCTTGGGCAGTGAGAGTCTCATCCTGCCCCAATTCCATCACATGCTCCTGTTGTCACTGACAATAAACGTGCAAAGATCTTCCTTTCCATCAGCACAATGCCACATGCTGAGTGTCTAACCCTGATTCCATCCAGACACAGAGTTCAGGCAAAATCTTATGACCCAACAGGTTTAATGTTGCCTCTCACTGGATTTCCTTCTGCTGAAGAAACAACCAAGCTCTCACACACATCCAGGCAGCTGGGAGAGGAACAGCCACCCCAAGAAAGAAGGCAAACCTGGAGGAGGAGCTGATGTATTCAAGGTTTGTGCCAGCTGAGAGATGCTTTGAAGATGCAGGGAGGAAGGCAGTGCCTGGAGTGATGGTGAGCCCCAGGGTGTGACAGGAGCAGAGCCAGAGAAACCCTGAGAGAATGACCTTGAGAAGAAAGGCTGGTGAAGTGCTTCTGGTAAGTGCTGGCTGAAAGGGTTGAAATTGCATGTAGAGAAAGAGAATATTGTCTTATTCCACCTCTGTTCAAGGAAACAGAATTTTGTACTTTCTTTGTAAATAAAAGGGCTGCATCAAAGTACCTGAGTGATCAATTTTGCCTGCTATTAGAAACAATCTGCTGGGCCTAAAACCATCTAAGTGCTTTGGTCAAAGATGAGGAATAAAAGCTTCATTCATTTCCTCGTGGAAAAGCAACAACTTCATCCCTTGGACTGCAAGAGCCTGAAAAGCCAGGGATGCAGGGAGGGTGATGGCTGTGCTGGGGACACTGCCCTGCCCTGCACCTTGTCTCTCACTGGCAGGAGCACAAAGGACGTGTAAAGCAGCTACCAAGTGATTTTGCACTGGTGGAAGTGACTGCAGAAACCACAGCACCCCGAGAGTCAGTGGAGGGAGCACACAGCCCTCTGTGTTTGTAGGCAAGGAAGACAGCACAGATGTGACCTTTGTCAGGCAGGCAGTGCACTCATTAGTGTGTCAGAGATAATAACTGTTACACATGAAAATCTGACCTACATATGCTACCAAAGAGGAAAAGGCAACAATTTACTTAAGTCTCTATTATACTATTAATGATTATATGCTGAAAAACTACAGCATAATGCAGGAAACTTGTAATTAAAAAGCATCAATTATCATTTTCTCCTTGTAGGGGACATTAGTCAGGTTTGCTTTCCTCAGTCCCATTGGGAATACAGATAGACATGTAGGACTGTGTGATTCATCCTGGAACAGCCAGAAAGGAATCAACTCAGTGGGAAAAGATAAGCTTCAGGAAAAAAACAAGATAAAAAAAAAAAGGCAAGGAAAAGGAAATAATGACAGCTAAAGACAGCCCTCTGAGCGTGTCTCCTTGGCAAAGCACAGGTGTGTGTCAGGCAGCCCTTGCCTCCCTCCAGCCATGACTAAACTGGATTTATGCACCATACACAATGTTCTGAGGCTCCAGGGCTGAGCCAGCTCACCTTCCAGTCATGCTGAACATGCCATCCCTCTGCAGAGCTCACCCTGCCCCGGGGCCCAGCAGGAACGTGGGTCTCTCCCCAGGGGGCTGCAGAACTCCCTCTCTGCTCCCTGAAGGTCCCTGACTCCCAGCCAGGGTGGGCACACTGCCTGGAGGCTGTTTCAGGCTCAGCACCCACAGGTGGAGCCTGTTTTTCCAGTGCCAAAGTGTAAGTGCATCCAGAGTTGTTGCTCCAGCCCCCAGGAATGCCCTGAGTCAGGTGCCCTGAGCTGAGCTGGGAACTGCAGCCAGGGAGGTGCTTCTCTGCTGGTCTCCCTGTCTGTATGCCAGCATTCCCAGGGGCCCAGGGCAGTGCAAAAGGCTAAATCCCTGTCTGGAGGCCACAGCTCCAGCGGGGAGAGTACAGGAGTGCCACCCAAGGGTTTCACCTGCAGTGGCCAAGACCTCCTTTTATCTCCCAGTAAAACATTAAAACAAAAAGACAACTACAGAAAAATCAGGGCAGTAACCAGAGGAAGATGAACCATCACACTGGTCACTTCTGGGGGGGTTTTATGGTGAAAAAAATATCATATTTTCATTGCTCAAAAAAAAGACCCTGATTTCATCTACCCCTCCTGGCTTTCAGGATTATGTAGAAATATATTACTAATACATTACTAATCATTTCAGAGGCAGATTCCATCTTTAAGTAACAGTTTAGATGTGGAATTTCTCCTCAAACAATACCTGTTGGATCTGAATTCCTCTTAGCCTTGGGAATGTGGTCAGAGCTGTGTGAAGTCCATTCCTTACAACCTCCATTAGAAGCTCAAGCACAGTCCAAGGCTCCTGCAGGTCCAGATTGATGGGGCAGAGCCTGAGTGCCTTTGCAGTGGCTGCCTTGACTTTTGCTGCTTTGTGTTAAATCTTTCATTTCAGCTTCATGCTGTTATTCTGTTTCTCTGTCATCAGACTTTACAGGTGACTCCCCAAGGAAACTGTGATTTCTTTCGCTATTAAATTTAAAATTTAACTACAGTGATTATTTCCTGCAACAGTGAGAATTCTTTCAGCCTTCCACTCAGCATGTCTGTGGCTGGTGAGGAAATAAATTACCTGTATAAATAAAAAAGTTCACATTTAGCTGAAGCTTCCCATGCAAGCTACATTCTCATGACTGCTCGACTCTAATGGGAACACTTGTGATTAAGAGTGGAGCATTTGAAAGCAGGAAGGCAAAAAGCCCCATTCTTTGTGATTGTTTAGACGTGACAACTTGCTTATTAGCTCCCAAATAACAGCCAAAGTGATGCTTATTTTGCTTTCCCCAGCCCACTTAGAGAGGCCTTGACTTTCTAAACAACAAATTGTGCTGGCATTTTAAATCTGCACCGATACTTTATTGCTTCCAGTTTGATTGCTAGTTTAATTGGTGGGGTTTGTTTTTCATTTGATGCCTCCTTTGCTTTTCTCAAGCTTTGTTTCTTTTCCCTGTCCCTGTCCTTCCCCTGAAGGCCGGCTGGAGCAGCTTTACCCCCCTGCCCCCAGGAGCTGGGGCTCGTGGTGCAAGAGCAGCTTAGAGATGAACTGCAGCACGAGGAACCTGAACTGAGCCAATCTCACAGAGCAGCAGGTGCAACAAGCACATAACACCCCAGCAAAGTAAATAAACTATGAGGTTTGTCACCCACCAATGAACAGGGTATTTACTGTGCTCAAAGCAGTGCCCAATTCACAAACAATTCACTAACCTGTGGGAGAGGGGAGAGTTACACTGAACTTAGGAAACTGTTCACAGGATCACAGAAAGTGCTGAGCTGAAAGGGAGCCACAGGGATCATCAAGTCCAAACCTCAGCCCTGCACAGGCCCATCCCCAGAGTCACCCCCTGTGCCCCAGAGCATCATCCAAACCCTCCTGGAGCTCTGGCAGCCTTGGGGCTGTG
>JAOXXN010000230.1:8501749-8526307 GCA_026770055.1 Myrmophylax atrothorax
AGCATCATCCAAACCCTCCTGGAGCTCTGGCAGCCTTGGGGCTGTGCCCACTGCCCTGGGGAGCCTGGTCAGTGCCCGCCACCCTCTGGGGGAAGAACCTTTCCCTGAGATCCTACCTGACCCTGCCCTGACACAGCTCCAGCCATTCCCTGGGTGCTGTCCCTGCTCACAGGCAGCAGAGCTCAGTGCCTGCCCCTCCTCTGCCCCTCTGAGGAAGTTGTACCTGCAGTGAGGTCTCCTCTTCTGGAGCTGAACACACCAAGTGCCCTCAGCCGCTCCCTCACGGCCCTTCACCATCTTCCTTGCCCTCCTCTGGACGGTCTCTAATGGCTTAATATCTACTTCAAGAGAGGCTCAGCGCTACTCATTAGAGTAATTAAAAGCTCTGGAGGCCGTTCCCGCAGCACCCCGGGCCTGCTGTTCCCCCGGCGACCACCAGGGGGCGGCGGCGGCGCTGCGGGGCCACCACGGGAGCGGCACATCTGGGACAGACAGGCACGTCTGGGACAGGCACATCTGGGACAGGCACATCTGGGACAGACAGGCACGTCTGGGACAGACAGGCACGTCTGGGACAGGCACGTCTGGGACAGGCACGTCTGGGACAGGCACATCTGGGAGCGGCACATCCCGACAGGGACATCCCGGGATCTGCACATCCCGGGACTGGCACATCCCAGCAGGGGCATCCCGGGAGGCACACCCCGGGACGTGCCGGCAGAGACTGGCACGAACCATCGCCCGAAGGCACACAGAGACACACTGACACTGCACGAGAAAACACGCGGCTGGTACTTGGCTGGAAATTGGGAAAAAACAACAGCGGCAGCGAGGAAGAGTCTGGTTTGCAGCGTTTCTGTATCTCCCCCACAAAGCCTCTGCTCTGCGACAGTGGAAATATTCCAAAGTCACCCAGGTGAGGCCATGGGGTGGGTAAGGCTCTCCCTGAACGTGCTGGGGGGAAGCAGGATGTGGTGCTGTTGGTGCAACTGCTTGGACAAGGCATAGCGTAAAGAGCCTGGGCATGTCCATCCCAGGGGACAAGGCATGGCACAAAGAGCCTGGGCATGTGCCATCCTTTTGCTCTGCTCAGAAAGTAAATATTTACCAACACACCTCATTTTATGTTTGCTGAGCTCAACTTGGTGACAACATAGAAATCTGAATTATTTTGGTTGTTTTCAATCACATACAGTTTGAGCTCTAATCTGGCTCAGTAACAGCTTCAAGACTTGTTTCCCCAATGTTCCCTATGGGATAATGAGGCTTGTTTGGCACATGCCACGAGGACGTTTGGACTCCTTGCTTGCTTCGTGGGCCCATTTACCTTCTCTTCACTGGAGACATCTGCTCATCTAATGTCCCACACTCTGAACTACTTTTGTTACCTGCAAGACAAAACAGAAGGGCTCAAAGCAGCACACAGCACTCTGAGAAATGGACAGTTCACATACCTTTCAGCAGGGCTAACAACTTGTATTAGACTAAATCTAAGGTAATTTAGGATTGTTCCAGACAAGAAACAAGCTGGAGGTGAACAATTAATTGTCCCACTGACATTCTGAAACTTCCCTGAAACCAAAGTTTCCTGAGCTGTGCCAGGGGCTGGGAGGGGTCTGGGGAGGAACTTTTACCTTTGTCATTTAGTAAAAGACTTCTGTGAACTCCCACACTGAGTTCTTAGAGCAATTTAGTGCATTTACCTGCTGCCAAACGGGTTTGTGACTCCAGCTCTGAATGCCTGGAACCACTTGGTGCAGAGATGACAATTCCATCTGCAAATCCCAAGGATGGATCTCTGTGGCTCCTCACTAACAAAAAAACTTCACAGCATTCATTTGCCAGTGGTCACTACTATGAACGTGCAAGATTCAGTGCAAAGTTCAATTCAGAGTTTTCTTTATTAAAATACCTTTCCACAATCCTTATACTGAGGCATTTGCATGGACACTCATGGGATGCTGAAGGAACACTTGTCAACAGAAGAGAGCTGTGGAGTCAGTCAGATGTGACAGGCTTGTGATACAAACAACATTTGCACAGGGACAATAAATTAGAGATATTAGCCAGTAACTGGAGCTTGAAAATTTAAACACTTGGAATGAGGATATAAACCCCTTTTTTTGTTTCTTGCTGGTTTTGCACCTTTGATGCAATATTTAAAGCAGTAAATATGTATGTATATACAAATCTATGGCCTCTCTTTCATTATTTTCTAATGAAAATTAGAACCTTCTTATCTGTGGCCCAAATCCTGTAGTAATTTAATCTGCAGTAAGAAAAGAAGAGCAATTGCAGTGTCAAAGGGGTTGGGGCCAGTATTTTCTCTGGTTTGTTTTGTATTCTTTTTTAAATTAATGCAGCTGAGATAAACATGTGCTGCAGAGATTAGACCCAGGTCCAGACTGGATCCATGTTAGGGGTTTACCATGCTAGAGAGAAAGAGGATAGGTATGGAGCTCCACACAGGACAAACTGGGCACAAGTAGGACTTCAGATCTCCCCTAAACCCAAAGGAACAAGGATTAAACATGACAGGATTTTCAGGTACAAATATATCCACTCACTGAAGACCTACAGGATCATCCAAAAGAATTGTGATGGACAATCACTTCTTGAAGAACCATCACACCAAACTAACCAACAAGCATCAGGACTTTTAAAGGAGAAAAGCAGTTTAGCAAAGAATAAGACCAACTGTGCCTCTCCAGATGGAAGCACTTGGTAAAGTCTGACTCTCTGAACAGTTATTGACATTTTTGAGCACCCAGAACTCACTCCCCTAAAGTGTGGCATCCCCTGGGCTGGCAGTGGGCTGGCTCCAAGCCTGGTAGCAGTCCAGCTGCTGCAGTACAGGGAGAGCAGCATGAGCTGCAGCATCAGAAAGCACATCCATGGCTGGCCAAGCTGTGCTGAGCTCTGCTCTGCCACAGAAGTGTCACTGATAGCCCAGTCAGCGAGTTTAAAGCAAGCTTAGATACTTCTACGTCCCACTGGCATCCCAGTAGCTGCTGCACTGTAGAAATGTGCTTCCTCAGCTGGAACTCCCCCTTTTGTTTCCTCAGAGAAGGGTGAATTGGAGGCAAAAAAAAGGCAAAAAATGCATTAGCAGGAGAAATTAAAAATGAGAACCTGGGTCAGTGGTTTCTAGAACCACTTTCCTATGAGAATTTTTATTTGTAATTTTTTCCATTAAATGCTTTAGGAACATCTCTATTGTTCCCCCTAAGGAAATAAACTTTGAAAAGAGGAGTCTGGCAAACTCATAAATAACTGCTGCAGAGCCTTTGGAACACTGGCAACATCTTCCATCTCGGCTTGTTTTCTTCTCCCAGCTGATCTGTGAGGTGACTGCTCTAAGTGGCATCAGGGTGCCCTGGTATTCTCTGTGGGTAACAAGAGCAAAGCAGAAAAAACCAAGGTGTGAGTACAAACGTGCCCCTTCCCTCCTGTCCCATGACACATCCCTTAGAGCACTGTGCAATGAGCTAAGAGACACCCCCAGTTCCCTGGGGAGATGTTAGTATGACCTTGGTCAGATTTAAAAGGAAATAAGACAGTGGGAGATTTAGGCCAACAATGACAGGCTAGACTGCAATGCTGTTAATTATCAACATCTGCAAGTGGGTGCTTGCTGATAAAAGCTGGATTTTTAAGGGAGTTGCAGGCACTCATCTGGAAGTCAGACCCCTTGTTTACCACGAGATGTTCAGCTGCCACAACCAGACCCTCAGCCTCAGTCTGTGAGACTGGAAACCTTTTCCCAAGGCTGGTGACTCCCAGGGAGCAATGCAGTGCTCAGCTTTGGGACACCACGTTCCTCCAGGAGCTGCTGGGAAGAGGTTTTATCTCCAGCACACAGCAGGGACAGAAACCTGGCACTGGGAACCACAAAGGCAGAGTGCAGATGGAGCAGTGCAGCCAATGGGAACGGGCAGGGACAGAGCCCAAACTGCATTGTTTTCACATTATATGACACAAATACTTCTGTCCACTGGGGACTCACAACTGTCAAGTCTTTCCTGACATCAGTTGCCAAAGCAAGTCTTCCTCCAGCAGATTTCTAAGAGGACATGGTGGCCTCTAACCCACTAGTTTAGTCTGGGGCGCCTCGTGCCTTTTGTGGACTTACCCCCAAAGGATTTGCCCCATGACTCAGAGGCAGGAATTCCTGGTTTATAATTCAGTGTTTATTTCAGAGTATCACCTTGTTTTTCATATCCTGACTGCCTGAAATCCCCTCCCCCCAACTCTAAATGGACACATCCTTCATGTTCCTTTCCTGTCTGGCACCACTGTGCCATGTCAAACACATGCCAGGCCTCCCTCCGGAGCTGGCTGGGCTGTGCTGGCAGGAGAATTCCTGCACCACTCAGAAAATACTTGAGAAAGCAGCTGAATAACACCCAGAAATTCCTCCAAATGGATGCAAATTGCCCAGGTTTCTGTCTCAGAGGGCACACACTGAGGCTGAGCACGTGGGCAGCTGAAAGAACACGATGTCCTGAGCCAGGCTGCCAGTCCTTGTGTACCCCAGCACAGAGTGACACAGGAACACACAGAGACACACACAGAGACACACACAGGAACACACAGAGACACACACAGGGACACACACAGGGACACACACAGAGACACACACAGAGACACACACAGAGACACACACAGAGACACACACAGAAACACAGAGGAACACACAGAAACACACACATAGAAACCCACACACACACACAAACAGACACACACTCACACACACACACTCACACACACTCACACTCTCACACACACACACAGCTCCAGGGCAGCAGCAGAGCAGGGTATGAAGTCAGAACGTTGTGCTGAGGTACATTTGACACAATACCAATTAGTGTTTGGCGAAGTGGCTATCTCATTGTCAAGATATTTCCTTCAATGTGTTTTCAGAAACTGGGACCATTAAATAACTTAGAAAGATTGCCAGCTCTGATTTCAGGAAGGAAACCTCCTCCCAGTTCCTCTCTAAGTAATTCATTTCTTTTGCAAATACTTCCTATGGATGGCATTTAAGATACAAATTTCTGAAACAGAGGAGATGGAGGGAAGCAACCCCAAACAAAAAACTTCAGGTTCCTTTCTAAACGACCTAAAATTCCAAGACACTCAGGTTCAAGGTTCTCTGAACTGCAAATCAGCCACAACCTGTTCTGCAGTTGGGCCTTTATACAATTCAAGTAATTCAAATGTTAAGTGATTGCTTTTCTAGAACCTTTCTTGACACAATCCAAACACTTTCAATGCCTCTGTGTAACACAACCCTTACTGTCAGTACACAGTGTTTACTAAAAGCCTGAGCCCAATTTTTTGATTGTCTCTCAGTGAAGATGAGGCAAAGTTCCTAAATTTCCCTGCTGGATTATATTTATTCGGACAGAAACTATGCAGGGGCAAATGCACAAAAGCAGGACTGGCAATCATTAAAATGATTTATTACATCTTTCTTCTCTGCAGTGAAGAGTGTTTTGCCTGTGGCTTCTGGGAGAGCAATGCAGAACTGAGTGTTAACAGACTTTCTCTGAGCAGTGGAATCCACATTATCTGGATTTAGGGAGTAAAAAGGACATCAGGATCTGATGTTGAGCCTCCCCCATCATCACTTCATGTCCTCCCACCTCTGTAAACAGCTCTTACAAAACACTCCTCTCTGCTGTGTGTCCTCTGTCCCACAATTCTGGAACAGCTGTTACATCCCAAACAGAGTCAGATTCTACAGGATCTTTGACAGGCCACTCCACCAAGGAATCCACCTGGCATTCCATGGGATTAAGGTGCCACCTGAAGGCCTCCTCTCCCTCCCAGAGTGAGGGAGCAGCAGATCAAAAGCAACTTCACCTCTGAGCCAAACACTTCATTTGGCTATCAAGAAGCAGAACAGCTGGGGAGGAAGTTTAAGCCACTTGATCACTTTATAAGAAGCATTTTCCTTTTCATGAGTAGGATCAGCAACCCCTCATTTGGACCAAACCTCTGAGATACATCACAGTCAAGCACTGTGTGAAAATGAGCTTCAGAAAAAAAAAACAGCTGCAAGAAAATAATGATAAAAAGCACCTTAATGTGCTGCCTGAAAAATGCTGAGAGGCAAATAGAGGGAATGGAAAATCTACTAAAAATTCATCTGTCCATCCAACTTTAGGTCAGTTATCTGGAGAGTTCTAAAGAGGGATGGCATTGCTTTTTGCCACAGGCCTTACTGGGAATAGAGGTGGGAATTTAAGAAGCAGGAGACAGGGCTCTGGTTATTTTGCTATGTCCTTTAAAGCACTAATAAATTAAAAGAAAATGAACAGTTACTCTGTTAGCACATGAGCAGTATATCTAAGGAGAGCACAATGTCTCAGGTGTGAACTGAGTGAAGCTGCTCCTGGGAGAACTCAAGGAAGATGTGCAGCTGCTCAAAAACTGACATTTCTTTGGGGTGTTTCTGAAAATGGAATTAGTTTTACAGAATAACTAGTTTTATTACTCCCCTACTGCTAACAGGAGAGTAATAAAAGAAGCACAAAGAAAACACTGCCCTCAGCTGACACTTCTTCCCTGAGTCTAACATTACCTCACAGATTGCTGGGTACAGCAAGCTTTAATAGCCCAATTAATGAGGAAAGTCATTTACAGGGTAGTCAGTGTATTTTCACTAACTTTTCCATTATACTTCCATGGAGAGATATTTTACTCACTTTTTACTGCAGGAAAACAAAAAAAAATTCTTCCTAAAACTTTAGTCTTTCATCCCATGTCCATTATAAATGAGGCAGGCTGTGGAAAAAAAGAAGACAAAACCTCCTCTCTGACTTCCACCTGATGCCTGTCACAGCCCCTCTTGACCATTTTCCCCTTTGAGTTGGACAGGGACAAACTTTCCTCTCTGAGGAATTCCTGGTACAACCCAGAGGAGGGTTCAGCTCAAGGTATTTTTAGAAAATCGAGAGGAAAGAATAAAAACAAAGCTTTAAACTGAGAGACACAATGCTATGCTACCACCAACCCTGCTGGCCTGTGCTGATGGGAGTGTTTATTGCCAGGCACTCTGTGACCTTCTGTGGCAACACAATGGGCTGCCTGTGTGTCCCTGGGGGCTGGGGGAGCCTTTCAGAACCCACAGCAATCCAGGAGACTGTGCTATTGTCAGGCTGATTTATCAGCCTCTCCTTGCTGCTTTTGAAGTACAAGTTCCAAAGTGCATGGCAGAAAAAACCTCCTTGTGCACAGTCTGGGTTGGATTGGAGAGCTTATCCAGCATTCAAGAAAGTACTCCTGAAATGTTCCCTGCCCCCTGGATCTCCTGAGAGCAGAGTAACAGCTCATTCAAGACATTTCTTGGATTATTAAAAAGAAATCCATGTTTTTTCACTGGCTCCTCAGCACTGTGAAGCTGCTCTCCACCCACAGAACCCTTAAAAACTCCCCATTTTTAGCTGAGATCCTCCACATATGGATGGCTCCCGTCCCTCCCAGGCACTTGGAAAGCTGATCATCCCATAAATGTAGGACTGAAAGCCTGAGTAGTAAGAATATTTATGAAGGGATTGCCCTGTAGTGTCCTGTAAAGGTCCTGAACAACAACCAAACAACTAAACCACCTTGAACTCCATCTCACACAATGATCTCAATCCAGTGGCACCACATTTAATTGCTTGCATAAAATGGATACTTACAGAATACCTGTTTTCCATAGAATCTGCAAAATAAAATACAATGTATGGATTACAAAATGGCACAGTGCAGAGGGATTGGTTCTGTATTCCAGAAAATACAGGTTTATGTATTTTAACCTTTTTGTTCACTTTGCAGTGATGTAAAATTGCTGCCTACAACAAGCAATTTTGGACCTGGACCTAAGGAGCATCCACATTTAGGATATCTTTAATTTAATCCAAGTTTCTCTCTACTTTAATCCAAGTTTATCTCTATTTCAATCCAGGGGGTGACACCACACATGTCAAAGACCCCACTGAACAAGCCCTGTTTGACAGCTGTTGGACTGTGGGTTGGAGCAGAGTCTCTCCTGAGGGGACAATTTGCTCCTGGACTGGAGAGTCTTCCTTTGAGAGGCAAGTTCTCAGGAGCATTATCCTTCCTAACCCCATTCCTTGCCAGGAAAATAACATACTGCAGAAATCTGGTGTAGGACACAATTTTTCAGGGCCAAATATGATCTTGCACCTGAAATTTTATTAATAAGAAGTTGCTTGTTCCCAGTGAAAGCCTGAGAGCCCCCAGGCTCTTTCAGGGTCAGTGAACTTAAGGATTAGATCTTGGGCTTTTTCTTTTTAAAGTGGATTTAGCCATTCAGAAATTTCACAAAATACATTCAAATACCAAAACATAAATATATATTTGCCCTCTGAAAGTAACTCCAGTTTTAGTGAAGGACTTCACATCTTGTTAAAAGTGCTTCTCTGTTAAGATACTTCCCACATGACAGAAGTAAGTGCTGAACCTTGAAGGGTATTTTCTTGGAAGGTACATAAAACTCCATGGAGAGAGGCTATCTGAAGGAAATCCATCCAATGTTCCAAGCAGAGGGTTTGGACTGGGGCTCTGGGATAAATAATCCTGCCAGTGTTTTTTCTGTACATGCTGGGATAGTTTCTAAATCTGTGTTTTTTCTAAGCATGTATTTTGTAACCAGCAAATAATAACATGAGTCCTCCCCTGGGCAGAACACTTCTGTACATTTTGAAATGTTCTCTGCAATAATTAAATGAAGGACATTATGCAAAGCACTGCTACCATTACTGGACCTTAATCAAGGTCTGTTAGAAACTCCCTTTCCAGCCAGCAGAAGTAACCAGGAAACAACACAGGTGCAGGTCTCTGCCTTGGCACAGCAGGAATTTTCTCCACAGTTCTGCACAGAACTATTAGTCCAGGCAAAGGATTAAAAACTGAGCTGACTACAGCACCTTGTGCCAGTGCATAAAGTTAATTTCAGTGCAAAACTGGCCTCAATGTTTGGCAAGATTGATTGACATGTTCAACTATTTTGATAAGAAACAAACTAAAAAGTTACATGGAACACATGAAAGTTTTTGTGTCCTGAAAGCAACAGAAGTGACCAAACCCACCCCTGCCCCAGCACTACTTCAAAGCCTGGCCTGAAGAGGACAAAACTATACATGAGGTTTGTAAGTGAGACATTAATGAGCTGTCATTTAGTCTCTGTCACAACGTATTGTGCTCACAGGAAGGAGGAAATGAGAAATCTTGTGTAAATTCCCAACTTCAAACAACGGGATGTTGGCTCCTCAAAGCCTCTGGGTCACAGTGACAGCCACTCTGAGCCCTTGTCACCTGTCACCCACATCCACACTCGTGTGCCATGCCAGAAGAGAATGGGAGCCTGAACAGCAGCAATTCTCAATCCTTCTCAGACCCATTCCAGTCCTGGTGAAAGCCAAGGTGTCAGATGCTGAGCTGCAGGTGCTGGACACACACACTACACCCTGCCAAGCCCTTCCCTGCAGCAGCTTCTACCAGAGGACCTTGGCAGGCAGCAGGAACAGCTCTGACATGGGGCACACACGAAATCCAGCTTTGCACTGGGGGTTCAAGCAGGGGCAGAAGCTCCCTGCATGTTTGTGCCTCACTGAAATCATCTGGCACTGCCTAATTCCTGGCTGGAGCTGTTGTAAGCATTTGGCTCTGCAGTCAGGGTCTCACAGATCCAGGCTCTGGTCTAGAATATGTCCAGAAACCTAAAGATCCAAAGAGTTTTGATTTTGGAGAAGGGACAAGTTAGTTTCATGATTTTGGACTGCATGTGCTGGAAAAGCCTGAGTTCTGAACAACAACATGAATGCCCAGACCCTGTGAGTCCTCTGTGCTGGAAGAGAAATCCAGTGGGAAATTCTGGAGGTGTTAATCCTGAGGTTCAGGAGCAGGAAAGTATTTGACCAGATTTCCTGATTGCTAGAGCTGATTTCAAATAGTTTGTTCCAAGCACCGAGTGCAATGGGGATTTCTCATGCCTCTTTCCACTGGGATATATTTATTTTTCCATAGCACATTGTTGGTTGCTGTAGGATTCATTGAGTTTCCTGTCTCACTGCTGCAATTGCTTCCAAGTGACCACTTTTCCAGACTTAGCAGCATAAAGGCTGGCTGTGCATTTTGTTCACTAGATTTCCACTTCCCTACTAATAAATTAGGAATTTTTATCTTGCAATAAGCCACTCTGGGCTCGATTCAGAGCAATGCAAAGCCTGTCACAGCCTTGGGTCTGACACAGAGCAAAGACAGAGGTCACTGAAGGAGCAAAAATGTACCAGGACACCGTCACAGGAAGTGTCCTGGACAAATGTAAGGAAACCTGTGAGCTGGAGCTGGCTCCAGCCTTTCCAGCAATAGGAACAGGGCTGTGCTCCCCCCAGGACTGGGACCAGTGTGGAGGGAAGGGCTGGAGCTCAGATAAAGAACCAGCATGGAGATGCCTGGACTTCCTGCCCCTGCTGCCTCTGGGGAGGATGAAAGGTGTGATGGAAATAAATCCTGTCTCCAAGAGCCTCCACCCAGGGGTTGACCTGGCGTGTGACACATCCTGGCCCTGCCCAGGAGGGGCTGCAGCACTGGCACCACAGCCACTCTGCCACTCTTGGCACACTTCATTTAGGCAAGTGCCTGTTTTGCTTGAGTTTTGGACTGTCTTGGCAGCAGCTCTGGGGCTGGGCTGGGTATTCCTGGCTCACAGGGTGCTCTGGGCTCTTCCCAGAGCAACCAGAGAAAGCAGAATTTTAAGGAAGTTTTTTCATTCTGGTAAGTCTGAAGGACCTTTAGACAAAGGTGTTACTGACCTGGCTGGCACTAATTGTGACCAAAATTCCCCAAATTCCCACTTGGATGTAAGGTTTGATTTGAAACTGAGGCTTGAAGCTGCTTCAGGTATTTTATGTAAAATACTAAAGTAACAACCTATTGCTCTAGAAAAGGTTTTAAATTAATACCTGGGTGAACTTCCTGAACACTGAATATGTCACTGAATTAAACTAACCTTTCAATAAGAACTCAAAGACACCTTCTTATCTCTGAGACAAAGTGATCAGCATCCTCATTACAGCAGAGGAAACCCTGCAACCAGCCAGAGACTGACATTGTTATTTGACTTTCAATCAAAATAAACCTGACTAGACTTGAATGTCACAAATTTCCTGCTTTTCCTACTCTAGATGAGTTAACTGCAGTTCACCACACACAGGTCTTGTGGGGTTTGAAATGTGCATCTGACAGTTTGTTCCTGTCCTTCTCTAATGTAGGACCACCTCCTTAGGCCTGGCACTCCCAGCAAGGAAAGCAGCACAGCAGAGGGGACAGAGCAGAGGGGGAGCCCAGCACAGGGTGCTGGTGACACTCAGATGTGACAACAGGAGGCAACACAGCCAGATCAGGAGAATGAAAAGGAATAGGGACACAAACTCAGCACAGTGACAAAGGCTTGGCAGAGGTCAGAGCATCATCTGCCCATGGATTCATGCACTGGGGAAGCACAAGCAGTGGCTACAAACTCCAAATACAGCAGTTTGTTACTGATGTGGCATGTGCATTGCTGGGGACAGCAGTGAAGGCTGCCAGGAAAAGGAAAAGGAGAAATGTTTTAGCTCAGTCACCAAGAATTGCATCAGACATAACAACTCCTGACAGAGCTCCAGCTCCCTCTCTGTGGCCACAGTTTCTGGAATGCACAGACAACTCCTTGAAAACACAAAACTGCTCACGAAGCACTCAATTCTAATTAAACAAACCCAAACCACAATAGTTACCTACAAATGAGTAATAAAATGTTACAGAGGTCTGAGGTGTTAAACCTGTCAAACTCTGCAGCTGACACCAATTCCCAAACTCATGTGATTTCACAGGGGACACATTCTCTGGACCACTGACTTCCTGGCATAGGTTGTAACTCAAAAATCTCAAAGAACAGTCAAACATAGTGAAGATCAGAATGGTAAACCAACTTCTGCACTCACTAGTAATGCTCAACATCTCTCACAACTGGCACTTAAGATACTTATATTAATATAAATGACTTATGAAATGGATCCATTTCCTATGGATGCTCCACTGCATTCATACTTTGCCACCTCCCAGTCCCACAGCCCATCAAAGCTCCCAGTTAACGCTGCCTTGACTGTGGTGTGGCTGCCCAAAGCACTGCACTGCTGAGGGATGCTCTGCTTATCTCCTTGGAACACTTTTCCTGTGGATCAGTCAGGAAAAGCAGATGGGATTAAAACAATAAACTGGGGCTGTGTTTCCAAGAATAACTGAAACTGTAGAATGTTATGCATTAAAGAGCAGGTGGACTGCAAGATTAGGGGGTGTTTGCAGCTGATGTGGCTAATCCAGCCCAGCCCTTCAATCACATCTTGTTTTATTGCAGTTCCCACTTCATGGCATTACAGCCTTTAAGTGCTCTGAATTACAGCTGGGCTGTACCAGCCTGGAGTTCATAGAACAGCCCACAAAACACTAATATATATATATATATGGATATATGGATACATATAAGGGTATAACACCTTGTGTTGTGTCAGAACCAGGAAAGGTGTGACAATCCCCTCACACCTGGCAGAGCAGCTTCCACAGGTCCAGTTCACACTCACTGCAAAATGTTTCTGAGTATTTGTGGCCTTTGGGCAGCCCTAAAATAAACTGGTTTTTTTTCCTCCTGGTGCTGTCAGGTGATCCTGCAGGAGGTGCCTGGCCCTGCTCTTCAGTGTGAAGGATATTCTGATTTTCACTGCGAAAAATGAGTGCAGCACACAAGGATTCTGCAATTCTGGCCCCAGTGCTGTGTCTTTCTAAACACACCCCCTTAAATGAATGACCTAATCTCTCTGTTTATTCAGCTGTAAAATGGAGATAAAAACTGCCATGTATGTCCTCACAAGGGAAAATTAAGTCATGTTTTCTAAAGTACTTGGAGACCCTCACATGCAAGATTCCCTAGAGACAGAATACTGTGTCAGAGCGGGTGGGAAATCCCTCATAAAACAGAAAAAACCCAGAAAATTAAACCACGACAATCCAAAATTAAAAGTGGCACACGAGAAAGCCATTTGGTAACATTGATGAGGACAAAAGGTGAACAGTTTGCAGCCCTAATATGTACAAATCTGGACTTCCTACCACGAAGAGAGGAGAGGAAATCCTTTCTGATTTAGTCTTTGACAAACTCTGAAGAAATGCTTTTAACCTTCTGTCTCTGAACTCATCAGTGCCAGGACATTTACAGTCAGTAACTGCCAGGGAGCTGCTGATGCCCCACACAAGTATGTGCCAGAGGAGCTGGAAGGGCAGAGAGACTGGCACATAAAATCTGAGACAGTTTTTGATGCTGTTTTGGATGATAATTTAATAGCTCACAACAAACACGCCCAATTAAGAGACAAAGTGTTGCTCATGAGCAGTTTGGGTTTAGATTCAGACCCAGATGTGTGGCCCAAATTCTCAGCAGATACAAAACAAACAGGCTGATGGAGTAGGTGCTACAAATATGAATCTCACTGCATTAATTACCACTGATTTATGAGGAACCATGAAGGTGTTACCCAATTTATCAACACCTGTGATTTTGTAGCTGCACTTTGGTGTGTTCCTATTTGAATTGCACCTCTTCTTTTTTTATTGCACTTATCTTCTAATTATTCAGCCTGAATATTATCTTGGAAGATATTCAGTCACAAATTTCTCCCTAATCTCCTCACAAATGCTCCCATTAAGTGTTTCATTTTTCACTAGCTTACTTACCATTATTAGCTTTTCTGATTTCACTATAAACTGTTTCAGTCCCCGTCTGTGCAGGAGCTGGAAAATGTATTGGCACAGAATCAATTTCTTTCTTTTTTTTTCGTTTTGTTTGCCTTATGAAAAGCTCCTTAACCAAACAGAACACGCTGGTTTACTTTCAGAGGAAGGAGTTACACAAGCAGCTCTGAGCCCGTGGATCTGTGTGGAAAAGCGAGAGCCCTCCCTGCCCAAACCCAGCCCGTGAGGAACTGACAGGGACATCTCTCTCCCTCTGTATGAAAGTGATGATAAAAATCTGCTTCCCTGTCTAAATTTAACATTTTAATAACCTTCTTTGAACTCAAATCGATACTGCTTTAATTTTACAGAGACACCATCACTAGGGAATGGTTTCTCTGGATCCCTTTGAAGAGCTGCTTCAATTTGTTCAAGGACTTTGGGATCCAAGACCTGAGGATCTGTCATTTGGAGGACTGACTACACGCCCTTTGGGCAAGCAGCCTGATTAATTCTTATGGGCACAAACCCCACCCTCAACTGCTGTTCTTTGTGAGCTGTCTAGGAAGGATATTTGTGGATTCTGCACAACTTGTAATCAGTGTTATCTGGGAAAGGTCCCCCCTGGGCATGGAGGGCTCTCCCATCACTGGGACCAGGAGGGCACAGCAGGAGCGAAGGCTCACAGGGTTTGTGGGAAGAATAAAGGAAAAGAGAAAAGCAGAGAGGGAAGGTTTGTGCCTCCAGGGACACAGTTGGGGTACAAGTGCAGTGTTAGTCTTTGCAGCCTCTGTAAAAACCTCTGCTCGTGCATGGAACAAAAGAAGACCCTCCTCCTTTTGCCCCGGCATCTGGCAGGACTCACCCACAGACACACAAACAGCGAAGGGGCAGAGCCCTGAAAACAGCAAGAACTCAGTTTCTCCCTGGTCAGCACAAACTGCTGGTGAGTAGGAGACCAGAACAGCTTCCTGGATTTAGTTTAAAAATCCCTGGGCAACCAAAGTGCATTTAAACCCACTGTCTTCACGTGCTATCAGGGCCTGTGCTGGCAGGGTCCAGCAGCTTGCTGTTCATGAACCTCAAAGTGTTCTAGAAACATTCATTTCAGTTAAACTGAGTCTCCTAGAAACCCTCTGAATTCTATCTGTATCACCTCCAATTTCTGTGGAGTTTCAACAAACCCAGAAGGCAGAGTTTGTCTAGTTAAAGATAAAAAAAATGGTTGTTCTCTCTCTGCAAGAAACTGGAAGGAAAATTCACATTTCTGGATACAAAATCCTGTACATTAGATAGCAAAAAAAGCCCCCAACATGGAAAGAATTCAGATACGCTCTGCAGACTCAAGGTCAGGACTGTTCCTGTCCTGCACTGCTCTGAAGAACCCAAGTGTCTCTGGCACCACGTTCTGATTTCCCAAAGCTAATTCCAAGTTTTTACAATGGTGTTCAGCACCCTTTAAGCTCTGGGAGCTCACACGTCAGAAATGAGCTGCAAAGCTGCTGTGACTGAAACTCCAGGAGCAGTTACACTCCATAAAGTGTCTAATCACAGCTTTCCACTCGCAGCCTCAGCGTGAATTTTCTTTGCAAAATCATCTGAGGACCTTGAGGCACATTTCATCTGCTTAGGGGCCACTGCTTAAATGATCAGCTCAGGTTCCTGTGAAGTAAGAAGCAATCCTCTCAGAATTTTAATAAGAGCTCATTTTGTTGGGACTCTTTTTCAGCAGATTACAGTCCTAAGTCTGCTCCTATTGACTCCATGGAAAGATTTGGTTGGAGGCATTTCCTCAGCTGGCCTTTTTTTTTTCCAGTCCCATTTAATTGAATTGTGATATAGTGCCACTGCCCATGTTATTTCCTTTGTTAATCTTCCAAAAGTTGTCTCAGCACTGCAGAAATGTGCAAGGAGAAATTCCTTGGACGATGTGACATTTTGTTCCCACTCACTTTCTGATGGTGCCACCCTGCAGATAACCACCCAGACACAGCAGCAAAAGAAGGGGCATGTTCTGGCTCACCCACAACCAGAGGTTTCTCCCTTCTCACTTCAGGGGTATTTCCTGGTCCTACTTTAGGCCTGGCCTTGGGTTTTGTTCAGATTAACAATAAAGGCTCTAAGTCACCTTGCCATCTTTTTATACAACTAAGCTTTAGAGAAGACAAGCACCACATTTGTGTCAAGCACATAATGTACATAAATATTAAATTGAATCATTCCTTACAATCACCACCTCTTTAAATATCAAATGAACATTCCACTCTGCCTAACCCCACTAAGAGCTGGACTGTGTAGCCCCAGCCCTACCTCCTGTTTGCCTTGCCCCTTCAGTCCAACTTCAAAAAGCAGCTATCAAGTTATACCCACATGGCAGTTCTAAAATAAAGCAGTAAAATTTTACTTCCAGCAAATGACAGGACCCCTCCCTGCCAGTAACACTGCAATGACGTCTGGTTTTTGCTCCCCACACAGAAGCACATCTGGAGTTCTTGGTGCATTCACCTGTTCCCCACCACACTGTGTTAAACTATTCCAGAGAGGACCAGCCAGTGCAGACAGGGCTGGAAAAACAGGGTGATCCCAGTGTTTTCAAATGTAAGCAATTCCTCACTGACAAAGACAAGCTGTATGTCCTTCCACAATAATTTAAACTTGTTCTGAGGTGACATTCAGTCATCCCCACTTCCCAAAAGTGACATCAAGGCTGGAGTTGCAGCTCAGACACTGCAGCATTTACTGCAGCATTCTGTCACAACACACAAACCATGATTCTCCTGCTCCTGAGATGAACATCAGCACTGACACTGACAACAGTGGCAGGAGGAACAAATGATTAGGGAGATAAATCAATCTGAGGTTAGTCCTGAGAGATCAAAGAAATTTGGAGTTCCTCAAAAGGCTGAGGGAATCAGACACTCTGTGCAGCTGCTGGGTGAGCTGTGCATGCCCAGAGAAAAGGTGGGATTTGCTTTGTCTTCATTCACAAAACAGGAGGAATCAAAGGGGGTGTGATAGGGGTTTGGAGCAAGGGGATAATCTGAAAGGTCTGTTCCCAGGAAGGGCTGGTCATACCCACAGACAGACACAAAGAATGTTACGATTTAAAACAAAACTTCACAATAACACCAATGTGGCAGAAATATCAGTGCAAGTCCTGTGGCCAAATTCTCTCTGTGGGTGTACATGATTATTATAAGGGAATATTAAGAAACTTGGCTTTGCTTCTTCTTTCCCAAGAATAAATCTCATCCTGTTTTCATTGTGATAGGCAGTGCAGAGCTGAAAGAATTAACTTGGTTCCATACAGCTCCTGTTTAAGCAGCATCCTCGAGATGCTCTCCAAGATTAACACATCCAATACTTGCAATGCGTTGCCATTTACCAAAACATTCATTTGGGAAGTGCTAAACTGTGCCCTGGGGCACAAAAGAAATCGATTAGGGCACTATTATCATATCTCTATATACCTGAAGCACTGCTCAGTCCTACAGAATCAATCAAAGTTCTGTTAAAATAACCTGATCTCATTTACACAGTATATTAAACACCATTGTGGGGTTTAACAGTATTCAGCCTACAGAGCACAGATGCTCTCTTGTTACTCAGCCTGATACACAGGAATAGTGTTATCTATAAAGAATGGGATCAAAAGGCTATTTTTAGAGATGCTGATCTTGCATTTTAACAGGGCTTTAAATTTAAATAACCAAGCACTACCATATCTTACCATTCTATGCCATTGTATTGTGTAGTGCACACTCAGAAACAGTTGAGCAATTAATTATTACCCTATTCCAAAAAAGAGTCCACCAGCTATGGAACTTCAGCCCAGACTTTAGCAGAGGTGGATGAACATCATGCTCAGAACAGAGGGAAACTCTGAGGGATGATACTGGGAAGTGAAAATAGGGAAAGGACAGGCCTGGCTGTTCTGGGAGGTTTGGCAGCCAAGCTTGCAGAGTGAGCACTTCTGCCCAAACATCTGTTACCAGCTAAACAATCATGTCTTAGCCTCTGAAATAAGTGACTAGTCCTTCCTCCCAGGAAAAAGGAAATTTATGTGTTTCTTCCTCAGTCTGCTTCTCATTCAGCTGGAGCAGAGCATGAACCTCCCTCACTGGGTTTGTTCACTCACAGTTACGTGGGACTGTCAGCACAGGGCCATAACAGTGTCAGAGTTCTCCAGGTGACACAGAACAACTCAAGTGTGCATTTGGGTGTTGAGAATAAGTTTCACTGGCTATTTCTCCTTCAGTGCCTCAGAGACATGTAGCTGAGGTGTGGTTCCTGCTACCACAGAGCTGTCTGAGGTGTGGTTCCTGCTACCACAGAGCTGTAGGGAAGAGGACTAAGTTTTCTGGGCATCAGTACCCTCATTTCTCTGTTTAATGTGCCACAAAATCCAGGATGCTCTCCAGGCCTCTCCAGACTGAGAGACTAAATCTGTGCTGGTCTCTCTTCCTTCTTTAGCACAAGTGAATTACAGCTTTGACCCTTCAACCAGTTCCTTTATAAAGTAGGAAATTCCACAGCTTTCTGTTCTCTGCATTACCTTACCCTGTGGTTCCCCTCACACGGATCTATAGCATGGATGTTCCCAGCAGGCTGCCTCCTGCTCAGAGCCACAGCTCCAGCTGGGAGCCCAGCTCCACACAGTCCTCTGGGGGTGGGAATGGGCATGGGAATGGGAATGGGGGCATTCCAGGGGAAGGAGGGCTGCAGAACAGCAGCATGGTTGGCACCATCAGCCGGGTTAAGGAGCACCCCTGGCAGCAACCTGTCACCCACACAAAGCACAGCCTGCCCTTACATTCCCAGTGCCAGTATTGGAGCAGTGCCAGGGAGGGCAAACCAGCCCAGAGCTGCTGCCAAACATAAACCAGAGAGGCTGGAGAGTTCATTACCTCTGTGAGGATCAAGCGTTGACACTTCAACTTCAGTGTACTCCACCTCAGCACTCTCAAGGTCAGGTCCTGCCCCAAAAATAGCAAGAAGATGTTTCTTTGTAGGACTGCACCTTTGTTTGAGCTGTGGGCCTGATCCTGCTGCCACCGAAACTAAGGGACAAGCCCTCCCTGAGTCTCACAGGTGCAGGATCAGGCCCTGCTTACAGGTGTGAGTCACTGCTAAGAGCTGTAAGGGCAACACATTCCTAAGGGACATCCCAATCCAAAGGGCACGAGACCAATGAAAGGCAGATTTCTGAAACTGGGGGACATGAAAATTGTGCCTAAAACTTTTACTTTGAATGTAACACCTACAAAAGTGGCACAACACAAACCAGAGTGGGGAATTATCACAGATTCTCCCACATTCCTGCTCCAGCTCCTCTTCTATTTCTCTCCCTGCCATTCCTTTCTCCTTGTTTTCTATGGCTATGGCAGGACACTCCCCATTCTCTACTTTCCTCACATTTAAAGCCACCTTTAAGTCTTTTCATGGCCCCCATCACCCCTCATCCTCTGAATTTCAGCACTTTTCTCCTACTCTGCCCTCCAAGCTCTCCATGGAGCATCTGGAACACAACCCACCCTACTCCTCAAAATGTTCCTCTGCCACAGAACGCCTGACAAGGGTTGGAGAGCTGATGTACTGAGACAGCTCTGCCTGCCTGCACACAACAGGCACAAGAGACAGCTGTTGCCTTCTACTCTGGCTTTTTCTTGGGGTGGAGATGGTTTTCCAATAGATTTCTGTAAGAGTTGGAAAGAACCACAACAGTCATCCCAACTGGAATCTGAATTGAATTGGCATATTATTTTATTCAGATTTCACAGCAGTTTATTTTCAGATTTAATGCTTAAGTATTTCAAGAGCAACCAAAATGAAGAAAGGACAGAGAAATAAAAGAAGCAGAAATCTGTAGAAAAGTTTTTAAAAATATCTGAATATTTGTTAGATAGAACTTGCAATTTTGAGTCTAAGTTGTATTTTTATGCCAGTCCAACACAGCTAATTACACTTCACAATGCAGTTGGAAAATGGGTCTTATCACTGTCATTTTGTATATAAGATAAAAACTGAGCTCAGCAAAGGAAAGTTTTCCCCACTATCAAAGAGAAAAAGGAAAGGGACAGACGTATCAAATCCTTGTTGCTACCATTAGAAAACATCATGACTTTCAGTGATAAAATACTTTAAAAATCTACCATTTAAGTATGAAATTACCTTTACTCTCATCTGCTGATTTCATGTGATTTTCACTATCTTCAATGTAACCTGATCCTAAAATATTAAAGCCAAAGTTGAGCTGACAAAGTGTTTATTACAGCCAATGAAATAAATGGGTTACACAGCTGCAATTCCTATTGCCATTAACTGTATTTTATAGGAGACATTCTACTTTCAGATTCACACCTAAGACATTCAAGGTGGGAAAAATGTGGCTTTTAAAATAATCATCTAGAAAACACCCAAGGAGTAACTTTGTTTATGTCAAACACTCTAAACAACATGCCCACTTAGTTTTGTAAAGCTCCTTGAGATCCTGGGATGAAAAGTGCCCAGTCATGGCAAGCTAACAGCCCTGTCCTGTGGCCACATCACAGGACCATGTGCCACAACTCCCATTTCCTCTCTGCAATGATTTTCTTGGAGCTGTGCCAAACCCAGAAAGTAATTCTCTTTTACCATGATTTCTCCATCTGTAATATTGTCAACTGATTGCCTGGGAGAAGGGTCTGAGCAGAGTTACAAACCAATCTTTGTGTGAGACATGCTCAGAAAAACTGTACAAAGACAAAATGACAGAAGATACTTTGGAGAATGTCATTGGTATCCCTCTGTATTCCCAAAACACTGGGCCCTATCCAAACAACAACTATGTAAGTTCAAAACTTTCAACAGATGTTTAATTAAGCCAACTTAATAACAGTCTGACAGCAAAATGTCCTACCTGAATAATAGTCTCCATCATTGGGCTCTCTTGTCAGCTTTTCACTTGTCAAGTTTGCAGCCAAGCCTGAACTGCAAAACAAACCAATAAAAGTTGAGATGATTATCCAAAAGCAGTAAATAAAACCCACAACATGATTCTGTGCAAAGATCAGTCTATGCTGACTACATATTCTCAGCTACTGAAGCTAATGAAAATTTTGCTTTTGTCTTCAGAAGCACCAACCAACTTTAAGATAAAAAATGTTCCCTACTGCATTAACCTTCTTTAAACCATTCCATATCTAAATTGATTCAAACACAGGCCTGACATTATTCTACTTCACTTAGTGGGCTGTTTTTTCTATTTTTAGAGCATTTCCTCATCCTGTTGTTGTGCAAGCAGGTGGCACATGAAGCAGAACCATCCATTGTGTGCAGGTGTGTGCCATAATAAACTACATTGATGTGGAGGAAGGCCTACAGCCCTTTAAACAGAAATACTGCACCACTAACATCAAGTGTCATGGTTTAATCCCAGATGGCAGCTCAATATGACGTGGCCATTCACTCACTCCCCCTCCACTGCCTGGAGAGGAGGATTGGAAAGAGGTAAAACCCATGGGTTGAGATAAGAACAGTTTAATGATTGAAATAAAGTTAATAATAATAGCAATAATGAAAAGGAGAGAGAGAGAGAGAAGAATAAAATCCAAGAAAAACGAGTGATGCCCAGCCAGTCCCAGCTGTGTTGTTGTGGCAGTGATCAGCACATGACAAGGGAGCTGCTGCTTTTCCTCTGTCTCCAAGGCTGCTGTACTGAAATCCCACCATTGCTCCTTTGGCTCCCTGAAATCCCCTCTCCTGAGACAGTCTGCCCATGAAGCCTCTGGGCCAGTCACACTGGGAGGCTTCTGCCACGTATTCCCAGTCAGCTGGTGGGATGCCCCTCCAGAAACATAACTGGGTTGTGCCCCTCTACAGCCTGATGGCAGCAGGGGACACTGTCACCAGTGTCTGCTGGGGCATCACACTCCTGGGGGCTGACGTTTCAGGCCATCTGATGCACACACAAGGCTGTCCCTCTTCTCCACCTGGCTGGAGGCAGAACTTCTCCAGTCCTGCTCACAGGATTCCCCACTCCTGGTAAGAATGGGATAGATTTCCTTTCCATAGGATCAGGAGTAGGAGCAGCCCTTCCACTCTGAGGAACTGCCACCACAGACTGGAGCAGCAGCTTTCCTTGAGGAACCCCCACTTGTAATCCACGTACCCTCTGGGGTCTAGGGGGAATTTCCATGCCACCTCCTTGTGTCCTCTCTGGGTCCTGCAGGTAAGATCACAGGGGCCCCTGTGCTGTGTACCCTCTACACTCTCTCTTGAGCAAAAGGACACTCACTGCTAATAGCTGAGATATTGGACTGTACATGTGGGGGTACAATCTACCCATTCTGAGTTGCTCAACCAGTTTCTCCACAAAGACAAGGGAGGAAGAGAGATTTTCTCTGTACTGCTGGGTTGGTGAAGTCACTTCATCCACCAACATCTCTGCAGGTCATCACTGCCAGTGAGTTGGTGCATGACAATGGTGCACTCTGTAGGAGTTCCTGACACATGGTTTGTGGACATTAGACTTCCTCTGCATCTCTGAGTAACTCTGAGTTGTTTGGGTCATAACAAATTATCTCTAATTCCCTCAGGTACTGGTACCTGCCTCCAGTGTGGTCCACTTGCTTGGGGGACACAGAACATCTTCCTTGGAGGGATACCTTTCCTTCACACTTGAGAAGAGCTGTCTCCAGAGGCTGAGGACTTGTGTTACTCTTCCAACCACCTTGTCAATGCACCTTTTCCTAGAAAATGATCCCAGCTGCTTGGCTTCCCTACCCTCCAATTCCACACCCTAAACAAGATCTGAACCACACTCAGCACCGTGCAAGGTCCTACCAACAGGACCACGCTGGTTCCAGCATCCCAGGTGGATTCAGAATCTCCACAGCCCTCAAGCACTTTTGTAATTAGCCCGGAGAGGATCGGGGAGCTGTGGGAAGGTGGCTCCAGAGACTGGCTTTCCGAGGAGAAAGGGAAAAGGTGTAATTATGGATAATTCCCAATAGGTGTCTCCCCAGGACGCAGGTGACGCTGAGAACCCCACCAGGTGATTCAAGAGCAGCGATTCTATCGTATCATAAATTAGTGCTTCAAAGCAGAACAAAGCAAGACCCTCAGCCCAGGCCCCGGTGACAGTGAACACCACAGGAGTATGGTGTTCCCCGAGTCAAGCAAAATGTTAGACAACACAGCTCTGAGAGCAAAGAAATCACTGTTGTGACCACTGGCCGTGCAATCTAATTAATGCTTGTAGCAAATTTGTTTCAACAGGCACTGGTCAGATCTGCTGTTAAATCTGAGTCCCATTTTGGGCTCCAAAAAGGGCTATTGTGGTTTAACCCCAGCTGGCAACTGAGCACCACAGAGCACCTCCCTCACTCTTCCCCAACCCACCGGGCCCCCAGTGGGGTGGAGAAGAGGACAGGACAAAGGTAAAACCCATGGGTTGAGATAAGAACAGTTTAATGATTGAAATAAAGTAAAATATAATAAGAACAACAGCAATAACCATAATAATAAAGGGAGAGAGAGAGGGGAATAAAACACAGGAAAACAAGTGATGCCCACCACAATTGTTGCCCACCCTCTGCCCAATGCCCATCCCATTCCCCAGCACTGCTCAGCGCCTCCCAGACAATTCCCCCCAGTTCCTACACTGGGCTTGATGGTCTGTGGTGTGGAACATCCCCTGGGCCATCTGTCCTGGCCATGCTCCCTCCCAGCTTCTGGTGCACCTGCTCACTGGCAGAGCGTGGGAAACTGAGGAGTCCTTGGGTTACAGTAAGCACTACTGACCAATAACTAAACACCAGTGTTATCAGCATTATTCTCACAGTAAATCCAAACCACAGCACTGTACCAGCTACTAGGAAGGAAATGAATATCCCAGTTGAAACCAAGACAGCAAGACATCTTACCCAGACATCTCCATGGCTCGTCCTTTAGCTTGACAGAGGGAAAAAAAACATCTATTAGTAGATGGCATAAGTAAAGAATTTAAAGGTAAAAATCAAAACAAAAATATAGCAATTATCTATTCACATCAGAATAATTTCTCCTGGCTATCACAAAATTAACTACCTCACATCTTACATCCTGTTCATCACCCAGGTCCCTTAAATGTCTCCTGCAGAGAACCTATGATCCTAAACCCCAGATTTCACCTTGGCCAGTTTAAGTAGACTGAGACATCCAGATACTTCAAATTGTCCCAAATAATTTGCAATGTACTACATATCATGGGATAAACCAGATTTACTGTTTTCTGAAGGAACAAGATCTGAAAAAATACCTTAATGATAAAAGACAAATCCTCAAACAAAATTGTATTACAGTGTGGGAAGGAAAAATACCCAACAATCCCACAACCTAATAATCTAAATTTGTTTCATGAGGACTAGAGAAGCACCTCAATTACAGCTGAGCTGGGGCTCCAAATCTAATTGTTATAGCTCTGTAAGGGATTCCTGAGGCCCTGTCTGCCTCTGCATTGCACAGGGCTGGATTCCAGACCTAGGACTGCATGGGAACACTGCAATTCCAGCCTGTCTTTGCTTCCCTAGTCCTTGCCCTGCGCCATTAGTTTGGTGTTCCCATTCTGCCCCATATACTTGGAAAACTTCAGCACACCTGCAGCTTCACTTGGGTCACCTGGCATTTCTAGGTAGACTCAGGTTTTTTGAATTCTGTTTGGTCATCTCTGAAGCCTTACCCACACAACCCTTTGCTCCTGACACAAATGCAAGTCTAACTGTAAGACATTTGTCACCAAAATGTCACCAAAAGAGAAGG
>JAOXXN010000230.1:8568297-8581029 GCA_026770055.1 Myrmophylax atrothorax
GGACCGGGACAGGGCACGGACCGGGACAGGGGCACGGACCGGGGCAGGGGCACGGACCGGGGCAGGGGGACGAACCGGGGCAGGGGGACGAACCGGGGCAGGGGGACGTGCCGCCTGGCCCCGCCCCGAGCCGCCTGGCCCCGCCCCGAGCCGCGGCCCCGCCCCGAGCCGCGGCCCCGCCCCTTTCCGCGGCCCCGCCCAATGGGCGCGCAGGTCGCCGTGTAAATGGCGCGTCCGGGGCCCGGGGCCGTTGGTGCCGCCATGGGCAGCGCGGAGCGCACAGGTAGGGCCGGGCGCCCTCGGGGCTCCCCTCGGGCTGGGCCCCGCTCCCAGCTTCTCTCTCCGCCTCCTCACCCCCTCCCGCATGTGCCGTTTTATTCAGCTCCTTAAAGCTGTCTCTTCCTTATGCTGGGTTCTTTAAGCTCTTTGTGTTAACGTCCCAGTCCCCTCCCCGGTGACGCTTTTAAAGTGATGAAGCTGGAGATGAGCAATAAGTGGAGCGTTCCAAGACATCAGCCTGAAATATAAGAGATGGTACTTTAACCTTTCATGCACCTGAAATTATTAAAATGTTAAAATCAAGTGATGTCTGGAGTGATGGAAGAGTAAAGGGAGGGAAAAGTAACCCTCCCTGTGCACAGAAAATAAAATACTGTACAAATTAGTGTCTGTTGTAGTAACTGTGCCTTTTCCTTCCAAAGATGATTTATTCCTTCTCCAATAATCTAAAGTTCTTAATACTTGCTAAATACTATTTTGATTTGCAAAAGCAACACCGTGGGGGTGGAATCCAACCCTAAGAGATCCCAGGCTCACAGAGATAAAAACTTTAGTTCTGCAGAGCTGGTATTTGAACTGGGTGACAAGACTCCAGAGCCCTTTGGATCCAGGACTCAACGTTTTGGGGAAATCAGGCTGTTAATGCACATCTATCATTGTGCTCCTCAGAGCGTGAAGTTGGTGGGGCCAGCTCTGTATTCTTGTAATCCCTAAATAAATAATAAATGCAGTCCCTGAATTTAGCTCTCCTGGGGAATATTTACATAAACAGTGATGTCATTGCCTAAGAGTATTAGAGAGCCTTGGTTTGTAAGAGAAACTTTTTCAAAAGAGTACCTGTCATTTCTGATGATCAATAAACAGCATATCAAAGCTTGGTAAATTCTTCAAGGATTGGAATTCCTGGCTGTGAGGCCAGATCCAAAATTGTTTTCCATTATTTGAAAGAAAAATGTAACTTTCCCAGCCCATGGTACTTCAGTGCCCTTCAGCTCTCCAGTCCAGCTGTGCTATGACTGTATTTAAACAGTATGTTCAATATTTATGTGATGGGGGTGGCCTGGCTGGGTTTGACCACCTCTAGTGGAATCAGAGACTCTTACAGAGGTTCCACCTTTAACTAACCATGTGCCTGTTTCTGTATCTTTCAGTTCTGACATTAATATGTTTCACTTCTTAACAGATTGGGTTGATGTTGCCAATGAGCTTTTAAGGAGCTGTCACATAAACCAGCAAATAAAGCATCTCTCAGAGTGTGGTGCTGACGTGTTTGTTGGTCTTTATGAGGCAATCCTAGGAGAAAAAGTACCAGGTAGGAATGATAATTTGTAAATCTTTTAATTTTGTGTCTCGAAAAAAAAATTAGAAGTTTGTGCTTGGTATTTATGAAAGATTTCATATGACCATATGATATTTGGACTTTTCACCAAGTACAAGGTACTGAAAAACTACTGATTTATAAGCAGAAGTTAGAGTAGTTTAATTAAAGTACCTGCAATAAGCCAGCCATTTAGAGAGCCTAAAATCTACTCTTTATTTTAAACAGATTTCATAGGTACTCCCAGGAGCCAAGAGGATGATGCACACAACGTACAAGCAGTAATAGATTCCCTGGCATTGGACTATTTGCAGGTCAGCCTGTCTCACATCACTGGTAGGTACTGTTTTTAATGAGACAAACACCATCTGTGGGGTTTAATTTGAACATTTCTAAGAACTGTATGTTACACAACATGCTTTCATACTGGCATGGAAGGTCTTTGTCCGTAGTGAATGTCATCAGAACACTGAACCCTTGCCTTGGACATCAGGTTATAAATTGAAACAGCAAGCAGGGAATAAATACAAGAAGGAAATGTTAAAGTTAAGTCATAGGTCACTTGGCTGCTGAAGTGTTACCTGAAATCTGTTACTGGCTCATCATTGAAATCTGGCTTTTAAGACATAAGCCTTGAATGTCAAACTCTTATTGCATTTTTACAAGTTGGTGAGTGAAGACTTGGCCTGTTGTGCCTGTCCTTTGCACACAGATAAGTCTCACATGGCATGACCTGCCAGGAATGGAAACTGCTTGCCATGAAGTGGTGCCTGTGCACTGTGGCTGGTGTTTGCATCCTGCTGCCCCTCCAGAGACTGAATTCATGCTATAGATTGTGTAGGAAAAGTATTAAATACTGCCCATCCCTGGAAATATCCCTGAATGCTTTTCTCCTGTGTGGAAGCAGTTATTGCATCAATAAACTTTCACTTATTAGTACTGAAAAGATGCAAATTGAGGACTCTTAAATGATACTTTAAGCTTATATACACAGCCATAAATGAATTTCCAAGCACTCTCTTCCAGGAAACGCCTGCTTTTGGGAGTTTTATTTCTGGAAAGTACTAATTCCTAGTATGTGGCATTACCTTCTCTTCAGGTGAGAACATTGTGAAAGGAGACTGGGAATCTGTCAGAAACCTCCTGGAAATATTTGATGGTTTGTTGGAGTATCTTACAGAAGTCAGTGAATCTTCTTCTCACGCTGGAGGTGAGCAGACAGGTGTAAACCCAAAGTGTTTCCAGTGTAGCAAAGATTTATTTGGTGTTTTTTCCTCATTTGTAACTTTGACAATGCAGAAAAGAAGAGAGACAAACTGACTGGGGGGGAAAAAATTCCAGTAGCCAAAATGAATATTTACATTCCTTGTTTTCATAAACTATAATAAAACAGATATTTTCTCCCAAAGCTTGTTAAAAGGCAAGAATTGAAGTACATAATCTTTCTGTTTCATTCTTGTGGCAGAAACCTACTGTAGACCATTCATCCTCTGTTAGCTGTTTTCCAACCTGTAAATCATTCAGGATTAGGATTTAGGGAGGGAAATGTTGGCTTTAATTGGAACTCTGAGCAAATGTCCCTTTTACTTACCAGGAGACAAACAAGGGGGTGACAGCCCTTCCTGTGGGGTGGGTCTTGGGAGCAGATCCATAGCAGGGGCTCTTTTGAGGAAAGTGCTAAATGGGAAGAGAAGCTGTTGAGCCCTGCAGAGGCATCTTAGTGCAGACTGAGAACTGGTCCTGCTCTCTTGGAGCTGATGGGAACTGTCACCACTGGCTGCTGCACTCTGTGAGTAAAGGGGAGCCCTTGGTGGCTGAGACAACCCCCCCTGTCCCACCGTGGCACTTTTCAGTGCCTGTACTTCTGCTTCTCCCTTCCCTCAGACTGCCAGTGCATTCCCCTCTGGGTGTCAGTGGCTCCAGTTTTCTAGCTCTGAGTACAGGAGTTAATTATTTTGAGGCAGAAGGAGGGTTTCTTTATAATTGGAACAACAGCATATCTGATAGTGGTGTAATTGTTCAAAACCTCCCATAAAAGTTGTGGCCCTCCCAAGGGGGGAGCATTACATGTTGTCATTTTAGATATTGTCATTGTAATGCTTTGTTACTTTTAACTGTTTTGATGATATTGGAAATAGCTGTTAGTTTATAGGTAATTTTCTTGCAAGTAACTACCTTTTGATTATTAACAGCAGAGGCAAATGTGCTGCCCAACAATGACATTCCAATTGCATCTCAAGAGCAGCTGGAAGGCAGTGCTGGTCAACTTACAGAACATCCAATCCTCCCATCAGCTGAAGGGTAAGAGAATTCTGAGTACTTGCATTGACATAGAGACTGACTGTCTTTGTGTATCTGTAGAGAAACCAGTGGGGTTTTAACAGTATGGAAACACAGTGATGACATATGTCAGATGGAATGTGAGGTAACTGCTTTGGTCAGGATGCAGGAGGGCTAAATTTACATCCAGAACTGTTTTTTTTGCCCTGGAAGAGTGCTGATGGCGTGTAGTGTCCCCTAAGTTTACTTTACAAGCTTTGATCAGTTCCAATTGATTGTATTTTCATTTCACTGAGTCCAGTTTATCTTTGACACTCCTGCCCTGGTTTGTTCTGTGGAAGGAGGGCTGTGTCCCACACTGCACAGCCACTCTCTGCTGTCACAGCTCTTCTGCAGCTCCATCTCGTGGGCTGAAGGGGCAGAGACTCTGAGAGTAAATATTTTATGGCTTTGTGTTCCCCTCAGGTCCCAGCCAGAATATTTTATTCTAAATTGTGATACAGACTGCTCAGAATCTACCAGTGAATTGATTAGACTTGGAGATACTGCTCATTCATTTTCCAACAGAGAGAAAGGTGAGTTTGGGTGAAAAAAATATAAGACCAGTCTGTAGTAACACTTGTAGGCTTTATTGGTTGTTTCTTTTTTAAAAAGTTACTTCTTTCAGGCAAATTTTAAATCTTAACTTTTTATTTTACAAAAAAAACCCAACCCACAATAAACCTGTAGCTGATCTTGATGAAGTTAAAGTTTCTGAAAAGAAGTATTCCAGACACTGTTTTTTCATGACTCCTGAGCTACATTATTTGCATAAAGGCTTGTTGTTTGACTTCTAATTCAGTTCTACCCCAAAGGCATTTTATCCTGTTCAGTAGAATAGGAGAATTCTGAAGACTTGAATTTATTTCCTTTCTTGCAGTGTAAATGTGTTGTTTAACACTGTAAAAAGACCAGTAAGTTCATTCTCAAGGAAGACTTGTTAGGAGTGTGGGTGCCCCTCCAAAGCATTATGGGTGGCTCTGAAACAAATAATGTGCAGACAACTTAAAGGGAGTTCATTCTTATTTCCCATTTTTCTGTAACAATATTCCTGTTCTTATTGGTGATTAATCTCTTCAAGTAGAGGCATAAAGGAATATTATGAATTATGAACATTTCATTGACTGGAATTACAAGTAGGAATTAAACAGATCTATTTTGATCATAGTGCACCAAGTAATTAAAGCAGCAGACAAGAAAATTGTCCATCTCCAGATGCTTTCTAGATCTTAATTTAATCTTTTTAAACATCCACTTGTAGAATTTCCATTGTCTGTACTGTTACTGGCACAAAAGGACCAGGGGGTGGAAGAATCAGAGGCTTTTGCATCATTGCCCAGACAGTTCTCTGAAAGGGAGATGGAAAAGGAAGATGGTGAGTGTTGATTCTTCTGACAACTTATCTCCTCCTTTTGACTTAGGGATGTGGGGAACTAAGGTAGTGCAGAGGAGAACTTTAGTCATGGGTAGAAGCACTTTAGGTGTGCTTTAAAATAAATTCTTTTGAGAAATACGACATTTTAGTGTCCCAGAGTATGCAAAGTTTCATTGTCCTGGGGTATTTCTGCTTGGGCAGGATTTGGCTTCAGTCAGGATTTTTTTAATTGTGGTTTGTGGATTTTTTCTTTTGTGGTTCAGTAAGGAAAACACTAAAAGTAAGAATTCCTTTGGAAGATCCTCCCATCCAAAATCATGTTCTCCAGGCACAGAGATGTGACAGTGCTGTCCTGTGCAATCCAAGATGGATTTTAGCTCCTTCCCTTTAACTGGTACAGACAACCCACAACCCACGTTCTGCTTTCACAGATAACACGGTTCAGGTTGCTGTGTTTGTCTCCCCAGGGCTGATGGAGTCTGTTCGTGCTGCTGAGCCCCCCCTGGAGGGCTGGGGTGCCAGTGCCACCCAACTGGGGGAGCCCATCCAGCAGGCCATCCCTCTGCTGCCCCCCTTCCAACCTTCACACCCTGCATGGAGAGACTGGCACAGCTCACACAGGCAGGCAGCAGCTCTGCCAAGCAGGCAGGCAGTGACTGCTCCTACTGTAAGGAAAAACCTATCCTTGGATTATTTTAATTTTTTTTTTTAGTAACCAATACTGCTTTCATTTTTAAACCTTCTAGTTCACTTGTAGAATGGGAATAATTTTGTCTCTGAAGAACACTTCTGATTGTGTCAGAGTTTATCTTAGTTTAAGGAATTTTGGATTGTGGATTAATTCTTCACTAAGTGTCCAGAGAGGAATTTAATTTGAGGGGTGTCTCCATTGTATACACATATACATTCACATCCTCATAGTCAATGTAACTGCACAGTTGACAATAGAGCAGGCAAAATAATTACAGTGATTTTTGACTATAGAATCAGCTCTGGTTTCCATTTGCAGCCAAACCTAATGTATGACCTCCCTGTCAGGACTCTCCTGTGAATTTACAGAACACACATTGCTTTTTCTTTCAGCCTGGAAAGTCACTTACTGACATTTCTGACGATGTTTCTGATAGTCTTCCTCTATCAAGACAGATCCCTGGTGAGAGAACATTTTGCTTCCTGTAGGACAACTCTTAAGTATCAAATGTTGCATTTATTTTTACTGGCATCACAAGAAACGTGGGTTTGAAACTACAAGTGCTTTTCAGCCACAAGTTCAAATTTCTATCTCTGTGTTACAGAGAAACAAAAATAGGTTACTTTTAATCTGTTCCCTGTGCTGGAAAAAAGTAATCCATGTCCTCAGTTCAACTCCTTTCTTAGTTAATCCAGTTAAGATGGGCCTGCACTACAGAAATGTCTTCCAGCAGATAACTCCATGGCTGAGCTTACTCTGAGCAGGGAAACATGGACCAAACAAGCCATTTCCAACTCTAAGCAAAATAAAAACCTCATGAATTACTATTGTAGAGAAGGTTTAGAAGCTGTTTTTCTCAGTACCCATTTTCCCTGTTGCCTGGGAAACCCTGCTTACCTTTCCAGTTTCCATGGCACTCCCATGGCTCTGAGCACTGAGGATTTGAGAAATTCCCAAAATGGATGTCACAACTGTGTAACCACAGTGGCTTTGCCATCTTGTTCTCTTTGAACCATTTGGACCCACAGGCCATGGCTCACATGTGTTTGTAGCCTGTTCCCCCCTCAGAAGGGCCAGTGCAGTCTGTGCCATCACCTCACATTTCTGTCCTGTGCCTCTGCAGGGGCAGCCCAGGTGGGACCACGGGATGCCCAGGACAATGTGACAAAGGTACAGGTTTATCTTTATTTATGGAGTTCATTCAATCTTCTTGGATTTCTGCCTAATTCTCCTGGTATCTCGTGGCACTTTGGACTTACTTCAAACCTGCTTTTGTTTTGCTGTCCTGAGTATACAATCAGTGATGCAATGCCATGCCTCTGTACAGTTTGTAAGTCACATCACTCTTAGTTCTTTGTGGAACTGTTTGCCCCAAAAAGTGCATGAGCCAGCACCCAGAGGGTTCTGATTTATCACAACCAAGAGTCACTAGTTGGCTTGCTTTTAAATCAAAAATGTACAAAACACAGAAATATGGTCACGTCCTTTCTCCAAAGTGTATCACCATTCTAAATTAGTAAGAATTTGGGGGTTTGAGGGTTGTTCCACCTCCAATAAAACTTAGATTTACTCCCTTCTGAAGATCACTGAAGTGCCTGGCTATATTGTTTCATTTTATTTTCTTGCACTGTCCTTTGCTTTTCAAAAAAGCCACAAATGGATCAGTAGATGCCATTCTGTGCCCATAGAAATGGGTCTTTATGGGAAATTTCTTGCTCTGGAAACACTCTTTTTTGCCTTCTACAACCCCAAGAGGTACTCACAGACTTCCCTTGTTCCAGTAGTTTCAACAGCTTTTACATCTACATTGCCTGTTTAAAACATTGTCTCTGTTTGAAACTCCTTTTCCATCAGTGCATTTGCAAGTCCATGTGTGGCAACCCCAAATTCCCCCTGTTTGGACAGAGGAGTCACCAGGCAGTCCCAGGGCAGTGGAACTAAGTGGCACAAGGGCAGAAGTGTTGTCTTTTGGCTCTCTGTGAGTTGCAGCTCAGCCTGTGCTCAGTGAAGTTCAGCTTCTTTCCATTACCTGGCATCAGTCCCAGGCTGAGGGTACTCACTGCTTAACCCAGGCTTTGCCCTTGTTCTGGGTCAGGGCTTTGGGTGTAGATGGTTCTGGATCTGATATTCTGTATTTTTGGTCTATTTCTTTATGTAAAGCACACTGTCTTCAGTCAGGGACCTGGAAATACAGCTATTTGTTACAGATCTGTATTCACAGGGTTTGAGATGGTTCTATAAAAGCTGTTAAAACATCTCCCTACTATGTGATCTGTAAGATCTTAATGAAATCTCAATTCACTGATTTTCCTAGGTTCCTCTGGTACATGAGCCTTCTATGTCATCTTTAGATGAAAAGCTCTCACTACATGGTGACCAATTAACACAAACCTCAAGACCTGAATCCAGGTACCTGCCTGGAACAACAAGGCAAGTCCAGTGTTCTGGTAGTGAACCACACTTTCATTTCCATGACCATCCAGCTCCCACCCCTCTTTTTAAATCAGAGCTTTTCTTGCTTGGCTGTGTGACAGTGAAAGATTAATGTTAATAGAAGGATTTCCTGTTTCTTCTGACATATATAATTTTCTTAAATATAGTTATAGGCATTTACACATTCAGCTTCTACTTAATCCTGTAAAATGTGCTCATGCAAAACGTGAACTGGACTTGGGGGAGATAATGTTTATCTTCAAGTTTATAGCATAGAAATGAAATCTGTCTGTTTTCTGCTTTAGCAGATATGAAAATTCTACCACAGATTCCCTTGAAGATTCACTTTCCCAGGGGACAGCAGAGAAGCAGCTGCCTGAGCAAGAGCTTCATGAGGCATCGGAGAAACTGTCTCGCAGGCTGAATGAGCTGGATTTAGTAAGTGAAATCTCTGCTTGGTTGAGCTGTAATGACAGTGGAGAGGATGAGAATATCAATTCTGTATTGATGAAATGAAAATCCGCATCTAACACTGGCTTTATTGAAGATTTAGAACTGTCTGTTGAACCTGACCCCCCAAAACATCCATCCCTTAGATGTTAAAGAGAGCTTTGGGTGAGCCCAGCAGAGAAGAGCAGAGAGATGAGGACAACCTGTCTCAGCACAGTGACAGTGTCATGGACTATGGCCACAGGGCAGCTGAGCGAGGTAACCATTCTCATGCCAGTATTATTAATAATGATTAATAAATTATCAAGTATTGCAATGGAAAAGAATGTAAAAAACATTTTCATGTCAAGCTGATACACTGAATTACTCACTAAGTTTGGTGTTGTTGGTTCACTTACATTTTGTCTTTGATCCAAACCTGAGCAACAGTAATAGAATTCCAACTCAATTCCTATTTAATACTTAAATAGCTCTGGTAAAGCTGCACAAAGAGACACAAGGAAAACACAGCTGCAATGAAAATGTACAGGCAGTGGGGAGGGACAGAAACCAGCCCACAGGCCTGTGGTTCTGAACTGAAGGCTGTTCACAATGCACTGCCCTGGCTTTGTCTCCAGTGAGCTGCTCAGTGAGTGACCTTTCCTTGCAGGCACGTCACGCCCAAGGTGCCCAGCCAGGCCACGCTCCCTGTCCCCACCCTCACCCTCAGCTCAGCACCAGGAGGACAAACTCTGTGGTAATGGCCACATAAGGACAATCCGTGGCCAGCTGCGAAGAGAAAGGGATGAAAGAACCAGAAAAGCCAAGGTAATTTCTGGGTTAGACCTTGTGGTGATTCCTACCAACAGTTCTGCAGAGCCCATGAGAACAGAGCTCACTGCAGGGGGGCATCTGGCCCCCTCTGCTCATCATGTGCTGCTGGAGCTGTGGCTTGCTGAGAACCTGAACCCCAAATTATGCAAAAAGAGAGTTTAAAGTGGAAGAAGCTCCTCTGACCCATGCAGCAAACAAGTCAATGAGGTGGTTTTATGGACTGATCAGTTCCTCTGACAAATCCTTTTATTTTTATTTTCTAGATGGTCACTAAAGCTTATGAAGATGAACTAAGAATTTACGAAGCCAGGGAGATGTGTAGACTTTCCAGGCTCAGAGAAGCTATCAAGGAGAGGGTAGGTGATGCATTCTGGGGATTGTTGGTTGTGTTTTGTTTGGCTGATGTTTTGCCTTTTTAGATTTGTCTGGATGATCTGCCCAGACACTTGGGTACAAAAGCTCCCTGTAACTTGTCACACTGTGTACTACTGAAGTAGTAACTTCCTAGGGTTGAGTGCTGCAGAAGAGCTGAGGTTCTGCAATAATGAGATTTAACCTTTATGTGAACCCTGACCTGCATTTGGTGAGTTCTGCCCTTCTGGAGAATCCAGTGCAGTATGTCCAAGTTCTCAGTCTAAAGTTTCAGAGACATTTAAGTTCTGATAGCCCAACTGTGTTCTTCTATCAGTCTTTCCCTTCTCATACCTGTTCTCCATCTGTTTTACATCTGCTCCTAAGGAACAAGAATACAAAGAAAACATCTTTAAAGAACCTCCAAAAATGTCTCAGCCAGTGAAGGTTTATTCTAGAAAAGCCACACCTCAGACTCCCAAACACAGCCAGTGGATTCCAAAACGAGGGACTGTGAAGCCAAAGAAAGCAGCTCCAAGTAAGAACTGCAAAACTATACTTGGTGGAAAACTGGCATCTTTTGAAAGCATGTGTTGAACTCCAAGAATAAAGGCACCAGTCCAACATATACCAGGCAGCTGCAGCATTTTCCCCTTCTTCTGACCTCTGTATGTCTGGATTTTTGTTAGGGGAGATAATGCTCTAAGTAAATGTAAGCCATCAATGCACAATCAAACTGTGACCCATTTGCTACTTCCTTAAAATCCCTTGGATTATTTTCAGGGCTTGTTTCCATTACTGCTACTCCTGTGCTTGTTCCACTACAGTCTGAGCTCTCCTGTTATTTTTCTGAGGGTGTATCAGATTCAAAGCAGGGCCCTTGGCTTGAGCTGAGCCACGTGCAAGTGACAGAGCAGACCTGTGAGGGCCCTGCCATTGTGGTGGCAATGCTGCCCCTGGTTTTGCTGAGTAAGTGATGGCCAAGAACAGCCACGATGCCAGTCCTGGGCTCAGTCTGGTAACCAGCACTGTGCATGCTCATGGATCCCCAGCACACCTGGGGGCTGCTCAGCTGCACTGCCTTATTTTTTTCCCAGTTTTTAAAGGGCATGTACTTGGTAAATACCTTTTTGTTTCATCTCCCCATCATCTTTTCCTGCCAGAAAGATCAAAGATGGGAATGAGTTGGTTGCAAACCAGTTTATTTTGCACTTGTTTACTTGCCCTGGATCTGTCATTACTCCTGAGGTGTTGGCATCAGTTTAAGTTGCTGCAACCAGAGAGAGGGACAGCTAAAGAACTCACTGATTAGTGATGGTCAGAACCAGATGAAGAAAGAAGGGGATATCTCTCTTAGCTGGATGTGGTGGTGGGAGGGAAATAACACCTGACCTCTAAAAGCAATTCTTAGGAAAAAAATGACAAAAATCTGGGCTCAGCCTGTGCTGCTGGGCTGGCAGGATGCTGTTGTGTCCTGCTGGGTGTAGCCAGACACTGTAACAGCAGCAGAGCATTTATATAGGGCTCAGTGTACAACATTTCATAACTTCATGACACTGTGGACAAACTTACCACTAAATGTATTCTCCAGGACTTTATTGCTTACATCTGTCTTTATCTTCCAGTGACAGTAAGAGACAATGACCTCCTGGAGAAGCTCCTGGAGGAGTTTCCCTACCTGCACATTTCCCACCGTACTCTGAACAAAATGTGGCAGCGGCAGCTGGCACACACCGGGCACCTGCAGGCAGCTCCTGGCAGAGCTAGACCAAAACTCCTGAGTGAGGTGAGTGTTCTCATCCTACCAGTGTGAGCACAGAAACCCTGACAGAAAGTCAGCAGCAAGACAGGGCACTGCACCCCCAGAGCACAGCCTGAAAGGATGTGGGTCTGAGCTTGGTTAAACTGGGATGTACATATTTAAACACACGGATTCAGCTTTTGATCAGCCACTGGAATATAATGGTCCTTTTTTATACTGCTTTCTCTAGTGCTGCCTGGGGTTGCTATTGCTTTTTTAAAGCACTTTGTAGTTTTGAGTGCTAGTTCTGAGCAGTCTTTTAGTTTCAAGGTTAGTTATGAGAAACAAAAGTTGATAAACTTCTTCATGGTAACTCTCAACACAAAACCAAAAACACAGCAGAGGGGCAATGTTTAAACCTCCTGCACACAACTGCTTGTGCTGCAGAATGGTGGAAATAATCAGCTTTTTTTAAACCTCCAGGTTCAACAAGCCCTGAGGAAGCATGAGCTGCTTGCTGCAATTATTAAAAGAGATCAAGACCACAGCAAGAGACTGGTATGTTGTTTGGAGGGCATTTGTTACATCCTGCATTCATGTTGAGCCACCTGGAATGTACATTCCCTGGCCATGGAAGTGGCTTTTAATCTTATGACAGCCTTTTGAGTAGCTGTGGCCTCAAGTGCCATGTGATCTGTCTGTTGAGTGGCTACTGGGGTCATGGAAATGGAACAGTATTATTATTATTACACTGCATTGTTGCTTTAAAAAAGGTCAAATTTTAAGCTGTGCAAGGAGCAGACCCTTCAGGCTCTGGTGCTGCAGCTCCAGTGGCAGCTCTGACCCCTCAGCTGTGCTAAAGCAGCGGTGACTAAAGCTTTAAACCACAACTGCAGTGGCAAACTGGGGTATGGAGAAGGCCAAGAACCTCCATTAATCAGCAGTGGTTAACAAAGCTTTGC
>JAOXXN010000230.1:8593909-8608922 GCA_026770055.1 Myrmophylax atrothorax
ATCATGGCACTCAGTGCCACGGCCAAGCTCAGGTTAAAACCCTCCAGGGATGGGGAATCCACCCCCTCTCTGGGCAGGCCAGTGCCTGATTACTGTGCACTGTATCAAGAGGTTACAGCACAGACAATAAGGTTTCATCCGTATGATTTGACTCCTAAGCTGCTGACACTGAATTTCTCAGCTATGATTTCCACATTTCCTTTGCATGTTTTCCCTTCCTCCATCTCAAAATTCAGGGATCTGCCAAAGCCTCTGCCTCTAATCTCCAGTCAATACCATGGTCTGTTTTCAATGGCTTGTCTGGAAAAGACTAAGCTCACAGAAAGATGTTTGTACTGGCAGCTTGGCAAGGACCTTGTCCCTTGTACCTGGCCTAGTCTGGACCACAGGAATGTGGGAGTTCACATGGAACTAATTGGCACAGATAAACAAGTGTTTTTACCAGCAATTCAAAGAGATTTTGTAAATCTGACTCTTACTAGGAAATGTAAATGGATGGTGTTGCAGAGATCTTGTACACTGGATATTGCACAGCTTTGGCATTCCCAAACAACACAGGAGGGAAACTGTATTGTCCCTAAACCCTGAGGGTATTCTCATGCAGCACAGGAGAATACCCTAAATTTACTGGATAAAGAGGAAATGCCACAATTCAGAATGTTCCCCACGTGGAACGTTGTTTTGTTTTTCAACAAAGGCCAAAAAATATTAGATGGAACCAAACAGTTTAAATGTATTTTAGAATTTCTGCCTTTTGTCTGTTTTGAAACAAGGCCTAGTAGAAAACTCTCCTGGCCAACCAAAACTCCCCTCCAGCTCTGCAATAATAACACCTCTTTCCTTCTGGGCTCTGAGGAGGGAATAACACACAGATCCTGCTCTGCCACCACGGCCTGGGAAGCAGAACCTCACAAGGGAGCTCAGGGTTATTATTTCCAGTGTTTGGTTTGCTTCTGGGGCTAGTTTTCACATAAGACCACCTGAACTTTATTCCTAAACTGATCACATTGGTCTCACAACCAACTACAGTTATTTTTATCCTGAAACCCCAAGTCCTCACACTGATTCAGACACACACTCTGTGGTTTCAGAGTGTGGCTCCATGTCATTTATGATGATTCATTTTTACTGGGCATTAGCTTTAAATATGAATCTCATTTAAATTGTGTTTAATTCACAGGCAAATGAAAGCAAAATCTTTATTCTGTCTTTTGAACTTGCTAATTCCATAGGGAGGAATATGTGAAAATATACCCCTACCAGGTGGTCATGTTTGCATAGTGAGTGAGCACCCACCCAAGGGTAAGAAGGCACAGTCCCCCAAGCACAAAGCCAGTCAGCCTCAAGGCAATGTCATCTCTGAAATGAGTATAAACTTAGGATCTATGCATCAAAAGAAACCAATATTTTTCTCCTCCTCATACTCCCCGAAATAAGGAAGTACTAGGGGGAGAAAAATAAAATGCCATCCTCCATATTAGACTAAAAATAATCACTGAAGTACCAGCTAAACAATCTGCAGTGCTTAAAGTCATTAAACCTCATTTTTAGCTTGTTTTCACAGCTGAAGGGCTTTGCTTGATTCCATACAGTGCTTTAAGGATACAATGAAATACTTTCCAGGTACCACAACTATCACAATCTATCACAAACTCTCGTCAATATTTGAAAACAGAGCTGGGTAACAAGTTTGATTATTTTCATAACTTATAAAGTCACCACTGGAAGAACAAAGGGCTTTACTCAGCTCAACAGAAAAGTCAGGATCACTGAGAACAAACTTTTTCTCATGCCTTTGAACCTGAAACCCCATCACACCCATCCCACCCAAACACGAACTCATGTCTCAGATAATTCACAAAATGACAGGCCCAAGGCAAACTCCTTTTTTGTTGCTGTTGTTGTTTAAAGAACAAACAAGGAGGTGGGCTTAAGGCAGGGGAAGCTCTCCCACATCCTGGTTGGTGCAGCAGAAGAATAAGCCCCAGAGATGATTTATCAGGCAGCAGACTCTGCTGATGACACTGCTGGGGGAGTTTCTGAAATTCTCCCCTAATGAGACACAGATGGACACGGGAAAAACTTCAGCAACTGCAGGACTACTGAGAGTTTAAATCAAGGCAAAATGGCTCTGTGATTCTGGGCATTAAAAGTCAAATAGGGGTTTCCAGCTGACAAAGGCAGAGCTGTGTCTGTCCTGCCCCAAACTGCACCGACCTGTGCAGTTGGTCAAACACAGCTCACCTGACTGAATTTGCTGCAGTTCAAGAACTGCTCTGCTGCAGCTAAAAGAGTCTGAAGATGCACTCAGGTAAAGTATCTAAATCTGAACTGATTTAAGGAACTTTTCTTTGTCTCAAACACAAACAGGCTCCTCCACTGCTAAGTTTTTTTTTTTCATTTCAAACCACCAGTCTGGGTTAAGCTAAAATTAGTGGTGATTTCTTTGTTTCAAATTAAAAAAGCACCCAAAGTGTCTGGATGACTTGAGCTTACTGCAGTCTGGCACATACATATAAATAACCGGTGATTTCTCTAAACAAAACTCCTATCTGTCAATATTTACACTCTTCTCCCTCCCTCAAGTGTATATTGGGCCAAGGCTAGACAGTTTTGTGTAATGCACAAAGACGTGTTGAGTCCTGGATATTCTTTCCATTCCTCGGTTTTGTCTTTTCACTGCCTGTTCCCATTATTCTTTCCTTCAGCTTTTCTTGCCAATGATTCACTTCCTTCAGGGACTATCCCTCCTCCTCGCTCCCTGCCCAGGGCTGAGTGGCTTTCCCTGGAACCAGCTCCTCATTGTTTCTTCCACTTAACACCCACTCAACACATCCAGGTGTTTCCCAAGAGTATTAAAAGGTGTCAGCAGGAGAAACAATGCAGACAGACACCCAAATAGCTTGGACAAGCCGATAGCCACGTCTGGGCAAAAAAAGGAGAAGTATTTGTTTCTTTTTTGTTTCCATTTTTAGTAGAAAATCCCCACTGTGTGATGAGTGCCGAAGGAATAAAACAAGGCCCAGAATTCTTTTGAGTTTCCCCTTCTCTTTTGAAAAGTATGATATGAAAATGTGATATCAGAACACTAAGGCAGGAAAAAAATGCAGTGCCTATTCTATTTTATTCTTTACGTTAAAAAGCTGATTTAAATTGTTGGGGTTTTATTTTGAGAACATCTCAACTGGCCCTACTCGAAGCTGAAGGGAGGGCTGAGCTATTCCTCCTTTATTCCAGGACAGTTGGGCAGCTGTGAACTCACCACTATTTCACACCATTGACCTCATATTTTAAAAAAACTTCTCCACAACAGAAAGCAGAATGAAGGAGAAAGAAAACCAAGCGCCCTTCTTGCTGTTAGGGGGAAAACCAAACCCCACGGGCTAATGTTTCCCTCCGGACAGCACCTCCCTCCTCTGCATCACAACAGCCATGGCCATTCCTGCCTAAACGCTCCTGGAGATGGTTTCGACAAGAGCAACCAAACTGGAAGGAAGTTGTAGAGTGGCAAAGAACCCTCCATGCCCGAGTGGCAGAGCACCCTGGGGGAGCCACCTCCGCCCCGGCCAGGCTTTGGGACTCACTTGAGCACCAGGTGCAGGTTCGCGGAGAGCCGCGGGTCTGTGAACTGCGTCGTCCTGTTGTTATGGTCAACAAAATAAACTCTGCCCGTCGCTGTGTTTCGGATCTCCCATCCAGGAGGCAGCGGCCCAAGCTCCTCACAATTGATGTTGCTAAGATCCCTGGGCAAACAAACAGAAAAGGAGAAATACCTCAGCATCAGCCTGCGAGCCAAGGAGCGTGGATGTGAGAGCTGAGGGAAGGGATTGCTCCAGGAACAACTTGGGCTGCAATCTCTGCTCCCAAGGTGCCATCCCACCACGGCAAACACACCCACCGGCACACGTGGGGAAAAGCCTTATCAAACTGCCCTCCCTTCCACAAACCAACCCCAGCTGTCACATCAGTAGAGGCTTCAAACAAAATAAAGACCGTATTTGTCAGAATGGAACTGCAGTTCAGCACCAATTCTGACAGAGAACATTTCTAAAGCCACATGAGGAACTGAGGTTCACACTTTCTTAACTCCTACAAAACAGAAGAGTATTTCTGAAGGGTTCTGCTTTCCCTAAGAATTCCACATGGGATGTGTGCCTGTGGCACAGGCAGCTTTGCCCAAACCCCCAGTGCTGGGGGGGAGCAAACAGCTCTGTAACAAAACATTTCCACTCCAGTGCTCTATGAGCAGTGACTCAGCTCTGCCCTGAGCGGTGCAGAGGGGGCTCAACAGGTCTCAGGAAAAATCCTGCTGAAACTGGGAAGATTCATTCCAGAGCTTCACTGAAAACAAATCCTGGTCTCCAAAAACTCACTGATAATTCATGGACAGAGTTCACACCCCTCACATTGTCCAGGGGTCCAGCTCTTCCCAAGGTGTTCAGCATTCCCAGTGTCCTGGGAGTCCAGGGTGGACAAAGCCAAGGGATGGAATGGCTCAAAAGGTGCACCTGCAGGGATTCCAAGGGCTGAGGAGGCACTAATGGAACAGGAGGCCTGGGACCGAACTCCTGCTGCTGTTCCCCATGAACTCACTGCTGCTGGACCACAGGGCTCACTGCTGCTGACTACATGGGTGCTGTCAGCATAAAAACACAGTATTCCTTAGGAATGACATAAATCCCACCCTCATGCAATCAGCCAAATCCTGGTGTCAGTCTGTGCTGCCACACCTCAGGCTGCACACAGAACTACAACATCCCACGCTGAGGGATTACATCTTCAAATCATTCTTTTCAGAGCCTGGTTTTGTACAAAGCACAAGTCAAGGGCTTCCTAAGGCACAACTGCAGCCTCAGGTCTGCAGGTGACACATCAAAGCAAGGGAGAGTCCAGGAACACAAAACCAGCAACCAAAGAGTAATTCCAACCACAATGAAGTTGTGGCCATGAGGCATTTTATCCTTCCTGGGACACCCATTTCCATGGGAAGGAACATCAGCAATATTCAAATTCTCCCAAATGCCAGCACTGGCTGCCAGTTCAAAGCACACACATCTCACACCAGCAGCCAAGGCTTCAAGAGACAAGTGTTTCCAACAGGATTTCTTGGTTATTTAAAGAACAATCAGAAACTACCATAGTTTCCATTATCACCCTTTTAAACACATCAGAAACAATCATGTGTACCATCATGAACAATATGTTCATGTGTATTGTGTAAATAAGGCCATGAAATGAGAAAGACTTCAGATTTCTTTTCTCCCAAGTGCTGAGGTGGTGCAGGACCATCAGTTTGAGTGTTTCAGTCCAACCCAATTTTCACTGAAGTATCTCAACAAAACTTCTTTTGGAAGTGTTCAGATTCTGCTTTTGTGTGTCATTACTTTGCAGAGTATTAAAATCTGGCCCTGGCCCTGATTCACACACCAAATCCAGAATCAGTGAACTGAACCTGTTTTCAAAACACCACTGTAATTTACTTCTTGATTTTCCATCTCTGCATTAAAATAACAACTTTAAGAACCAAGGAAGAGACACCAATGAATTTTGATGAATGACTTGTTAAAATGATATATAAGGGGCCAGGAACCATAAACATTAGACAGAGAAACCTGTGAGGAGAGCAGCACTTAAATGATTTTGACTCGAAATCTCGGAGGTACTTCCATCATTTCTTACCTGGGTACTCTTGGATCGTGCCATGTACTGACACCAGTCTGAGTGTGCAGAAAATAGACCTGACCCTGCTGAGTTGTCCTTTGCTCTGTGAAATGAAGATAAATTAATAAATGTAAGAACAAAAAATACGCAAACACACAAACACCCATTCCCTAAACCAAGGACCCAAAAGGACTTTACGTACAGGGAGAAGGCACCCCCCTGTTCTCCCAGCCCTGGAGCCCCCCCAAGGAGAGGACTGTGGTTTCCATACCGTATCCTTCGGGCAGGTCGGGAGGCGTGTGCAGGTGTGTCCTGCTCATGTAGTTGCGGTGCCGCTGGGAGCGCACCCTGCGCTCGGCCAGCCGCGGGTCTGCCGCCTGCCCGCACGTGGCGCCGTTGGTGCCCGGGATCGGCGTGTTCTCGTCCACCAGGCAGCTCAGGGGTCTGCCCGGGCTGGAGTACTCAGATGCTGGCCTGGGAAAGGGAGAATGGCACCCTCAGGGGCGGTGGGCCACAGGACACACCGGGGGGAGCGGCACTGGGGGCTCCTGGCAGAGCTGACCCACCGAGCAGGACACGGCGGGAGAGCAAAGCTGTTCCGAGCTCCCCAGGGGAGTATTGGAGAGGCACAGAAAGTGCTGAGCTGGACGGGACACTCAGGGATCACCTAGTCCAGCCCTCAGCACTGCACAGTTCCGACCCCAGGAGTCACAGCCTGTGCCCCAGAGCATCATCCAAACCCTCCTGGAGCTCTGGCAGCCTTGGGGCTGTGCCCACTGCCCTGGGGAGCCTGCTCAGTGCCCACCACCCTCTGGGGGAAGGACCTTTCGCTGAGATCCAACCTGACCCTGCTGTGGCACAGCTCCAGCCATTCCCTGGGTGCTGTCCCTGGTCCCGCAGAGCAGAGCTCCGTGCCTGCCCCTCCTCTGCCCTCCCAAGGAAGCTGTACCTGCAGTGAGGTCTCCCCTCAGCCTCCTCTTCACCCTCGGACTTTCCCACCTTGCCCTCCTATGGCTCAGGGAGTGATGAGGCCTTGTTATCCCTTCTGGCTTTTAAGGAAGGTTATTAGAAAAGGATGGTGACAAAGGGCTAAGCAAGAGAAAAAGCTGCTGCTCTTGGGAGCTCCACTGCAAAAGGAAACACTGGCTGTGTGATTCCATATCCCAGTGCTGCTCCCAAAAGGATTTAAAGTGGGTTAGAGGGGGATTGACGGGGTCACTTGAAATCCCCTGAACAAATTATACATTTTATATTTGTTTTTCTACTGTAAATGTGTCTAGAGCTTAGAACAGGTATTTTAACATACCAGGAAAAACAAAGACAGGTAAATTAAAAAGCTGTTCAATCCCTTCACTCCAAAACTGCATCAGAGCTGGCAGTGTTAACAGTACAGATTATTTTAAGTCAAAAATATCCATGCAGAGACCAGAATAACATTGAGAATGGGAGAGAGACACTGCAGAGTCTGAAAAATCTGCAATGCCACTGTCTGCAGTTCAGGGAACAGCAAAAGTAGTTTGAGGAAAGTCTCACAACACACACCTACAGTTACCAGAAAAGGTGGTTGGGAGGATTTTGAAACATGCTGTGGACAATCAGCTCTAACTCTTCTGGGTTACATGGCAAGGGAGAGGCAATGTCTGACAGCTCCTCCTGAGCTCATTTCTTCACCCTCACAACATCTGCACATTGTCCTGTCTGTATTTACAGAGTTCTACCACAGCACATCTACAAGGAAACGAAGATGCTGCTCTTAAGGCAGGGAAAAAACCTCCTCAGAACCACCTTCTCAGTTAAACACTGGGCAGACTGAAGGACTGGAGGAATGGGCACTGCCCTGCCAGAGCCCTGGGGCAGTGATGCCCAGGCAGCCACCCAGGCCGGGGATGTTCCTCACCGCGTGGGTCGCTCCCACTGCGTGGTGCGCGTGATGTGGTTCAGGTACTGGATCCTCCCCGAGGCCGTCCTGCGCTCCTCCCACCTGCAAGGCAGCCACAAGGTAAGGTGTTGGTACAGAGAAACCAAAGGTGAGCAATTCAGATCTGTACAGACCCTGTGAGACTGAAAGCAGCTAAGAACAATCAAGGCCACAGCTGCTGCAGACCAGTAAACAAGAAATCACTCCCTAGGAGCTCTTAGCAACTCCCCAGAAGTTTCTCACGAGAATTCCTCAGGTTTCCCTGTGAATTCTAATTAAATCCAAAGAGCCACATAAAGAAACTTCCTGAAAGTATCATGCTTCATAATGATGTCAGTAACTCTCAGAGGGGCAGAGCAGACCCCCAGACCCTTTGGCAGGTCAATACAAGAGGAGCTCAGGCTTTTCCAGTCATGTTTCTCCCTCTGATACACCTGGAATGCAGAGGATCCACGTGTGTCAGTGTGTGCCCCTCTGCAGGAGGCAGCCAGGCCCTGGGGTCACTTCCTGGCCACAAAACTACCACATGCACAAGGCCATGATCTGACATTGTACCAGTTTATCCATTTTATAATTTGAGAGACATTTTCTCAGCCCAGTGTCCTTTGCAGTGCATTTATTCACAGGTGCCTGCTGTGTGTGTCCCAGCTCCTGCTCCCGGCTGCACAGCTGCACAACTCCCAGTGCAGGGGTGAAACAAAGCCCTTTATCTGTGCCCTGCCTTGTCCCTCCTGCAGAGCTGTGCTGGGAGCTGTGTCTGTGTGGCATCCCCTCTCTGCTCACCCATCAGGCAGATCGTTGTCAAACAACCGACTGCAATCCACCACTTGGCCTCCGGTGCCGATCCGGTCCCGGGACTGCAGACTCACTGTGGGGATGGGATAATAAAGGAATTATTAAAGATAGGACATCTGCATGCAAAATACTGTTACATTGGAAAGAGAATTGGTACAGCCTGGGAGGACTAAGCTGAGCCACCTTCTGGATGGGTTTTTCCTTCTCACAAATCAAAGGCAGACATAAGGAAACAGAGCAGAGAATTCCATGTATGAAAACACACACTTCCACACAATTAGAATATTAAATATTAAAGAATATGAGTGCAAGCTGAGGCAGGAAGAGAAGTGAAATCCGAAGCTGTCATTAACTTTTCTCCATGTGAGATGGACTCTGATACCTGACTGGTGGCAGCAGCAGGACAGGCCAACAGGGGAACAGCTAACAGGAAGACCTAAAATAAGGAATTTCTCCATGTTTTTGACTCCCTCTTATGTACTTTGTGTGCTACACCCACACAAACACAAAAACCAGGCAAAATTTAACTGCTAGAAGCACTTGATGTCTGGTTTATTATTTCTAACACCAGTGCTAAGAAGTGAAATGCAACCCACAAAAGCAGCACCCTGAAAGGCCCTCCCTGCCCTCAGCAAAACTGCTTCACTTCTGATTTAACTTCCATTTTTTCACATGATTCATTGCAATGGATATTTATGCCTGAAGCTTTTGTGCTGCAATTATGAAAACAAAGATTGTTTTAGGCTGCTTTTGTTCCCAATATCACAATTTGCAAGTGTCCAATCTGATAATTTATGACACTTGTGTTCCTGCAGGGCTGGGGTGGGTTTTTGATGTTTTGTTATGCCTTTAACAATAAAACAATTGCTTAGCAAGCTCCATACGTGCTGTGGCCCACACTGCTGGAGGTGATGTCACCAATGCACCTCTGCACATGACCTTAACCTGAATGCAACCGAAATCTGGGCAAGATCACAAAGTTTCAGAAGCCGGAGTAGAACTGGCAGCTTTTTTCCCCAAATTTTCAACAACATGTTTTGAAGCTTAGAATTAATCACACCAAGCCAGCAGTACCTGCTGCATTCCCAATCCAAATTAACTCCTAGCCTTCCATGAACACTAGAGAGAAATGTTTTCACTTCAAGCAAACCAAAATTCTGGATGGTGTATTCGCTCTGCAATGACCCCAACACAAGTTCCATGGCTGCAGGATTTGCAAGATTATCATCTGCTGAAGGTATCAGTCACAGTTTAGTATTGGTTTCAAATCTTGCACAATCTCTTAATTTAAGGCAGTTTATCATTCAAGGAACTGAGAGTTTATTTATAACTTGTTCTATGTTCTTACTTATTTTCAGCCTACATTTCTCCACCATCTAACAACTGCACTGGAATTATCTAGTTTTACTCAGGCTCATTCACCCATTCAACAAAACTGCATTCATGAAGGAAGATTAAAATATAAGAAGATTAATAATGACAACTTAAATAAAAAAAGACAGGAGTCCCTGGAATCTTACCAAGGATGAATTAAATTAAAACAGAGCCATGACTGAGCAAACCTGACCTTTCTGGTGAGAACAGCAGAGCAGAACACACAGATTTGTTCTGGGTCTCTGCTGTGACCTGACAAGGTGGGTTTCTCCAGGTTCAGGGCCCCATCCAGCAGCTCCTGCTGTCCAGGGAGCCCAGCTGAGCCAGAGCTGCTATGGCTACACACTTTGCAAGGGCACACCAGGTTAAGCCAACCCACCAGTGCGTTCATGCCCACACTGCTGACGAGTCCTCTCTCACAACTAGTCCCCTCTCACAACTAGTCCCCTCTCCCAACTAGTCCTCCTCTCACAACTAGTCCTCCTCTGAGTCCCCCCTCAAAGGAGCCCCCCAGACAACCCCCCACACCCACCATGGGTGCTCAGGGGACCAGCACACTCTGGAGCAAACCCAAAAAGCAACCAAACCCACAACAGAACACACCCTGGTCTATCCTTCACTCTTCTGTGCAAGCTCAGGGGGCAAATTTAATCCTCCCCAGAGCCTGAAGTGTCAGCAATGCACTGACAATTCCACATTTGTCCCATCCCTGGACACTCAGTGCTGAGCAGGCACTTGCAGAGCCGACCAGGCCAGGCAGTGAAACCCCCATGAGGTGGTGAAGCCCCAGATGCTGCTCAGCAGAGCACTCTGAGGAGAGCAAACAAACACCTGAAACTCTGACTGGTGTTTCAGTGCTTTCCCCTGGGTGACAAAAGTGCTGCCTGGATACCATTTGAACCAGGAACTGAACAGAAAACTGAGCACCAAAATTCTCTTTTTTTGCTCCATGTCCAAACATTCTCATTAACATCTTGCTATAAAAATGAAGACCTTCCTCATCCTGACCAACTTTTGACATCAGTGACCTAATGGAAACCCTGCCTTCACAAAGAACTGAGAATGCCCCAAAAAGAGTGGCTAGGAAGTTTTCTGTTGGTACTTGTTTTTCCATTTGCCACTTCCTTTTAATTCTTAAGTTATTCAAGGTTTATGAGTTCACAGAACGACAAAGCACAGCTACTGAGGTTGGTGACAGACTTGTTAATAAGCCATCAAAACACAAAAGGAGTTGACCAAGTCACCCCAGACAGCAATTCCCTCCTGTCAGAGCAAGATGCTTCACCCTTTTACAGCAGCACAGCCTTCCTGGAGCATTCCATGGCCAGGAATTCTGCACTCACTTTTCCACAGGGAGTTCAGGCTCGAACTGTCCCCATTTTTTACAGTGAAACTAAAAACTTTAAATATTTTTTTGTTTACTATCTATGGTCTTATTGTAATATTTTGTTTCAGGCTTTTTTGGGAGGAGTTTGAGAATTTTGGTTTGGGTTTTGTTTTAAATTCTCTCCACACAAACTTCTAACCTGAGGTCCAAATGGCTCTGGCAGCAGGGAAAAAGTGACATCTAGGAAGGGTATTTCTACAGCTACTATTGAGCTCCAGGAGAACTAAGAGGTAAAAGCTGTACTCACCTACTATCTGTCCTCTGACAGTATCGTTGTCATTTGGCCCAAGCTTGCACAGATCCAACCTCTGGTCTGCAAAGGAGAGACACAAAGTGGAAATCAGACAATGCAACACCACCACAAGCCACCAAAGCACCTGGAGCACAAAATCCAGCAAAAGCCCAATTAGCTGTCACTCTCCAAAAAGTTGTGCATGCAAACCTGGTGTGGGAGGGAGGAGCCAAGCCTTGGCTTACTTACACCCAGTGTCCTTAAGGCGGTTGATGGCGTTGGAGAGGAGCCTCACACAGCCCAGAAAACCAGCACCCTGCTTTTTGTGGATCTTCTTGTGATTCCACACGCTGATTGTGATGGAATCTGACTTCCCAATGTACCTGCAACACGAGGGAGAACAGCACTGTGAGTGGCACCTCCTGCATGCTGTGATGATGATCCAGAAACCACCCTGGGGAGGGGGAATTATCCACACTAAAAACGTCACACATGGCAAGAGAGAGCAAGTCACCTGCAGGAGGGTGTGCCCTGTGCCCTCCAGCGTTGGCCTGTCCTGTGGAGCAGCTCCCTGGACACAGGGCAGCCCCAAGGCCTGATCCTGGCAGGGGCACTCAGGGGGCACAGCCTGGGGGCTCCCACAGCAGCAGGACGGGGTGGGCCCTGCCCACAGTGACCCAAGCAGCTCCAAACATGCTCAGCCCCATGCCCTGCTCAGCCCCAGCACAGGGCATGGAGATGGTCCTGCAGCAGGGCCTGGGGCAGGGGGAGCAGGGACAGCACCCAGGCAGGGACACAGCACCCTCTGCAGCACCCCAGGATCACCCCAGCACCCTGTACAGAACCCCAGCACCCTCCTGCAGCACCCCAGCATCCTCTGAAGCACCCCAGCACCCTCGGGAGCACCTCAGCACCCTCTGCAGCACCCCAGCACCCTCCTGCAGCACCCCAGCACCCTCTGCAGCACCTCAGGATCCTCCTGCAGCACCCCAGCACCCTGTACAGAACCCCAGCACCCTCTGAAGCACCCCAGCACCCTCCTGCAGCACCCCAGTACCCTCAGCAGCACCTGAGCTGCTGCTCCAGCCCTAGGACAGCAAGTCCCCTCCCCTGGAGCCCTCCCAAGTGCCAGGGTCCACCCAGGGCACACCTGGTGACACACCTGCAGCCACCAAAGCTTTGGGGGTGGTTCAGTGCCAGGGCTGTGTGCCTGGGCCATACCTCACGAGTGCCTGGGCCATACCCCAGGCCTCAGCCCGTGCCCAGGGTGCCCCCAGCTGCAGCTTTGCTGTGCCCTGTGTCCCAGCCCTGCTCCCACGGGACTGGCTCCTCACAGCATTCCCACGGCCAGGCTGGGCCAGACCTGCATCTGCCCCTCTCTGGGAAAACCTGGACACTGTTTTATTTGTGCTTCTCTGTTTGAAGCTTTGTTCTTCAGAGGCAGCTACGCTGTGAGCTGGGTTTTGTTTTCCAAACACTGCAGATAATCAGCAATGGCCAATCCTGAATTCTTACAGTTGTTTCAAGCTGAGGGAAATGCATTTGTAACTATGGCTCAGATCCCAAGAACTGCTTGTAGCTCTCCCTTCCCAGACCACGAATTCTGGCCTCAGTTTAGTTCCAAGTGCTTTTTTTGCTTGTTTTTAAATTAAAAGTGATCAAACTCACTCAACCAACGTCTAAATACATCTCCCCCTTGACTGTGGCTTTATTGGCTTTAAAGCATCTTAATAATTTGAGAAGGATAGAAATGATACTGTCAAGGTTGGCAAACCAAATAATTGAACTAACTGGCATGGCTTAAAAATCCATCTGTTTAACACTTCTCCCATTTTTCCTTTTTCAAACAAGCAGAACTTTTGACAACTTCTTTTTCCCACCTGCAGAGATGGACTGACCCCAGAAGACAGAAAAGCCTGAAGGTTTAAAATAATGTTTAAACAACAAAAAACCCCAAACAAAACACAAACTTCTTATAAAAAAAAAAAAAAAAAGGTTTTTTGAATAGCAAACTGATTGTATAATATGTCAGATTTTGGCCTCACAACCTTGACAATGCCAGTTTTGCAGTAAGGCACGAGATGAGGATGGGCATTACGTGCACAGCCTACGATGCTTCAAAATAAATTCTGATGAGAACAAATTAGGTGCACTTAAAAATAAAGACTTATCATGACCTGGCTCGAATTTTCCAGTTTTCCTTGTTGCTTTAAAAAAGTCAAAGGTAGATGGTTAAACACAGTTTCATAACAGAGCAGTCTGAATAGTATGCAGAACAGCTGAACACACAACACAGTTCCCAAGAATTCCTGTTGCAGGGGGAGGTTCCCATGGGATGCAGAGGTGCCATCCACACCACTCCACCTCCTGCCATCCCCTCCTCTGATTCTGACACCCAAAAACCTGGTTGGTTCACACATTTAAAGGAAATAAGCCACACAAGCTGCATTTTCCAAATAAAAGGTCTTTTTGTTTTATATAAAGGAGGAAAAGAAATAGTTAAGGATAGTTAAAGAAACAGCCAACTTCCAGTTGGCTTTACAGCAAAATAATCCACATTTCTGCATAATTTCAGGCATGAAAATGCATGGTTGCATTTAGAGAGTGACAGTAGGACAGGCTGACATTTCCAATTCATTTGGTGGATGAGTTACATTTGTTTTACATCATCTGGCAATGAAGCTCCAGCATAAAAGCCTGAGCTAGGAATTTGATTTTTTATTAAAAAAGAACGTTCCAAAAAATAAAGTGCAACAAACCAAACCAGGAACAAAACCCACACCCCCTCATTTCGTTGGATGACTCTCTCTTCCTCCTCATAATTAAAGTTCTTGGAGCTTATTTTCTTTTTTTTTCGCCTCTGTCCTACCAGCAATAACTATTTCACAGCTTTAGTGCTTCAACAGGGATAACAGGATTAGTATTACTGAAGTGGAAACACAGAAATTCAACTTCCACAGACATTTTAACTTCCATATTTTCTGACTCTGTAAAATCAGGGCTCTGGGTAAGAACTGCATGTTCAGAAATTTTAATTTCCCTGCTCAGCACTTCCACTTCTAAAAAATAAAAAATCAAGTCCATGCCATATTGGAAGCACCTAAAATGCTGTAATAAAATTTAAAACACAGGGACAATTGTTCTTTTGCCCACACAGGATTCCCTTTGCCAAGGTGGTGCTTCCTCCTCAGCCAATGCCCACTCAGGAAGGTTTGGGATCGAGTGACTTTATCCCCATGGCATTGTATCCACTTGCCCTGGAGAGTTCAGCTCCCTGGAGAAGAGTGGAATGAGGAAAGCTCCTCCTGACCACAGGCCAGACTGACGCCCTCCAGAAAGGGAGAGGAATGCACCATCCAGAGGGATGAACCCAGGTTTGGAAGGCAGGAATTCCCTCTTTCTAACCCATCCCAACTTCTCCTCTTTCCCTTTACCCTTGTCTCTGGCAGCACCTGAAGGGTGTTGGAGCCTCTGGGATGGTCACAGAACCTGCCAGAGGCAAAGGCAAAGCTGTGTGAGGGCTCCTTAGGAGTCTGATCTGGGCTGGGATTGTCCAAGAAAATGTATAAAATCACAGAATGGATTGGGTTGGAAAAGACCTCCGAGATCATCAAGTCCAACCCTTGGGCCAACTCCAGTCCCTTTA
>JAOXXN010000230.1:8627493-8639422 GCA_026770055.1 Myrmophylax atrothorax
TGTCCCTGGAGGTGTTTAAGAGGACACTCAGTGCCACATCCAGTCCCTTCACCAGCCTCGTTGCTCTTCTCTGGACCAGCCCAGCCCTCTGTGCCGCCCCTCTCTCTCACACACAGCTCCGCTAATCCCACTGCACTGAATTACCTCCTAATAGCCTCGTTATTCCTACTCTGCCAAAATACCAACACAGCGCAGATTTAGAGCAACAGCAAAATCAATTTATCCCCAGCAGCTGGACCCAAACCAGTTTAGCCAAGAACCACATTTTTTTTGAAGTCCTATTTGCTGTTCTAGTCATTCTGTCCATGAATTCCCGAGTTCAAAGCTGATGTTTCAAACAAAGGTAACAGAAGCTCCCAGGGAGTGTATTCCAGTTTTTTAGGTGCCTTCACAGCTCTTTGAAAGATAAAGCAGAGCAAACCAAAGTGTGAAACGCCTCACATATACTAAAACATTTCATTTTCCCCAGGGCTCTGTGCATGCGAAAAATCTGCATTACCGGCTGGTTATAAACATCTGTGTGGACAGAGCTCAGGGAAGGGGCAACAGAGAAAATATGGGGCAGTTGGGTGGGTTTTATTGGTTGGGGTTTTTTGGTGTTAATTCTGTTGGGTTTGTTTTGGTGTTTTTTTTCGAACCTACCTACAGTGAGTCTAAGAAACATATGAAGAAACAATTTGTGTGTGGCAAAACAAATTCTACCAGGACTCAAGTACTTTTTACGTTCCAGATTACATGACTCAGTTAGACAGGTGCAGAAAAGCAGACTCACCCTTTCAGGTTTCCTACAAGTAAAAAGACCTATATATATAGTTTCACAAGGTTTTTCATTGTAATATCACAAATGATGAATCAGATACTGTACTGCAAGTATTATTCATCTGTACAATTTAAGCTAGCCCTGAGTAACCATTAAAGAAAAATATTTGCCAGGAAAAAATAACCCAGAATATATGATTCATTCACTTCTGGAACAATAAAACGGTTCACTATAACAAAAATAACGATATTGTAAACGCTTCAATTAAAAAGTTCAAAAACCAGCCAAATACAATGAAGAAAGCAGGCCCTCAAAATAAAAACAAACCACCAAATGTGTGTAGGTGTGCAAATAACAAAACAGCTCGTTAGGAAAAGGTAATTCCATGAAATTCAGTAACACCGTATCTGATGGAAGCTGTACTCTATGCTTCAGCTATTTAACAGTCCCAGAACAACAAAGGTGCAGCTCACCCCTCCAAGCCTGACAGCCACTAACGAGGTGATAAACACACTCCTTTCAGCACGGAGGGATGTGCAGGGTGTGCTGGAACCCAGACAGTCCCCACCGCTGGGGAACAGCCCAGGCTGTCACACACCTGAAGCCATGACAGGCGTGATCAGCTGAACAAAATCAAGGGTTTAACAGCTTTATAATTGCCAAAATCCTTCTGGAAAACAAGTCCCACAGGAGCAGACTCAGTCCCACTGGGGAGAAGGAGAAGCACTGTCAGGCAGCAACAAGTAACACCATACAAATCCAAAACAGTTCAAACAGCTCATTTTAATTCACAGTTAGACAATGTTAAATTTACTTCAGATGAAACCTTGCAGTTGCACATTGTATCAGTTCATTTCTTTTTGGTTACTAAACAAGAAACCATCCACCTGAAGGCACCAGTGAGTTCTCTGTCCATCCAGGACACTTTCTGCACAAGCAGCTCCCCACAGAACACCTGCCTGTCTGTGGCTGGGGCTGCACCTGCCCCGTGCAGGGCATTTCTGATTGTTCTTCGCTGGTTACACTCTCCTGCAGCTCCTCTGGGGGTGTTTCACACACGCAGAGTGAAGATCAAAGTTTTCACCCCATGGCACCTCAGTGTGAGCCAAGGGCAGGTGTTCCATCAGCCCCTGCACAGGAAGATGCTCTGGTGCAAATCCAGGGGGACAAACTGCACAATTAGAGGATTCCCCTCTCCTACAGAGAAACCTTCACACAGAGCCATCAGAGTACACCAACTATAACCACAATTCGCAGCTTTCTCTGTCCACTCAGTATTTAACAGATTAGCATTGACTCTAACTAAGAAAGGTCAAACCTTCCAGGCAATAAATTCATCAACACCTCTCTGAAAAATAAAATTAATTGTAACTCCAAAATCTTTGTGAAAAGATGGCATGTAAATCAGCCACGAAAACGTATGGACTGCATAGTTCAATTATAATTAACAGCAAGTTTTCTGACCCTTCTAAAGCAAGAAAGTATTAACATTAATGAAGTGACTGAGACACCACACCATTTCTTAAAATCGAGGGGGTTTTAGTAAAACATTCAGGTTTGCTAAAAGCTGAAGAATTCCTTTTGTTCTACACATAAGGAGTAACCCTGATCTTATCTGCAAGCCTTTTCAGAATTCTGGTATGAATCACGGCCAGCCCCTAATTCCCTTTTCTTCTCTATGGGATCAAGGTGACGAACATGTGGAGCAAAGGAACAGATGGCAGAAGTTTTGGGGTGGGTGTTTTTTCCTGTTTGTTTTTAAGCTTGTGGCCTCTATCCAGCTGTAACCACTTACTTTCTTGGCCTTTATTATGCACCTTTAGTTCTTCCAGAGCACCTCTGCCGTAGACAGGACCCTCCTTCCAAGCAGTACGTGCAGCCCACTAACAAACAGCAGCAGCATTCCCTGGTTCCAAAGCCAAGTGGTAAAAAGGCTGCAAGAGGAGAGAATCCAGGCTGCAAGAGGAGAGAATCCAGGCTGCAAGAGGAGAATCCAGGCTGCAAGAGGAGAATCCAGGCTGCCTCCTGCCCCTGTGCCACGTTCAGTGCTGCAGCACCAGAGTCCAGCACCAACAGATCCCCAGAGCCTCATCCTGCCCCAAACTGTTCCGCTCCAGCCGCCCATTTGCCCCGGACAGCTCCTTGTTCCCTTCTCCCCACCCTCATCCAGCTCTGAGCCCTCTGCTTTCCAGTTAGTGCCTCTCTCCACACCGGGAGCACACTGGGCTCAGCATTAACAGGCTGAGATCAGCTCCTGTGTCCCCCCTTGCTACACCTGCCTGGCACAGCCACACCTGACCATTCCTGTGCCCCTGTCTGACAGAGCTTCTGCCCAAGAATGAAGGATTCACAACAACCAAGGATTTCTAAACGATGTGCAGTGTATTTTTAATCCCGTTCTTGAGACTGGTTGAATTTTAACAGGATCTTCCCAGAATGAACTCGGTCTGATCCAGCTCCTCAGCACGAAGATGCCCGTGTTGGGTGGCTGTTAAAGCACAGAGTGAGGATGGGAAGTGCAACCCAGAGCTGGCACTGTGAGCTCCAGCTCGGTATTCCAAGTTCAACCACAGTTATAAATTCCTGATGGCAAATAAAAGGCAAATATGCTCAGACAGAGCAATTCAAAACTGTGTTCAAATGGCACAAAGCAGGAGCAAGTGCAGGACTGGCCCTCACACTCCCAAAGGAACCCCCAGGGCCAGGGGGACAATTTTCTGTGCATTTACTGCCACTCCATCACAGTGACACAGGGGTGGAGAACAAGTGCATGTCCAGCATGGGAAGAACTGCTGAAATGCAGAGACTGGAGTTGCTAAATTTCAGTGAAGTTACCAAAAATCCCAAGTTTTGCTGGGGTCCAAAGCCCTGCTCAGTGCAGATGAAGTTACATTAAGCTGATGCACAGGAAATAGCTGACTTATTCTACAGGATGAACAATTCACCAGAGGAAAGGAACTTTCAGGAAAAATGATAAATATTGTAATGAGGAAATCCGAGGCACGTATTCACAATGCCACATTCACATCTCACAAATGAGCAGCAATTTCTTCCCACTCTCTTGGCCACAGCAGCAAGTGAGACACAAACACAAATACACAGTAGTACCCCCAGGCTGAATAACTTGCTCTGGGAGGGGAACCAAGAGCTTTACTGCCTGTCCTTGTGGATGGGGCTACAGAACTTTTCACCTCCTTTTACCACCCCCTGTAAGAGCTACTGAGAGAACATCATGAACTGTGGGAACTGCTCAAGGAAGGGAGAGAAAATCACACAAATATTTTATGACAAGCCAGGCACGACGCACGTACTCCTGCAAAGAACTCTAAGTCACTTTTTCCTTGCAGGCCTTCCCTCTTCCTGCTGCAGAAGAAAGCAGAAGCCAACAACATTTTAAATCATCTTCCAACCCAGTTCTTAAGGAGAAATCCCAAATAGGAAAGGTGCTCACAAAGGGCCACAGTGTTACGGGACAGCACAGCCTCAGGGGAAGTGTTGCCCCCCCAGCCCCATTAATACAGTCACAAAGATTTAAACCCTTTGACAGAAGTCAAAAAGCTGATATCCAACTATTTAAGGCAAACTGGAATTATTGCATGGAATTCACAGACAACATTTGGTTCTGTAAGGAACCAGGGGCACTTCCTCTGGGCAGCACCACTAACTAGCCTGAACAGAGGGTTTTTACCATTCCAAACATCCACCTTTGATCAACAACTTATTCTAAGTGTGTGATATCCATTCCCATTAGAAGACTGTTCACCAAACACCCACTTACACATTCAGAAATGCCCCACACACGACCCATATGGAATGATGAAAGATGGCACCACTTCCTAAGGTTGTTCACGGGCCTTAATTACCAAAAAGCTCCACCCTACAACGTTTCTTACATCACAACTGACACCATCTTTTATAAATCCAGACAGAAGGACTTATCTGCTGCTGAACAAAAAAGAGGACACCTTAATATTGCACACCTAAGCACAATGCTGATACTCACTTAGTCCTGCATAGTCTGCTCCACAGAGCTACAAACCATTATTCTAATAAATCCATCAGGGGAAACAGGGAGAGCTTTTTCTCTGAAAATAAATATTTACACATGTCATAAATGAATAATTTCAGAACAACACATAGTGAACATTTCCTCTTAAGAGTTGAACTGAAGAACTACTTGTCACAAGGAAGCCTAAGTGCCTGGTATAATTAATGCCACGAGTTTCTAATCCCAGACAGTCAAGCAGGAACGTAATTCTATGAATTTTATTCAGACATGTTGAGCTCCTTTGCATGTTAAAGGATTTTTATGTTATTTTTTTAACCAGCCATGTCCATAAGTGCTCTAACCCAGCTACAACTTTCCTCCCCCACCAATAATAAAACTGGATTAATTTTAGTACATTTACATGTTTTTCATTATAAATACCTGCATCTGTTGGATTGCAGTTCACTAAAATGAAACAGCAAGTTACTCCATCCACTTTCCTCCTGTCCTGTGATACACACAAAGCAGTTTTGCCATTTCAGAAGGGCACAGCCTGGTCTGTACCTGCACTATAAAGAAACCCCCAAACTGGCTCATGTTTTCAGAAAATGTTCCCAATGCAGATTCCCACCTTCAGTTAAATAGAAGCACAACTGCCTCTCTAATTGAATTTATGTATGTATCTATTTATAAGCTCTAAATCAAATGGTTCAGCATGTTAAAGAGAAGCATCATGACAGATATAATTAGTTATGACTCCATTTAACTCCATTGGTAATATTGAAATCTGGGTCAAGGCAGACTGAAAATGAGTGTGTGTCACTCGTTTAAAGCCACTGAAGGTGATCAGCCAGGACACCCCCAAAGGCACCCCCTGCTCTGCACACACCTCAGCAAGCAGGATGAGGGCAAGAAGTGGAGTTCTAACCTGGATGTATCTCCAGCCCAGCCCAGGTGGCAGCACAGGATGGAGCAGAGGGACTGGTGCATCCCCAAAACAGTGCTGTGGGTCGGAAAGCTTTCCCATGGCACTGTCACCCCGATTTGGTGGCAAGGTGGCATCACACACACTAATTTAGGCAGGAATGGTACACTCTGGGTGCACAGCTTTGCTGTGACCCGTAAATTACACAGTCTGATTCTCTGCATATGTGAAACAACTCAAATGAGTTTGTTACAGAAAGGATGGCCTGAACCTGCCACACTGACAATGCTGCAGTCACTGTCCCTTCCTGCAAGAAAACAAGCCCTGAATTTGGGTTAAACATGGCCTGGCCAAGACTCATCCCAGAAAATTACCAACAGGATGCAGCCACATAAACTCACACACTGCTGCTTTTTCTTTCACTTTCAGAGTTTTGAAAATATGAGCAACACTTCATCTAGGCAGTACTTCATACTCCTTTGGGAGATGTCAGTCCTCCCGGGCTGACCTGCCTGAGCAACAGCAAAAAAAAGTATATTGGGCAAGAAAAATTTGTCAAGAGTCTGCAGGATGCTGAAACAGCTGATAGTGCAAGACAAATGTGGCATGTAAGAGGTAAATGATCCCAAATCACTCCAAATGCACAGTCTCAGAAGGCCCAAACCCATGTTTGCTGTGGATTTAAAAAGACAGTAGAGCTAAATGCCAGCTTTACTTGGTTTATCCTTTTTATGATCTCGAGCATGTCTATTCTCCATCCTGTATCAGCCTCCCCCTTAACCCCAGATGATAATGCTCAGCCAGTTTTGTCCTGAGCTTTGTTATTTGCCAGTGAAGACCTCTGTAAAGTCACGAGCAAACTTATCTAAGCTTTCACTGAAAGTATTTAATGATTAAGCATCGAGAAAAAGCCAACAGTTTGCTTCCCTGACTATGGCACTGACAAATATCCCTCAGGATGCTGAGCCTCTTTCCCAACCAGAACAGCTTTGCTAGAGCAGACACACAGAGCAGCTCCTTTTACATGCACTGTGTGACACCACTGAGATGAACCTTTCCCACCCCCCAGAAGCCACCAGGGTGATGTCACACCCCAGAGTGATGTCACACCCCAGAGTGATGTCACACACACCCCAGAGTGATGTCACACACACCCCAGAGTGATGTCACACCCCAGAGTGATGTCACACACACCCCAGGGTGATGTCACACCCCAGAGTGATGTCACACACACCCTAGAGTGATGTCACACACACCCCAGAGTGATGTCAGGCACTGCACATGCCATGGGCACTCCCACCCCACACGTCAGAGCCTCGCATAACAGCTGTGCAGTAACTGTGCTAACCTGCTCCTTCCACTCAGCCAGTCCAAGGCCAGGCATGTCACTGCTGTGAGGAGAGAAACACCCCAAGCTATCACCCACCTCCCTGCCCACTGCCAGGAACACCCGCCCCAGCGGTGACATGTCACTCCAAGGAAGATGGCAAAGCCAGGAAGCACTTCAAAGGCCATGAGACAAACCAGAACAGGGCATTAAAAGCTGTCTCCTGTCAGGCATCAGCCCATTCACCTCATGGACATAAAGACAAAACATCCTCATCTGGGGCCTGATCAGATTTTTCAGTGTGATTAACAAAGAAAACAGAACATAATTTGTCACCACTAGCTGGGTTCCTCAGACAGACCTTCCGGGGCAGCTTAAACTCTTTAAATGCGACTGAAAAGAGCAATTTGAAACATCACTCCCTACTTTTCCACCCCAGGGATTTCTCTTTTGTTTTGCCCCCCAAGAGCTTTATGTTTTTAAACATCCCCATCAGGACTGCCTGTGGATTCCCCATATGTCTCCTGCACATGCCCCATATGTCACCTACACACGTAAATCCTCCACTGCTGCTTTGTGGTGCTGTTCTGATTGCACAGCCAAAGGTGAATGAATATGGGGCCTTTTTAAGCTGAATTTGAACCTTTTCCTTGAAGGCCCCAGAGAACTGTTTTCCTACTATGATTTCCTATCCCAAATCCTTTCTGATCTTCGACTGCCTTGCCATGACACCCCATTCTGTACCCTTGAACACACATACCTAATTTTATACCCAGATGAATAAAACTCTGTCATATAAGCTGATTTCATAGAAACAAACAGCTGAAACTGCTCCATGCAGCTGCTCAGTTGTTTATTACAATTGTTTGGCATCTGTATGATCCACAACTGATTTATAGGTATATAAATATCTATTACTATATACTGTGTGTATAAAAAAGCACATATTGACACACAGACTGCAGACTTTGATGACCATACCGAGGGCCAAGCAGCCATCGATCCCTGCACACTGACCAGACACATCCACTGACTTTGCTGTGACTGCAGCAGTTTAATCCACCCACTATGTAATTTATTGATTGGGCTTTCTTAATGACACATGGCTCACTAAAAACCAGTACTTAAGTCAAATATACCCTCCATGAAGGAACCCCTTTGTGTCATTGTTGACCAAAGCCTATCTAAGTACAGGCTGCTGGGAGAAGAGGCACTCCTGCCCTCTTTTCACCTTCCTGTCTGCATCCCTCTTCTCCAACACAAAACAACATTTTCTCCTGGTAGGATTAGCTTTCAGCTCATCCCACAGCTACAGTTGCTGGAGTGATCACAAGGGAGGGCCCAGACAGTGAAGCCAGGGACTACAAAGAGAAAAAAGAAACAGCATTTGGATTTTAAACAGACCTAAAACAGCACTGAGATTTCAGACAACTGTAAAACCACTGCCTTGATACTCAGAAATATAGGGAGTTACTTCATCAATCAATCAATCAGTCAATCAATCAATCAATCAATCAGAATGCTGTTCCTACAATGAAGCTGTGCTATCCATGATCTTCAGTTCTACTTCCAACACCACTGATGAAAATTTACGATTCAGGTTAACCACTGTCTTCAACTGGACTTCCTAACACTCAGATTTATCTGCTGCAAAAAACAGGTTTGGAGATTCCACACTGTTGAGCAAAACCCAAGAAAATTCAGGCTCTTTCCAAATAACAGGGATCTTTCTTGAGGAACACTGTTACCTTCCCAGGAGCTTCTGTGGGCTGGTTAAACAACACTGAAACTCCCCAGTAAAGTCTCACCTCTGTGCTGGGAGGGCTGAGCAGACAGTAAAGCAGCAAGAGGGAGGGACAGCAGAGGAGATGCTGATCCCTTTTCTACACCACAACACGCAGTGTGTGTTTTTATTTCCCTGAGCAGCAAACCCTGCAGGAAAGCTGAAAGCCAACAGTAAGGAGGAGGAAAAACAAATGGAACACCATTTCAGGCCTGCCTCTGATTCTGCACCAGCAAAACTCTTCCAGCTCATTCCAGTTGGAGTCATGGGATATTTATTACCACTTTTTCCAGCCCAGTGTAACTGGGCTTTGTGGCTGTGGAAGGCTCTTTCCTTGTTAACTGTTCTCACACAAACACTACCTGGGGCACATGAACCAAATAAACTGCACTAACCTTTCCTCAAGTCTATATATTGTAGCACTCAGAGTTTGCAGACTTCAAACTGATTTTAAAAAGCATCTCCTTGACAAAAATAACTTTATGGGCTTCATCCAGATACCAGTCACTGATCTCCTAAGTGAAAGCAGTCAAATGCAGCTATTTTAACACAGATAATTCACAAATTAGGACATAAAATATTTACTGAAAGCAATAGTCTCTTCTCAGTTTTTTGAAGACTGTAAGTTCAACACAATTCAATGTGGGGGTGGAAGAAATAATGGCAGTTCTGTCTGCCAGTACAGGGCATTTACAAATCCCCAAATTCAGCACAACACTGAGGAAAATCACAGGAAGAATGGAAGGGGTGACTGCACTTGCAGCTTTGGTACAACTCAGGATAGGACCAGATCAAAAGGGTAAATATGTGAGGGCAAAGAACTTTCCTCACACTGCAACTTCCTTGGATAATGTTATTAAGGGAAAGTTTGCAGGAGACTGGTGCAATCCTAGACTTGGGCTGATTTAAATTGCACTGCCTATATTTTAATCAGAAACCCTGATTTACACCTCCTGCCAGAACTATCACCAGAAGCCATAACACTCGGATTTTAACAATTATCCAGCAATTTTCCAGCCCAAGATAACACAAATGTACTGCCATATCATCACTAATGAGTCAAGTGATACTTGCACCAGACAGGGAAACCTCAGAGCAGGAGAATGACCTTTTCTATGAAATGTATCACAGAGATGCACCATAAACCAAACACAAACTCAGCAGAACTGTCCCACCGCTGTGGTTTGTGTCTGGTAGGGAACCCAGACCTAAATAAACTGTTAAACACTTAGTGTAAAGGTATGCCAAACATTTCTCAGAACTTTCTTAAGGTCCCAACAAAGAATCAACCTTTTTTGCAAAATGAGGCCTAGGTTAAATATTTTATTTGGCTCCTCAAGATGGACTGAGAAGTTGGGCACCAGCTCCAGATCAGTTCTTGGACTCACATCAAACATTACCCTGTCATTTATCCAGTCAGTCAAAACAATGTTTTCCATCTAAACCTTTAATGTTTATGTCCTGAAAAACTGCTAATTGAATCCAGTTCTTGAAATCAATTTTTTAATCTATACCATCTAATTTAGAGATAATGAACAGAAAAGATAAGCGTGGAACAATGATTGCAGAATTAATCCTATAAACATTCAAGCCAAAACAGAAGACTGCTAGTTTCACAGAGCCAAAGAAAATTAAGATTAAATAGCATTTGTCATTTTGAGCATAAACTTTTAAAAACACTGGATATACAGATTCTTCTAATTCCAAACAGTTTTAGAATTCAAGAGCCCTCAAACTGCTTTTCCAATCAAAAAGGGTAATCAAAACCACACAGGACACTTGAAACTCCTCCTAGGCAAGAACCGACAACATGTCAGCTGAATTAATAAAACTCAGTGTTTTCCTTAAACATGTAAAGCTCCCTTACAACAGATGACCTTGTGTGAAACAACTCACAATCAGCTAAAGCAGAAAATACCTCAAGCTGTTCAACTGGAGGAACAGGCCAATGTTTCCCATCACCTCCCAGTACCAGAACTGGTCCCCAGCGACTGCAGGAGCTGCTGACCCCGCAACAGTCCCTGGAAAGACCATTTTACCTTCATCCTGTGCTCTGCACGTTCCCTTCCCAAAATCCAAATGACAAAAACCTCAGAGAGATTCCCTGAGGTGGGACCTGCTCTGTGTGGGGACTGGGCTCAGCGTGTGCAACCCCTGCCTGGCCAGGTCACACTCACACGGGCACAGCCACCACTTCACAACAGACCTAATCCTCAATAAAAATAAAATATGAAACAAATCTGAACACAGAACACAGAGGTGAGAAAGACAACTCCCTGGACGGCATTTTCCACGCTTTTAAATAAGGCTACAGACCATTTTTAATGTTTCAAAGATAAACAAGTCTGAGCACTCACTGCTCAGGGAAGAAAAGTATTAAAGCACTGCATCAATACAGCAACAACCCGAGAGAAAACTACAAAACACTCTGTAAAAACAAGACCCCACTGTTCATGCTGCAGTCCCACTCATTTTAGGAGCTTTATTTCCAACTCTAATATACAGACACTCACAAAGCTCCCTGAAAACTGGACCACAAACCTAGTCCGAGTATTTACAAAGTAAAACATAAGCAGACACATTTTACTTTTCCTATAACAACACACTTGGAAAAATCAGTATGAAAACACCTCTCTTCATTAGGCATTAAACTGGAGATACTTCTCATGCATCTAAGGTAAACACATCAACTCTTTCAGTATTTTTAAAAACTCTGCAAGCTGGTTAAACACGCTGTATGTAGAGATGAGTGTTCACAGTGTTATCTCCTCTTTTCTAATCGCTCACCTTCACGTCCTGATGCTCCAGGACACAAACCATCCCTTGTCTGCTGGGGCACTCACAACACTTTAAAAGGCAAGTTCAAAGCATCCTGTATCTCTAACACACAAAGCTCTAACAGAACATGCAGCCTTCTTTCCCCTCTAAACGCACTGCCTGGGTTTTTACCTGGTAAAGGCGCGGGCTGTGTGTGTAACACCGGCCTGTTCTCCTCCCTGGCTGCAGGTGAAGCGTTTTCACGGCATTTTGGGTATCAGGGCTCAAGGGGTGTGGTGGAAGGCACTGAGCCCACCCAGCCCCGGGACCAGCCTAACCCCAACCCGAACCCCCTGCACCCCCCAGACCCCTATGGACCCCCAGACCCC
>JAOXXN010000230.1:8640606-8657990 GCA_026770055.1 Myrmophylax atrothorax
CCCCTCCAGGCCCGCGCGGCGGAGCGGCTAAAAAAAAAAAAAAACCAACAACACCAGCACCACAACAACCAACCAAGCAAACAAAGCGATCAACCCCCCGCCCATGACGGGGACACGGGCTCGGACATGGGCCTGGGGACACGGGCCCCGGACATGGGACTGGACATGGGGCCGAGCCGACCCCGTCCGGGCTCGGCTCGGCCCTATGTCCAGCCCCATGTCCGGGGCCCGTGTCCGGGTGCCGGGACGACGATCCTCGCCCTCCCTCCTTCCCTCCAGGCCCCAGGGCCTTCACCCTCACCCTCTCAAACCCTCACCTGTGAGTCGCAGCTTGACGGGCCCGTTCCGCCGAGCCCCCGAGCTGGACATGGCCTGCAGAAGAGCGCTCAGGGCAGCGGCGGCCGCCGGGGGAGCAGCGGGAGGAGCCGCGCTGGGAGGAGGAGGAGGAGGATGGTGAGGAGGAGGAGGAGGAGGAGGGTGAGGTGAGGCCCGGATGTGCCCGGCGTCGCCATGAGCGGGGCCGAGGAGGAGAAGGAGGAGGAGGAGCGCGGCCTTGCCCCGGCGCTTCCCCGCCCCCGGCACGGACAGACGGACACACGGAGGGGAGGGAGGAGATGGGGATAGGGTGGGATCGGATCGCACCCGGCCCCGGCCCCGGCCCTGGTCCTGGTCCCGGGCAGGCCCGGCGGGACCGGAGTGGGACGGCGGCAGGCGGGGGGCCGGGGGGGAATGGCCGGGAGATGGGGAAGGGAATGGCCGGAAGATGGGGCAGGGAATGGCCGGGAGATGGGGCTGGGAATGGCCGGGAGATGGGGCGGGGAATGGCCGGGTACTGGGAATGCTGGGGAGGGAATGGCTGGGAACTGGGAGATCTGGGAGAGGGGAGCACGGGGAATGGCTGGGAGCTGGAGATAGGGAAGGATCCAGGGAATGGCCGTGAGTTGGAGGTTGGGAAGGACAGGGAATGGCCGTGTCCTGGGGATAGAGAAGGATCAGGGAATAGCCGTATCCTGGGGGAGCTGGGGGCCAGGAAAGGTGGGGGCAATGACCATGTCCTGAGAGTTGGGAAGGATCGAGGGAATGGCCATGAGCTGGAGGTTGGGATGGACAATGGGTATGGCCATGTCCTGAGAGAGCTGAGGGATAGGAAGGATGGGGGAAATGGCCATAGTGGAAAGGAGGGGACAGGGAGGGGGATGGCAGTGAAGTTGCATGGGGATTTGGGACAGGAGAGTCAAGGGAAAAATGGGAAAAGACATGGGGGTAGAATTGGAAGGCCATCTGAAATGTCCCACTCAGGAGTGCTGCTGATCCAGGGCTGTATTCCACATGGACAGGGTGTGACAGAACAGCCCTGCAAACTGTTAAACTTTGGACCAATTTAGTCCTTATCTGCACTGTGTGGAAATCAGCAGCCTGGCTCTGTGAACTGCCATTCCCAGAACATAACCAGGAGTGCAGCACTGCCTTGCATCCACTCCCTGTGGCCTGCCTGGGCTCCGTCCTGCAGGAAAGGGGACTCCTTCCAGAGCTTTCCCAGCACTGCAACACACTTCCCCTCCCAGGAGGGGAACTCCATGCTGCAGCAGTCATGGACAGTTTTCTGCAGGGTCAGGGGGTGGGAAAAGCTCCTGGAAAAGCTAGGAAGGTTGCCACAGGAAAGGTTCCCTTGGAATCTGAGCTAATACCCCACACACCTTTTCTTGCCAACAGCCCTGCTAATGCTCTGGACTCGTTCAGACGTGTCACTGCGCTGGCTCCTTCCTGCTGAGGTCACCTGTAAAATATGATCACATGGGTGGGCAGGGATAAGGATCCAGCCTATGGATCAGGATCCTCACGTGGGATGAGGAGATGACCAGTGCCTCACACGGTTTGTGGTGTGGCTTCCACACAGCCTGGGAGGTTTCCCTCCTGCCCTGGCACAGAGCTGAGCTGTAGCTGTGTCTGGAGTGGCCCATCCTGGCTGAGCTCAGAGCCTGTGGGTCGTTAATTCACACTGGGGGCCAGGAACTGATTTGTTCCCACTGAAGGTCTTGGGAGTGGGATGTGGTCCTTAAAGCTTTCCTTCCATGGAATGGGACACCTCCCCCCTGAGGGTGCTGGTGGGCTCAAATCTCCTACCTCCCAAAGTGCTTTATGTGCCACCTCCTTCCAGGCGGAGATTTCCAAAGCTTCCTGCTGTGGTGGCACTGCTGTTCCATGTCAGGCACCTTCCTCACCCAGGGCTGTGTCTGTGGCCTTTGCCAGCACCTGTTAACACAAAACTAGCAAGTGTTGGACACCAGCCTTTGTCACAGCATAGACAGAGCTCCAGAGAAAACATGGATTCATTGCTTTGCCACTATTTCAAAAAAGAGAATTAGAAATGAAGTCTAAACTTTATTTACTACAAAACACTGGCACAATATATCTACTGATTATATGGCTTTATGCTGCACTGAAACAGTTAAAAAGTTACTTTGTCAGGGTTATGTAAATTCACACACACCTCAAAGACATTCCAGGTGTCCTGATTCCTGCATTAAAACACAAACCAGAAGAAAAATCAGCCTTTGTAATTGAAGGTCATACATTAAATTCCAATCTGTTACAAATTCACATAGCCAGGTCATTATCCTTTCTCAAACCAAGTATATAAAGCAAAAGGCTGATGGTTTGCAAATATTGCAACATTACCTGGCCACTGCTGAACTGAATAGAAGAACAAAATAGAAAGCTACTTTCCACATACTTAACATATTTCTAGGTTACTCTAGCTTTCTCCTGACATGTGATGATTATTAATTTCTGGGGTCTTGCAGTGCTGTCTGGGCCCCGCGTTCAATAATTCTGATACAATTTCACAAAAGTATTTAATGTTGTGTTAAACACAGAACTCTTGGTACTTGATCTTTTTCTAATGGATAACTAGAGTGTCAGACATTAATTGCAGTGCCAATATTTTAGAAAAACCTCTTTGGGATTAAATACAATATCTCATTGTCCAGTGGTTACATGAACATTATAATGCTTTTGTTAAAAGAGGTGTTTAAAGGTCAGGAAGCACACTTAGTTTCATGCTGCTTTTCAGAGAGCAGCTTGCTGAGCTCTAAATTTTTCTAAGATTTGGGGACACGCTGCTCCCCTTTTAGGGAAAATACTGTGGAGGAATCTGTAAGGACAAAATAATATAATAGCTGGTACCATCTGAGTGACACTTTTAAGAATTTAACAAAAATTTCTTCTGTTCTATGGCTGCCCAAAAAATGGGCTTTGATTTCTTGAATTTCCCAAGAGGATGAAAAACAAGATTTTGCATTCACAGGTAGTTCTCAAAGGATTTAGTGAGTTTGGACACTGGGAAATGTGAACAAACATCTTTAACCAAGTTCACTTTCAGAAGAGGAATATTTTGACTAGTTAACTTTTTGGAGGTGAGGGCCTTCCTCCCCATGGTTAGAAACCCAAGAACACACTGGAAACTCATTCCCCAGCATGTGGTATGTGTTCAAAGCAAATCAACATTTAAGAATTACATTCCATTTCTGTCTGTATAGAGGTTTAATCACAGCACATTCCTTCAGCAGTAACGAGAGCTGGCTGCTGTTATGTCACATTCTTCCCCAGCTCCTGCAATGCTGTCAGAAAAGCAAGAGACTTCTGCCCCTGTTGTGAAGCTTTTGTGAGCAAATTGAAACCTTAAAACTATTTTCCTGAGACAAATTTTAAAAATAAATATAATTAAAATTATCTGAGTTGCATTTATTTCTACTAGTTGTCATTTACTAAATTTCCCAGAGCCTGTCATGGTTGGATTACAGAGACCAGCCCTGCTCAAGATGATCAGAGAATTACACCTCCCTTTCCTTTTCCCCTCTGATGTCTTTCCATTGTATGTCCAACTGTTAATGCTAAATGCCTATTTTGCCACCTAATGGTGTAGTTCTGAGAAGTGTTACAGCAGTATGCTGTAATTTGTCAGGTCTAATTTCATCTAAAACTAAACAAATTTGAAATATTTACAAAAGTCTTTTCCCTTTCTTATCGTATTTTTTTAAAGCTTTGTTGATGAAGAATAAAAAACCAAATTTAAACAAAAGAAACTGTGAAGAATGATGAAGATTTTTACCACCAGTGTTCTGTGCCGCTTTCTTAATTAGCCTGATGAACTCATTACCTTTCAGAGCCTTCCTGCTCCATCCACACCTTTGCTTGCAATGGCCATTGTTCTCCTGCCTGCCTCTTTGGCACAGGTTTTCCTTCCAAGCCTCCCCTAAGCCCGTCGTAACTTCTCACCACAGCTAAAGTACTTCCTAAATTCATTGCAGATCCATCCCATTTCGCTCGTGTTCCTGGAGGGAATTCTGTCCCTGTGGGGATGTCTTTGCTGCCCTCCCTGACGTTCTGCTGTCCAGGAGGATCACACCCTGCTGCGGTCCTGCACAGAGAGCTGCTGCATTGCAGGAGCAGAGCCCAGGGACACAAAGCTTCACTGTGTACAGGACTCCTTTCCCCCCTTGCAGATTATGGAAATCATCAGACTGGAGCACTGTCTGCATTGCTGGTGAGCAGCACAATCTACATTAAAGCCCTGAGAGGCACATGCTTAAAAATCTGGATGTACTCTGTCACTGTCGCTGCTGAGAGTCCAAGAGAGTTCCCCAGCAGTGGGAAACACACCTATCAGAGTCCTGGGATGAAGAAACATGTCTAGACAGGGGCTCTGGATCTCACTAAGGCTCCCTTTGGCATGCAGAGACAATGTTTGTGCAAGAGGTCAAGATTCAACCCATTTCTCAAGCTGGAGCTGGAGATGAAGCCTTTCAGGAGAAGAAACTAGGAAGGAAATCTCCACCCATACTCTGGCTCCTGCAGCAGGGACAGAGCTTGGAGCAGAGACACCGTGGCCCTCTGAGACAGGATGTGTCTTGGGGAAATGATGTGTCTCTGAAGGGAAATGACTGCAGCTGTGGCTACAAAAAAATGTATGAGCTCCCATATCACAGGATTTTCCAGGGGTTAGTCACTAAGATAACTTCTGAGGCCATCCATCCAGAACAGATTAGTAACTGATGCACAGATATTCCATGCAGCCCTTTAGCCATCTTATTTCCTCATCGTGGACAGCACCATCCCAACGTGACTTTAGGAGAAGAACAGAGTTCAGACACAGGCACTGAACACAGAATGAACAGATGTGTTGCTTTTTCCACTAGACAGAGGCTGAAATCCCCTTTCTGAGAGAGGTTGATCTGTCATGACCTGGCACCTGGGCAAAGGGCTGGGGATGAGCCCCTTGTGCCAGCCACAGCTCCTTGTGTAGCTCTTGTCAACATTTCTCTGCTGCTGATGTGCCTTGTCCCTTATCAAATTACAGCAACGTTTTGTACTTCTACAGGGAGCAGAACCTGCAAGGTTCAGAGACAAACACAGCTCTCAGAGCCTTCACCCCCCAGGATGATTATTTTCTGCCAGGGGGAAGCAGCCACTGGAGTCAGATGGGCTGTGCCAGACAGTGCAAACCACATCTCCCCACAGTCCTGGGAGCTGCTGAAAGAAGCCCAGGCTATGCAGCTTTGGAAACACTCTGCTTTGCCTCATGCCAAGTCAGCAGACACTTGTAAACATGCTACATGAAAACTAAATCCGTAAATAAGCTCAATCATGACACAAAAGCATTTGCAGGTTCAGGAAGCACAGCAAGCCCTTTTTCTTTCTTTCTTTCAGTCTAATTCCCAATACTTTCTGAACTGCAGAAATACCTGACCTGTCCACAGGCTGTACTGGCTTCTTTTGTGCTTGCTTTCATCAGAATCACCCACAAGTCCAGTGTGAAATCAATTAGGGAGGATTTAAGATAAAGTTTTCTCTAAAAATACCTCTCAAATGTTTCATTCTAGAAATCACAAAGCAAGGTTTCATGCCAGATAAGAACAGCAAGGATATTTAAGTAGGTTAGTGGGTCTAGTGAGGTGCTAAAAGTAATCTAAAGCAAAATCTGTCACCATGTGTCTTGGATCATTCTTTTATTCTGCTCTTGAAACCTTTTAAAATAGAACTGGAGGAAAGGTGGTTTTCTTCCCTTTTTAGCAGTAGAACTCAGGGGCAACATGTCTAATTAGGCAAGGTGTCTAATGAAGGATGTGAGGGCTGGCTCTGCAACCAGGTGTGATCATCCTGCAAGCAAACACATCCAGCCCCTCTGTGCCCCTGTAACTCATTCACTGGCTGCAAAATCGGGGGGGGTTGACTAAATGTCATTTCTCATTTGCTCTCCAAAGCTCATTGCACACGCTGGTTGCTACAAATTTAACAAATATTTGGATTATGTTGCGAGAAGGACATTGTGTTCCAATTTGGGTCTAATCCACAGTGGGTTGGCTGTGAGGAAGTGAGCTTTGCATTTAGTTAAAATGGGTTTTCTTGGGGGGGGTTTTGTCATGTTTCTTCCTGGGGTATTTAGTAACTACAGCACACTGAATTCTGTTGACAGCTGCAAATCCAGAGTGCAATACAGCAGATCAAATTTTGTGTAGGGGCTCTGCAAATGCTCTTGGTTGTACTGAACAGAAAAGTTTTTAACAAAAGCTGGTTGCAGGAGTGGGCTAATCAGACTTAAGTAATTTCTAGGACAATTTGCTATTAAAATTGGGGTTTTAGAAATTATTAGGTCACTATTGTCTGCCTTCCTCAATCCCCTCTGTTTCCCCTCTCTGAATTAATTTACATCTTGCAAAGCTGTTTCCATTTCCCCTCTGCTCATGTTTTCCTGCCCTAAGCCATGTCTGGCCCCAGACTGCAGGTGTTGATACACTCTTAGGTACAGATGGGTAATAGCTTCAATTTTAGGCACGACATAAAACAGCATTCCTACAAGGAACAAAAATTCCTGCTTAATTCAAGCCCCATTTTCCAAAGCAGTTCTTCTCAGGTGGAATGTGGATGTCCTGTCTGCCCCATCCCCCTGGCCTGGTTTCCCTGCATTGGGAATGTTCCCTCCATGGTAAGTTATACGAACTGCAGCAGTGGGGTTTTTAGCCATTAGGGGAAAGGAAATGACATATGGAGAGAATTCAAGTCCCTCCTCATTCCTAGAGAGTCTGTCCAGAAAGTCAGAGTGCTGAGCTCCATCCAAGTGCCGTTTCCTGCTCCGAGCTGGGATGGGGATCTGGGGGTGGGAGGGGAGGCGGATCCGTAACATTAAATTGCTGCTTCTGATTAAGAGCACATTCTGCAAATGATTTCAGTGTTGCTTTGAACAGGACTGAGCCTCTGCAGCCCAAAGATGTGTAGCAATGCACTGATGAAAGAGCTATTTTTACATCTGTTTCATATAGTGGGTAAAAATGAAGTGACTGGGACAGTGGAAATGTGCTTTGGAGATCACTCAAGATTTGCTGATAACTTTGTGCCTCCAATCCCCCACATGCCCACAGAGCATTACTACATACTCTGCTGGGGCAGCTATTTCAGCACTGTGAGCCTGCACCCAAAGCAATCTGGTACAGAGAACAAACTAGGCAGCTTTCCACTACTTTTTTATACATATATATATATGACCCCATAATTTATACATATTTTAAAATATATGAACACCACCTTTAAAAGATGACCCCACAATTCCCATTTCCCATTGCAATGCAAACTGAGAAAGATATGAAATAAAGGAGAACAATTCCTCACTACTCTGGCCCATCTGTTGACCTCATAGGTGTGATCCAACCTCCCCCAGGGCACAAGCAGTGCCACTGATTTGCTTTCAGTGTGCCAGTCTGTCAAAACTCTCTCCCTCCTGTATGGTTTACTCATCACTCCTGCAGTTGGGCCACTTTATTTAAATGATCAGCATAACATTTTACTGTGGTCAAACAAGCTGAGCTTAGTAAGAATTAACAGGATTTTTCTCCATCCTGCATTAATTTTTGTCTCCTCATGCCTGTAAATCCCAACTTCACTTCCCTGCCACTAAGGACACTCCCCAGGGTAGGGGATGAACAGACAGGGCAGTGATGAGGGAACTGCAGCCTGGGACAGACAGACAGGGCAGTGATGAGGGAACTGCAGCCTGGGACAGACAGACAGGGCAGGGAGGGAACTGCAGCCTGGGACAGACAGACAGACAGGGCAGGAAGGGAACTGCAGACAGGCCATGGCTCTTCCACGAAATCTTCTGGCTCCTACAGAAGAGTGTCCCTTTCCTGGAGCCTGAGGCAGAGAGTGCTGTGCACTCAGACACAGAACTGGAATCCAGTGACCCCTAATCCAGAGGAAGGGCCACAGAACCCACAGCAAGTGAGTTCTTTCTCAGCTGTGTCCACACAGGGACTTTCTGCCCCACTCTTGGCAGAGCCATTCCCTGGATCAAGGAGATTTCCCAAACACACAATGAACAGCTCTGCACACCTGTAGCTTGAATGCCCTTGTGAATCCTTTTTCCTGAAGTTTCCAACTGCATCGAGAACACTCTTCCCAACCTGAGGAGGGGTCCCCAGCTCCTTCTTGGACTGTTCTCCTAACACATCCCTCTGAAGGCCAAGGGCTAATGTGTTTCCTACTTGGTTTTAAGTTAAAGTCCCAACTTTGTCTTTTATTATTTCCTTTGTAGGTCAAGTATCACTAGACACAATTAACCTTCATTAATTACTTCTGTTTTGACTAACAATGCTTCTTCCCCAATTTGCACTCTTCCAAAGTTCAGATCTGTGCTTAAATCTACATCATACCTATCACAGAGGAGCTTCAATGCTCCTGGGATAATCCTGCATTCAGGAAAAGGGTAACTGTGCCCAGAGGTGCTGTGGGTTAACTGGAGGAATGGACATCAGGATTCCCAGGCTCTAGGTGAATTCTGAATGCCTGTGGATAACTTTCTCAGTTTGCTCTGCTGTAAAATAGATTTAGGGACAGAAGAGGTCTGTGAAATATTGTTGGCTAGTGAATTCCTTCTGCAAAATTGCAGCTGTTCCTTTCTGCTGATGTTCCTGTAGTTTTGTGCAGTTTAAATCATTCTGTGCAGAGTAGCAGGAAGCAACTTTGCTTAAGAGAATATTTCAGTCTAATTTGCAGGGAAACAAAAAAATAGATTTCTACTAATTTAACCACTCGCAGCTTTTCCTGTATGAAAAGTGAACAGACATGCTACTGAGCTACAGGACTGCAAAGCCTCTGCTCTTCAAGAGAAGCTCTTAAATCTGACAAAAAACCCCACACCAAACCCAACTAACTAAGAACCAGGAGCAATAATAATTTTATTCTCCCTTTCTGCTCCCACCACTTTTTTGAAGCTGGAGATGCAGCCTCACAGGTGACTGTGATCCCAGCCTCAGAAAGAGCTTACATTTTCTTAGAATAAGGAGTGACTCACCCCAGTCACTTACTCATAATCAATGTAGATTGTTGCTTGTGGAAATAGGTGCTGCCAACAGGGCTCATTGCTGGAGAGGCTGAGCAATTTTCTTGGATAAAAACAAAGTCCTGGTCCCCAGAAAGTTAATTATTAAGCCACTGAGCTGTCAGACATCTAGAGAAGAATTTGCAGTGTTCTGTTATTAAACCAATATATTAGATAAATCTGAAACAATTAATTCAGGGGGGAAAATAGAGATATCAAGAGTTCTACATTCTCATCCCCTTTACTATGGGGCAGAGACAGAAGAGCCAAAGTAACTGTACATATGCTAAAGGACAATTAAATTAAGGATTTGTGTTTTGAAATAACATTACCCTGACTTGGAAAGGGCTTTCAAAAGGTTGTATCTTATATTCAATATTTAATCTGGTTAAATAGTTGGAAGTCACCACATAGACGCGTTGTGTGACTGCAGGGATTTTATCTCAGTGTTTTTAACAGCAAAGGGGAGCTGATCCCACCCGAGTGTTCCAGCCGGGATTATCCCACCCCATCCAGCGGCAAACGGGACTGGGAGGCGCCGGCACCGCCCTCTGCCGGCACAGGCGGTGCTTTACAGCTCCCGAGGTTGGGAATTCCAAATCCACATTCCATTATGTCATTGCCCGTGTGAAACCATAAACATGGAGGATGGGGAAGCAGCGAATCGTTTTTAGAAACTGACTTTGCACGGCTTGTTCTGTTAATTCTTTCGATTTTCTACGGAAAAATCATGATTTTATGACTGATGGCTTTAGGTCAAGGCTGGAGGTTTGACAAAGCAAAGGACAGAGGAGCCTTCATTGCAGATGTGTAAATTTCATTGGGTTTTTTCTCCCAGAACATCAAAGGCCTGAGCATTGCAAGGAGGGGGGGATCTTTGTCCCGAGCAGTACCTGTGCCCGTACCAAACCCTGTCCCTGGGGTGCTGCAGTTCCCGCGGGGTCAGACTGTTCTCCTCCGGGTGGAGCTGCTTCCAGAGCCTCTGGGTGCCACCTGCAGCCCATCCCTCAGAACGGCGCTGGCAGGGCTGGGAACACCCCACAGCCACAGTTCAGCCTCTTCAGGGGCACCTACAGCAGAAAGGGGTTTTTGAGAGTGAAGAAAAACTGTTAAAGTGGTGCAGCCCAAAGGTCACCATGACCGAGTTCAGGACAGTGGGGTTTCTGCAAGCCCATGCCCTGGGTGACAGGTAAAATCTGCACCATTGATACATCAGTGACAGCAATGTCTGTGTCACCAAGGCCACCTTCTGAGCTGGATGGAGACCTCACACAGCCCAAATAGCCCTGCAGAACTATGGTTAGGGCAGTGACTCACAAGTGATTGCTCTGCACAAAACACTGCTGTTGCCCACAAAGAGATCTGCACGACTGTGTATGCAGTCAAACTACCTGCTGCCCTTTGTAACATTATCACAACCCAACAATACCCAGGATGCACAGAGGAGTCACTTGGGGCCATGTCACCCCCAGCCTCCAGTTAGGGAGGGGACAGGGAGCAGCAGATCTGCCCCACACTGATGAAAGCAGGAATGACACCACCAGCAATAATTCATCTATAGAAATCTTTGTTAGCAGCACACAAGAATGAATCCTTCACAAAGCACACCTGGATCTTGCATGGATTGCCAGTTACACCCAAATCCACCTTTCCATGCATGTGCACTTCCAAACAGACCTGGAAGCACACAATGGGTGACTAATGCACCAGACAAAACCAGATTTTCTTCAGGTTGACTTAGGAGAATAAAAGGTTTTTTTTTTGTTTTGTGTTGGTTTGGGGTTATTCCCCTTCCCCATAAAGTAGAAGCAAAGCCAATGGGAACTCAGAGAATTACCTACATATTACATTTCCCTCCCTACATTTTATTAATAAAATTACATGCTATAGTCCAATTAAGTCATGGCTATAAAACATCTATAGACCTGAACTCTGACCTCTCCTGCACAATCACTGAAGCCAGGGAAGCTCGGAGAGCCAAGACAATACAGGTATTCAAACACATTTGACTCCTGGGAGGTTCCAGCTAAATAGCCCAACCTAAGTTTTTGGAAAGGGCTGGAAACCAGAACAACTGTTCTTCCTCTCTGTACCCTTCCTCCCAGACCCCACCCTGCACAACCCCTATGGAGACAGAATGAATTCCTTGGAAAATGATTTTTAGAAGCTAGTTTAGCCTCATTATGAGCAATGTAAGATGATCAGATTTCTGTAAGAAATATCTGGAGAGAAGCAGCAGTTCCTTTGTCCTGCAGTAACAGAGGGCAGTTGTAGGCAGACATCAGAGCCTGGTGTGACCAAGCTGTTCCAAACCCACCACCTCCAGTGTTGAATCTCCCATGGTTTGGACTTGCATCCATGCCATACTTTAGGCTAATTTTACTTACCCTGTCACAGTCAGCTTTTAAAAGAGCAAGTGACACAGTTCAGTTGGAGGTACTGATAACACTTTATTATTGAACTTCAAGTAAATCCTCTTTAAAAGCCTGTTGTGTATTGCACAGCAACAGCTCATGTAAAAAGTAAGAGGTTAGAGGCCTGTATTGCTCACTTGCATTCTCACCTCTGACAAGGACAGGAAGAGGAAGTATTTACAAGCATATCACACAGAATGACGTTTACAGTTAGAAATTCACACATATAGTTTGAACTGTTCAAGTATGTTTCAGTTGGATAAAGTGCTACAGGACACAGAAAAGCCATTAAAAACAAGAGGAACTATTAAGACAAAGAGGTGGCAGTCATTTATGTGCTACACCACTTGTAGGTGGTTGCAGCACATGCAACATCTAGAAGTTGAAAGAATTTGGGGTGTTGCCCTGGATTTGGAAAGTGTAGCTGTCAGCAGTAGAATCTGGTACAACATTCTGGTCTTCCTCCTCCTAGAAGGAAAAGGAGAGAGTGTTGAAACAGCAGTAGCATTTTAACCTAGTAGTCAGTGCTAGGACAGAAAATGAAATGGAAAAAAAAACCCTGCAGCCACTTACTTCTGCTGAGAAGTATTTCTCAATGATGGTGGAAGAGGCTCTGTACACTTGCTCGTTTTCATGTGACTGGAGAGCTTCAATTCTGTCTAGACCCCCACATTCCTCAATCATGAGGCAAAGCTTTTCAGTCTCATTAATCTTCTCAGCAGCCTGTGAGAGAAAAGCATGGGAAGGATGTATGGCAGCACTACTGCAGAGCCACTAGTGAGAACAGGTAAATTGCACCCACATACCAGAAAGATATTGGAAACAGCATCCAGGATAACCAGCACAGTTTTGCTGTCCTTAGTTGTGAGAAGGTTCAGCAGTGGTTCCAGAACACCAGCCTGAACAAGATACACGATCTGGTCGATTGTTCCACCACTGGTGTAGTTGGTAACAGCCCACACAGCTTCCTTCTGGGACTTGAAATCTCCCTGAGCAGGTAAAAGCAGACTATCTGAGCACAGACAGTAGTAAGAGGAAAAGCCTCAATGTAGTAAATAGAGGTTTCATTTACCTTCCTCAGAATACCAATGAGATAAGGCACAAGCCCATGGTCTACCACTCGCTGGATCTGATCCTGGCGCCCAGCAGTGATGTTGGACATGGTCCAGGCTGCTTCTTTCTGAATGTTGTTTTTATGATGAGAAAGAAGGCTTGGAAAGACAGCAAGTGCTCCTGAGTCAATGACAAGCTGTGTCTGCTCATCAGTACCAGTGACAATATTTCCTATGGCTCTTAATGAAGGGGTCTGAAACAAAGATGAGTGCAATACTTAGGAAAATTGAAAACCTAGAACAAGCATCTGTCTTATGTATTAAAAGAACCATTGAGTTACATGGACACCACTCCCTTTATCCACGATTCAAAGCAAGAAACAGCAACCTGCACATCCAATGACTTACCATTATCGGCAGCTCACTACATCCCAGGAGTCTCACGAGTTGTGGCACCAACCCAGTTTTCACAACAACTTCTATCCTGTCATTGGAGCCGTCTGTGAGGTAGGAGATGGCCCAGCAGGTGTCTGCCAGCACCTCGGGGTCGTCGTGGTGCAGGAGGCGCACCAGGGTGGGCAGGACCTGCTGGATGGCTTCGATGGGCGGCGCGGGGTTCTTGTTGCGACACAGGTTGGAGAGGGTCCAGGTGACGTTGCGCAGGTATCCAGACTGCAGCACGGAAATCAGGGGTTAGAAATCGTTCAGTGCACTTTTACTCACTTAGTCATTGTAACCTGAGTCCCACTGCACACTCACAGCCAGGGAAGAGAGGTCAGGAACAGCGAGGAGGCTCAGCAGCGGCTCAATTGCACCATATTTAATAACCAGGTCTCTGTAGGCAGAGCCATCCCCTGGGAAAACAAGGAAAATAGCCAAGTGAAGACCAGAATAGAGGAACATGTGCACACAATCATTGTGTGCTAGAGAATTCAATCCTCTACTGCTTCAGAAGGGCTACATAAATTAAGCAGAAATAAGAGGACAAAGGGACTGCAGCATGTGTTTTGTTAATCAAACCACTAAGCTTAATTTTTTCTGTTGGAAGAAAAAGTAGTGCTTTTTTATACACGTTTTCTTAGGAGTTCATAAGCATGTAAGTCCTTGCTAAGTTATTTGAAAACATACCTCAGATCTATCACTAGACCCGAGCCTCCCTCACAATATGGGAGCTGAAATGCATTATAATCACCTGTTGCCTGACTGACTGCTACAGTATAATGCTGATGGAATGTCAGTGTTTGACTGAGAATTCTATAGCAAGGTATAAAAAATACCTTATAATTGAGTTTTAAAGCTCTAAGGAAAAGTTTTAAGACAACTCCACTCAAACAAGGCTTTCAATCAAGCTCATATTCTCTAAAGCACAGCTGTTGGACCATAGCACAGCAAATACAGTATTTAGCTGTATTATTTATTTTGACTATGTTTTTTAAGAATGGATCCAACACTGGCAGATCAAGTAATCCTGAGAGGAGCAGGAGAAACTTTAGTATATAAATACTTTCCCCATCAGCAAGCAGCTGTTTCAAAGCAAGGAATACTGGCCATCATATACACAATTACATGAGTCACCTGCTTCCTCCCTTCCCCTTTCTAGAGCTCATTGGTAAGTCACAAAAACACTGAGTGAGATACATGGAAAAGGCTTATGTTACTGTTTAGAGGTCCATCAGACTTGGCCTGAAACCTGGCAGCAATGCCCATAACACCACCCACAGGTTGCCAGGCATTGCATGAGCCATCTCACAGCAGGAGTTGCCTCAGCAGTGCAGAGCATGCCATTACTTGAAAGCCACTGGGGCAGAGCTCCCAAGCAGCACAGAGGCAGTGATGAAACACCTGTGCAGCACGTGGACCTACCTGCAATGTTGCCCAGCGCCCACACAGCCTGCTCACTGATGTGGGTGTGGGGAGAGGCCAGCAGGGCAATGAAGGCTGGGATGGCCCCTCCATCCACCACTGCCTTGGTTTGCTCTGAGGTGCCAGAGGCGATGTTGGTGAGGGCCCAGGCAGACTCAAACTGGATGGGACTGCAGTCTGCTCTGCCCAGGAAGGACACAAACTTGGGAATCAAACCAGCCCGGATTATGTTGTCAATTGGGGGCTGCTTCTCTCTTGAGAGGAGTTTCCTAAGGAACAAGGCAAACAGAAAACATTATTTTTGCTTGTAGAGATTTGAACAACAAATTAAACAGTCTTAAAAGAGCTATATTTAAAAAAAAGTTTAGCATTGTCTTAACATTCAGAGAAGGCAACACAACACAGCATGAAGGAGAAATGCAGAGAAGCTGAACACCAGCTTCCTAACCCTCTGTCACCATGGGGTTTGGTATATCTTCACTATGTGAGAGGTTCTGCTCAGACCCTGAAACAAAGCAGACCTGCAAGAGTCGCAATACACCCGAATTGCTAAAGGTTTCTCAGCAGAGGTTAATGGTTGCCAGGAGCAGCACTGCAGCCATATACAAGCTTGCTAAAGGATGTTCTAGATCTGAAAGGAGGAAGTTTGGCATACTTCAAACCCATCATCTTACTGCTCACATTATTCTAGGTTAGATCATGGCACTCAAAAAAACAGAACCATGTGTTAATACAGTGTAAAGATACCCTATTTTGCTTTAATAAGGAGTTCATGTTATTATCACTCTTACAAATCTAAGATGGACTACTACTTAACTTGCCACTGCTAGAAAGAATTACTTCTTCCTAGTAAAAGGCTGTGACACCCTAAACATTCATCAGCCACAATGTTTCAATAACATTATGACCCAGTTATGGGTCACTGTGTATACTTTACACTGTACATAAGGCTGTCTCAGGTGTTTGGTGAAATACTGTCTGATAGGACAGACAAAAGCAGCCACTTAGGCTCAGAACTGAGAGCTCTCCCCTTGCCTAGTTACTGCCTTGCACAGCTGAGTTGGTTACCTCTAAACTGCTTACCTGGCAGCTTGAGTAGCCTGTAGCTGCAGCTCCATATTATTGCTATTAACTCCTTTGACTATTTCTTCAACTGACCAGTGTGCCAAAACCTGTACAACAAAAAGTTACATGAATGCTTTGTTGAGAGAGGAACGTGTATTCCTGGCACAATATGTAAAAGAGGGCTTTTACACAATACCATGAGTGTGCCCCACTTTACAACCACCTTCCTTATTATCAGCACTGTGTGATACTCCAAACCCCCGTCAGCTACAGCTTCACTTTCAGTTATCTGAACTGCTCAAAGCTTTCCTAATTAAGTGCCACACACCAGTTACACTAGGCTTAAAATGTAGCTTCAGCCAGTTGTGCTTCAGGGTGCTCCCCATCAGAGCTGGTAGCACAGACCTCAGAGGTTAATGCACATGCAGAAGTGCTGTCCCCCCAGGAGAAGGGATTCACACTGGCCTGGCTGCAGGAGCTTGTATTGCAAGACCTGCAGATGTGCCCATTCTGAGTACCTGCTTACCTGATTGCCCTTGTTCTCCTGAAGGGGAGAAGTGGCATCGTCTGGTAAAGTGCTCACATTTCTTCTTTTAAGCATCTGGTCATCTTTCTTAGCTTTCCTCAGCTCTACATTGACTTCAATACGTCTTCTTCTCATTTCCTGGAGGATATACATTGAGCAAGTTCTTGCCTTTTGCAACTCATGCTTAGGGATAATAGCTTGCTAAAGTACTAATTGCACCAAATACTCACTGTACTGTCCTTCCCTTTGTTCTTGAATCTGTTCAATCGAGCTGATGGTGTATTGGCATTCTCATTAGTGGACATCTTGCTTGTTAGATTTCCGAGAGGGACAGATAAAACGAGCCTGGAAACAGAGCAAATAAACACCAAGTTTAATCCACAAAAGTTAAATTAAAAAAACTGGCTCAATACTCTATAAGGAGTGGCACTTGTTTGTATAAGATACAATAACAGCCTCTGAGTTTATCAACAGCTGCCTCTTTAAACAGCCAGATGTTACAGCAAGTCTTAAAATCAACACAAACGCAGCAGACACACTCACATTGTTTTAAGACACTTTCAAGCACAAATATTATCAGAGCCATTTCTTTTAAGAGCAATTTAGATCTTCCCTCCCACAAACAGTATACACACTTTTAAATCCTATTTTCGCTGTGCCACATACCTGTGCTGCACAGGACCCCACCCAGTCCCACCCCGACCCTCCTGGACGAGAGCAGCGAACTCTCGAGCAGGGGGTCTGCCAAGCCGGTGCAGCCCGCAGCAAACAAGCAACGGCCACACGGCTAACCCCTTGCACTTCGTCCAGCCCCAGCGGGGCCCACTGCGGCCACAACCCTTTCTGACAGCCCAGCGCGCGGCCCGCGACCCCATCTCCCACCCCTGGTGTTGCCGGCGGCCCCGGGTGCTGCCCGCTGTCCCCGGGGTGCCGCCAGGCCCCAGGATGCTGCCCGCCGTCCCCGGGGTGCCGCCCAGGCCCCAGGATGCTGCCCAGGCCCGCGGTGCTGCCCGCTGTCCCCGGGGTGCGGCCCAGGCCCGCGGTGCTGCCCGCTGTCCCCGGGGTGCGGCCCAGGCCCGCGGTGCTGCCCG
>JAOXXN010000230.1:8660911-8675653 GCA_026770055.1 Myrmophylax atrothorax
CCTCCCTCCCACCACCCATCCCTCCCTCCACACGTGCTCACGCTCCTGCTTCTCCCGGTTGCTGCAGGTACGAGCAGGAGATGAGGTACAGAAGGAATGCAGGAGCTCTCCCCTCCCTCATGCTTAGTTTACATTCCTATTCCCATGCTAGCTATCTTGGGATACTTCTGGAAGTAAAATGGTTAAGACAACAGAGGAAAGTAAGGATTAGTAAATGCTGCAGTAGAAATGTAACTCATTGAGTAGCAGATGTGTTAAAATATCATTTATTTTGGACATTTTTTTAGTTACTTTTCTGTATCTTTGCCCATCACTGCCCGAGATAAAGCCCTGAGCTATTAAGAATATTGTTGTGCTGCTCAATGAAGGCAGGACAAAACAAACTGCTTGAACTGGGCAACACCTGGAGCCCATCCATGCCCCGGGGGGAGGTTTTCCCTTGGGGTGGGTTCCAGGAACCTTTCAGTGCCTTTATGGGGTTTATAAGGTGTTTGTTGCACCTTAAAGGCTTCCCCGAGTTCCACAACCCCGGGAGCAGCTGGGGAGAGGAACTGCCACAAAGGGAATGTTGTGTGGCAATAAGGTCACACAGAAATAAGCTGCTGCCTTAATTCAGTAATCCAAATCAGGGTTGGCTTGGGGTGTGAAAATGTGCAGAGTTCTTCGTGTTAGCAGAGAGAGGTTTAAAAATAAAGCTGTGTTGGAGCTTTGCCTTGGGCTGGACTGTGCATTCCCCAGTCTGAGAAGAATCCCTGAAACCAGTTCCTTAAAATGAATGAGGAGATTACCAGCTGTGGCAGTGGAGATGGCCAGAAATCCCCAAATCTGGCCCATTGCACTGCACATCCTTCACAGACACCACATCACAGCCAGGCTGTTCCAGCTCCTTCCAATTCCAAGATGTAATTCTCCATATCCCATAAACCCAGATTTGTTCTGTAGGATTTTCTCCACAAAGTGCCACAAGAGGCGAGACTCTCCCCCCCCAAAAAAATCTGTTGCTAAAACCAAATGATTCCCAGCACAGAGGAGACCGCAGCAGCACAGAGTTGTTCCCAACGGGAAGAGGTGCAGGAGCACATTCCTGCTGGGAAGGGTGGTGGAGGGACGGCAGCAGCTTGGGCTGGCTCCAGTGGGTTGTCCATCAGTGATTCCCGTTTCCCCTCGGGCTGCCTCTCATTAGCATGAACCGGGGGAAGGGCATAAAAGACTCCAGTTCATTTTGAGGCTGGAAAAACACTTGGAAATGACAGCCCAAGTGCTCTGGCTCCTCTGCTTTGCCATCAGATCATCTTCTGGTGAGTCTGGTCCATCCGGAGCGGGGCTGGGGCAGATCTGCCTTTGGGATCAGGGGAGGTTCAAAACATTCCTACCAATCCTTGCCCTCCAGGCTGTTGCCTTTTCAGCAAGTGAGCGTGGAAGGGCTCAGGGAAGAAACATTTCAATGTGTTTGTGGGATGGGAATGTAAATTGCAATATTTGATTTGTGAGATTTGGAAAAATAGAGAGCACCTGGTGGGGAGCTGGTGCCAGGAGTGCTGCCAGCACCGGTGGCAGGTGCAGTTTGACTTGATTCCGTGTCTAGGATTTTTATAATTTGTATGTGACCTTTCTCTTTAGTCCCTCTCACCTGCAAACACCAGGCTGGTGCCTGCCTTCTGCATGCTCTGTGCTGCCAAGTGTGCCTGCAGCAAGCTGTCCTGAACGGATTTATTTGGGGTTTAGTGCATCATTGACAGAAAATATATAAGATTTACAGCTGTTCCATTTGGAATTGGTTATGTTGCAGTCACATTTCTTATGCTGCAACAGCTAGGCAGGAATATGCTGGTGTAGGAGGAGGAACCTCGAGGTCCTGAACAGACTGAGTAGAGAAAAATGAGCCATTTCTTGTTCCACTCCGTGACTGAGTGATGAACTGGTAGGAGAGTATTCTTACACACCCAAGTGTGAGACACCTGTTCAGAGGGCCCAGCTCACATTGAACCATCTCCAAACACCCTTCCCTGCTGCTCTCTTCAGCTTGGACTCCTTCCACCCTGCTCTCCATGGACATTCTTTTGACTTTACGTGTGGCCAGCCCGAATATCAGGGAATCTTTCCCATGACAGCAGCTGGTGAGAGCAAAGGGGGAGAAGTGGCAAGGTCAGCAGCTGAGTCAGTCAGAGGAGATAAACCAGGACGTTGTTCATGTGTGGATGTCGAGTCTCTCTTTCCAGAAGGAGCTGGGATCAGCCTCCCACACAGAGTAACCCCAGCCACGATCACCCCGATGGGCTGTGTGTGGGTGAGCTCTGTGGAAACTCTGCTGGCTAGCTCAAGGCACGCCCTGAAGGGCTCAAGGAAAAGCAAAATGGGCAAATTTCTCTCTTTCCAGGCTAAACAGAAGGCCATTTTTCTTTGTGAGGTGTAAGTGATGGAGGTGAAGGTATAAACAAAGGCGTAGGTGACTGCCCAGCTCGTGTGAAGTGTCAGCAAGTCATTTTTCACTGGATTCCCACACACTTCCTCTCTTTCTCAACCCTTGTCTTCTCAAATCAAGAAAAGCCTTGAAATAATTGTTACTCAGCAGCAATAACCTAATTACCAGTGAGAGATCCCAAACTGGATAAAGATCTTTCCAGTAACATCCAAAGCTGCTGAAAAGTCCGGATGACACTGTCAATAAGGCATCCCATGGATGGGAAAACCAAGCAGTTCTGCTGGGATGGTCTTTTAAACAAGCATCCCAAATGGCAACGTGAACCTTGTTTCCTCAGATGCTCCCTGGGGACTCAGGGGTTTGAGAAAAGGGTTTGTTTTTAATTTGCAACAATAATAAAGTAAAAATGCAACCCTCCCGTTCTGCTCTCACAGCTGCATTCCCTGGGCTGGGCTGAGCACAGAGGAGTGGGGAGCTCTCCTGTATCTCAGCTCTTCATCAGTCATATCTTGTTGGTGAAGGGCTCAACAAGAGCCTCAAATCATCCTGTTTGGAACATGGAATTAAAACCTTAGAATGCTGATTTGCTCTCTTTTGTTGCCTGCAGGATCCCTGCCCTATGCTGAGAAAGCTGCTCAGGCTCTCAGCAAAGATGCCTTCAGTTCAGCAGCTACTGCACCTGGGCAGGTCAAACTGGCAGCGAGGGGCACTGGCAGTGCCAGGGGGGATGCCTGGGGGGATACCAAGGGGGATGTCAGGGGGGATGATGCCAGGGAACGCTGGCTCCCACCTCCTGCCCACCTGCAGCCGCCAAAGCCTCCCAGAATCACCTCCCTGCCGTGGGACAAGAAGAAACGCCCCAACCCCTCCCTGGAGAACAGCACAGGGCTGAGGAAGCCCCTGTGGCAGCCCCTGGAGAGCCCACCCGAGGGGCCCCTGGCCAGCCCCAGCCAGGCCAACAGGAAGCACACGGACTGGCGCCGGGCGGGCGCTGCCAACAGCGTGTCCCCCCGCGCCCTGCCCGCGCCATCCCTGCGGGGGGCACAGCCCTGGCCAGGCCCAGCGGGGCCAGGAGATGCCAACGCTCTGCACCACCTCAACCGCCCGGGCAGGACCACCCCCCACAGACACCCCCATCCCCTGGGGGGGAGCCCCAGACCCTCCAACCGCTGGTCCCGCCGCTCGCCCAACCACCTGGCAGTGCCGGGCACAGGTAAGGGCCGTGCTCTGGGCACACCTGGGCAGCCACAGCCCCCAGAGCTGGGGGGGTAACTGGGGTGGGACAGCCCAGTGCTGCCCCTCAGGGTGTGCTCCTGTTGCAGGTGTGGCCAGTGAGCAGGACTGTGTGACCCAGTGCTGGGCAGAGCAGGATGAGGAGGAAGCGTTTTGCGCCAGTGAGTTTGGTAAGTTGTGTCCTCCCTCACCCACCACACAGAGCACAGCCCTTCTGCTCACCTGCTGAGCGTCTGCTTTTAAAATACTGTCAAAAGACGCAACAAGTATGTTAAATAATTACCAAGTACACGGAAAGGTCCCTCACAGCTCTTTATAAATATACTCACATTACCCTTTCCCTGCCTTGGGCTGGTATTGATCTTTTTTTCTGCTTCCTCTACTTTCCACTTCTGGGAGGAAAAGTGTCCTTGGAACTGAAAAGACCAATTGTTTTAGATACTCTCAGATTAAATATTGTAGCTGGGTTACTTACCTCTTACTACTTAGAGCCAGTTTGATTTTGGGGGTTGAAATAAAGTGGTGAACAAAAAAGAAATCAAACTGATTCTCTCTCTAGAGAGAGTTCCTCTTGAAGTTCCTCAGGATTCAGTGTCTTCAGTCCTTGTGTCCACACTGAGGTAACTAAAGATGGCAGGGAACAGCCTGATATTTTTGTACAGACTGTTTAAGGACAAGCATTTTCAGACTGAAGTCCTGCCTTGTGCTTACGAAGTTGTGAAACAGATACCAACTTTTTCTCACAGTATTTTAAGAGATAAGGAAAATACAACCCCAGTGGTAACAGATGTTTCCATTTGTAGAACATAAACACGTTAGGAGACATCTGTTTTCTCTGAAAGGAGAAGTCAGGAAGTGCTTTCTACAAACGCTGTGTGTTTTGGGTTTTACCACTCTCACACATTCCTGGGCAATGGGAGCTTTACAGGGAGGGATCCAGCCCTGCACCAGCAGCAGCCTTGATCCAATCCTGCAGGGGAGGGACAGGTAGGAAAGCCTGAGCACAGAACAAGGGAGGCCCCCCTGCAGTGGTCAGAGCTTTCCATCCCATACAGGCACAGTGCTGAACCCAGTTCTCCTCCAGGGCAGGTGTAACAGAAGCTGTAAGTCCCTTTTGCCTTCCCCACCTGGCCTGTCAGCTCAGACCTTGCCTGAGCCAGGAATTGGGGCACAGCATGAAGTGTTTGTCTGAGCACACAACACCATCTCCTTGTGCCTTTGTCCCTTGGTATGACAAGGGCCTTTCTTTCAAAAGCCCAAGTGTTTCATGACCAGCTCACCTTGTACTTCAGTGGGAGGTTTTGCATTTGACAATTTTACTTTGTAAGGTAAATACAGCCACTTTTTATATATTGGGATAGAAAATGGTACTAAACCATCACTCCCTTTTGGAACATTCCATGAACTTCACTAAGAACCATCTCAGGTCTGTAAAGCACAAGGTTAGTAAGGCAGCAGAAACTGAGGCAAGGACCTCAGCAAATGTGATTTGAAGCAACTCCAACTGCCCAGAACTGAGCCTGAAGATTTCTGCTGACACTTCCTTCGGAGCACTTTAAATGAGAGCCTTCACACATCCCCTGCGTTGCCACCACGATACACAACCTGATCCTTGCCCTTTTCCCCTCTCTCCCTTCAAACAGCAGTGAATGGGATTGTTCATGCCATGGAGAGCCTGGGGCATGGAGTGCAGTGGATCACTCTGCTGGTGAGCAGCGAGGGCTGGTACAGGATGAGCCGCCTGTACGTCGTTCCCGACGGCGCCTTCCTCAGAGTCCACATCCTGGTTGTGGACACTTCAAATTGCAGTAAACCGTGTCCAGACTTTAAACTTGGTAAATAACTCCAGCTAAATCCACTCAATCTGCCCCAGTTGAACAGGTTTACCCTGGGTTGGTGGGGAAATCTGGAAAACAAGGATTTACTCCAAGTGAAGGACTTTTTCCATCCCAGTTTCTCAAACTTTCAGAGGAGAACCAACTGTGTGAAGAACTCAGGTTATCAGTGTAGTCCTGTCTTAACTTTATCCAGTTCCAAAACAACTGCAGGTTTCCAGGATTGCCAAAGCAATCTAAACAGGAGCTTAAGGTGATGTTTTTGTAAGTAGTCCAGTTTTCCTTGTAAATGCAAGTTTATCCAACAGCAGCCTTTGCCCCAGCAGTAAATCCTGATGTCTGTGCAATAACCATGCCATGACCACCCCCAGGCCCCAGGGACGCTCCGGTGCCGCTGGAGAAGCCCCACATTCCGGATGTCTCCGCAGGGCACAACTCCCCACCTGTTCCTGTGCCTGGGAGCGGGCACAGGGCACGATGCCACATGCCCTGTGCCCAGCAGCCTGTTTGCTTTGCAGGGAGCAGGTACATCATGATGGGGCGGATCTTCCACAAGCGCCGGGAGCTCCCCGTGGGGCTGCGCGGGCGGCTTCGGCCGGGCGACGGCTGGGTCGGCACCACCAGCGGCTACGTCAGCAGGTTCAACAGGAGGAGGCACCTCAAGGTGCAGGTGGCTCGATCCAAGTGTCCCTGAGGGCTGGTGGCTCCGTCCAGGACACGGGAGCAGTGGGACTGACCCGGAGCAGAGCTGGACACGGGTGGCTGGGACCGGACACTGCTCTGAGCTGCCACCCCTGGGGTCAGCACAGGGAGTGGTCACTGCCCATGGCTTGGCTCAGCTGTCCCAGAGGCACAGGCTGTTGTAGCCTCCCCTGCTGCAGTGCACCCCCAGCAACCTGTAGGAATTCCAGAGGCTTCACCCCAAGTACACAACAACAGCACTTTGGAACCCCCCACTTGAGGCATGTTGGATCGTACACAGCTTTACCCACACAGGGTGTCCCCTGGGCTTTCACACAGCTCTGCCTCAAGGATCACATGCATTTCACTCAAGAGAAACCAACACCACTATCATTTATGCTGTTTTGGTCTCCTCAAACATGTCTGTGCTACTGTTAAAAATCACACCGCTCTCCAAGCAGAGCTGGGTGTTCACACAAGCACACAGAATAAAGGGTAACTATTTGAGTACATGAACACACTGACTGAGAGCAGATCAAGAACTGAACAACACAAATGCCCAATTTGGCTTATGAGTAATGGCCCAAGTTCATTCCAAGGAATGCAGACTGAGCATGGGCTGCACAGTGTGTGCCTGGGTACACTGGGAGTTCCTTCTGAAGGCCATTCCCTGTCAGAAATATCACCCAGTTTGTACTTGCACATCAGTAAAGTTACATTTAAAATCAAACCCGCAGCCTTTTAGTACCTTTAATGTGGTGGGATGGAAGAACCTGTGAAATGGCTGCAGAGGGGATCGAAATGTTTGCTGTTTCCAGTCAGTGCTTGCAGATCTTAAGTCTGTAAAAGAAACTAATAAAATACTCATGAGGTTCTGGTTTCACTGTCTCCTGGGTTCTGGAAGACCCAAAAAAGCTTATAATATCAAACAGAGGCATCTCCTTTTTGACAAGTTGTCTGGGGATTTAACAAAACATATTAAGAAATGAAAAAGAGCAGTATAGCTTAAAAAATACATATACAGTGACATGACCTGCAACAGGAAGGAGAGGTTTCTGTAACCATTTTCTGTTCTGAAACAAAAGCAGTTCTGACACGTTCTGTCACACACCTCTGCAGCTTCATTAGTATCACTGAGTGGGTGAGGTGACACTGCAGCGAACATTTCTGGGGATGGAGCCAAGAACCAAGAGCAGATCCCACGTATCTGGGACCCAAAAGGCTGTTACTGTAGGACAGAAGTTTACTGACAGTCTGGGTCTATCTAAAACAGTCTCACTTCTGCTCTGTGAGAGGCTTTGCAAGGAGCACAGCATGGACAGATGGAATTTTCCTGAGGGGGTTTGCTTTGGCAGAAGGGCTGTCCTGGCAATGGATCCGGGCACTGGAGGGACAGGAGGGAGGAGGAGGAGGAAGGGTTACATGAGCATCTCAAGTTTCTCTGTTTCTATTTCCAGCAAAGTCCAGGGACTGACCACCACCATCTCCAGGCAGCCTCGTGCCCAGAGCAGCAGCCAAGCCCTGTTCCCACTGTTGTAACCCAACCCAACCCAGGGCAGGATGGGTACAAACCCTACACTGCTTCTCTGGGAGCCTGAAGAACAATTTATCCTGTGTTCTCCTTTTTTGTCCTCTTACCTTTCTTTCCCTTCTTCCTTGGAAGGTCCCTCCTCAGAATGTCCCCACAGCAGCTGTGCAAGAAGCCTCTGCCTGTCCCCAGCTGAGCAGGACTGTCCTTGCCAGGTCATCACATGCTGAACAAAAGAGATTCCCCAGATGAGGGAGAGTCTTGCACTCACTGTTCAAAACCCTCACAGCAATAACCACAGTGAGAGGACAGAACTCATGTAGTGCCACAGTAATTTTGGTACCTTACAGTTGGTAACTTTGCCCTCAGCAGGGTAAGGATGAGAATTCTGCAGCCAACACAGAAATCCAGACACAGGAATTCTTCTTGTCTTCCCAGGGCTTTGAGGCTTTTGGCTGAGATGGGCTTTTCATTCTACTTTTAACCTCCATTAACTTCTGCATAAATTAAACCAAGACCAAGGATAATTACTTGAGACTTGAGGAAACAGAAAGGAAAACCAGGCTGGTACAGCTCACACCATCACAATGTTACAACACATGAAAAACAGCTGGTGCAATAATTCATAAAACACACAGAGGAGCAGTGCTGACCAGAGGTCACAAACCTTATGAACTTTATGCTTTAAGGCAAGTGGGGATTAACCACAAGTGATTTATTTTCAACAACATCATTTAACTATGAAAGATCACCACGAATAAATCCAGAGAAATACCTTAAATCAAGAGAAACACCTTGACCTACTCAATGGTAATTGAACACACCAGAAGAGGCTCTCATGGAATCAAAGAATGGTTTGGGTAGGACAATTAATCAGCAGGATTAAACTGCATGTATGGATTATAGATGATCTGGTAAAGCCAAGATAACAGGATCAAATGTTTCATTAGGAACACCACCAAATCCATGTCAAACACATTACTTTATTTGTCTAGGATGATGTGTCCCATAAGGTACAAAAAAAGTACTGTTCAGTTTGCCACAAATTGTTAAAAACAACAATCTATTGCCTACAGGTAGGAAAGGTTTAAACCATGTCATATGGTTTTATGTCAGAGTAAATAGTCCAGAAATACTGAGGAGTTTGGAGGAGATGCAGGATGTTCCCAGTGCTGTGAAAGGGGAGGATTTTCCTTCTTGCATTAAAACACAATGCTTGCAATATGCAGCATCTTTTAAAACTGTCAAAGGACAACATAACCTAAAATGCAACTACTCTTCTTGGACTTTGAGGAGCATAAATGGATTATTGTTTCCACACTGAACAATTAGGTATTTCCACACACAGGTTAAATGACAACACTTGTATGTACAAAACCACACGGTTTTTAGTAGATAAAATCCCCACAGAAGAACCTGAACACCTGAGCTGGAAGTGTAAGAAAGGGTGGTCAGTAGCAACATCTTTTTAAGAAAAATAACAGATGAGGTTCTTGCATAGCAAGGTGTGAGGTTAAACCCAAAAGGAGCTTATCCATGACCCAGGAAAATCCCAGAGCACTGCAGAGCACAAGTTGAGTGAATTGGTGTGGAAGGTGGTCAGGTGGGTGAGGAGCTGCAGAGAAACCAGGGCTGGCACTACAGACAGGCAGCACGAGCAGGTCACTGACAGCAGGAGATGGGGAAGGAAACCTCCCCCTGTGCCCTTGGCACCTTCCTGGACTCCAGTTCATCCCACGGGAACAGGGAGGCAGCCCAGGACACCTCCAGGGATGGCGACACGTGGCACTCCCACTCCCACAGCGCCTGGCAGACATCCCTGAGCTCCGGTGGCAGGGATGGCACAGGACACTTCCTGCCCCTGCTCTGTGTGTCCCATCCCTCCGGCAGCGCTGCAGGATGTCCCAGTGGGACTGCAGGTGCTGGGAATGAGCTGAGATGCCCCAGCCCTGGCCAGCCCCCCTGCTCGCTCAGCGCACACGCAGACACACCCACGGCCGTGGGGAGAACAAGGATCTCCATTTATTTCGTTTCATATACATCCATATTTTGAATTTTAATACAAAAGAAAAAAAATTAGAATCTGACAAATGTTTACAAACAAGATACCTTCAAATAGATTTTACTCAGTTCAGTCTGGTGCAGAGTAAATGACAAATTGTACTGTTATATTCAAGGCAACAGAGTCTGTAGTCCATGACCACTCAGCCCAACTTCTATGCCAGCTTGTTTTTATCTACCATGAATGATAAACTCCTCGTTGATTCCCAGTCCTGTGTGTGTGCACATGTGTACATAGCAGCTCCTTTCATAGAAAGAAAAGACATCTAGAGGTCTTCTTGTACTTTACCTACAGGAATCATGTTAAGATACAGAATGGATTACATGGAACCGGGGCTGGATTTTATAAGAAAAAATAATTAGCTGACAAATGAGGGCAGCGATAAAAAAGCGTCTTTTTTGCAACAATAAATAAATACAGTCAAAGTTTTCTGTGTGGACTTTAAACCAGCTTCTTCACTGAAGAACAGACGTGGCATTTCCATGGAGTTAAACGTGACCCCATTTACTGTATCTTTTTTTCTTGCTCTCTTTCTCTCTCTCCTTCACCAAAACAGTTTTCCTGCTTCTGCCACAATAGTACAACAATTTGATCTTGACAAGAAAGTGGTGCTGCTGATTTTTTTTTTAAATTTCTTTGTCCTTTGGACAAAATAAGCCAAGAATATAATTTGACTGTTGTGACCAATAAAAACGCAGTTTACATCAAGTCTTGTCAGGACAACCTGACTAAAAACATCTGGCTCCTTAATTAAAAACTGTCAGACAACCAGATCCTTGCTCGTGTGTTTGCTGAACTCTAAGAAGCTGTAGACTGCAGTTTGTTGTTATGGGACCTGCAGAATACACAAGAAAGTGAAGAATTAAGCACCCTTAATTAACACAAGGTGTTGCCAAGGGTAAATCACAATGAGGGAATTACCACCAGGTTGCTTCCATTTCATTTTTTCCCCTTCAGGAAAAAAAAGAAAAACAAACAAACAAACAAAACACTTAAAAACCCCACTTAAAATAATTCTCTCTGAATTTTAGGCACGTTCTGTTGTACAGAACACAAATATTTCAGTGTGTCTCTGCAACATCCCCAAATGCCTGCAACCAGTTTCACTCACATATTTACATAACAGTAGTCCATCAAAAGGAAAGCAAAAAGACATTTTTAGTTGTGAATATTTATAATAAGATCTACTCTGCTTAAATTTATTCAAGAAGTCTTTGGATTAACTTAATAGAAAAAAACTGAACAGGCATGTTAAAATCACATTTTTGCTAAGCAGAGTTCAGCAAAATTCCTCTTTGACATTCACAGTTTTATTAGTGACTTGAAATAAAACAATAAAATACAAGGTTTCCAGGGTGAACTTTTCATTGTTGTCAGCACAGTGTTTGAGGAAGGGGACAGTCTGTGTTAGCACAGGTCACCAGTGGGGCTGCTGCCAACACACCCAACAGGGGCTTTTTAGCCAGAAGAGCTGGATTTTTAGGGCAGTTTAATGGCATTGGATTGTACAATAAAAGAAAGTGACCCCCAACATCCAGTTCTGATTCCAGTTAAAAAGTTCTGACTAAAGATATCACAATCTGCAAGAAAAGAAAGAACAGGGATGGTAAAACGAAAACCAATCACAAAGGAGATGCAGCAATGAAATGTGTGCAGTGCTGGTGCCCAGCCAGGCACAGAGACACAAACAGGGGCTGGAAACCTGACAAAAATCATCACTGCAGCTTGAACAGAGAAGAGAAATGCTGGACTCACTCCTTTGACTCCTCCCTCCTCATCATTCCTGCTCTCACTGCGTGTGAAGATTCACAGCAATGGAGAGAAAGTGAAGCTTTCCCAGGGATGTAACTCCCAGGGATGCTACAGGATGGGACAGGCAAGCAACAAAAATGTGCAGCAGAGCTGCAAGTCTTTGTTTCAGGAATGTCTGTATAAGGGAAATGCTCCACATTGGCCCTTTCACAGGAAAAAGAAAAAGGCAAGTTTAATTTTAAAAGGTAAATTTTGAATTATGTTCATTTTTCATATATTATTTTAAAGTGTATTTTTCCCTCTGTTTCAAAGTTATAAAAAGATGAGAGATGGGGTAAAACTGAAGTATTTGAATTTCTTCCACTGGATTACAAACTTCACAGCAGGATTGTCTCTCATTAGCATGGGAAGTATTTGCTGCAGAGTAGAACATCATCAGAACTCTGATTTATCCTGATCAGAAATTATTAAGTTTTCTGCAGGAACAAGTTAAAGTGTCACTCAAATTTTATACATTCCTGATATTGCCCAAATTTCTACGAAACAACAACTTTGGAACAAACACTCCAAAGTAACCTACACAAAATCACACTTTAGGCTTAATTTTGACCAAAAAAATGAGAGGTGACCATTCTAGAACAGATTGATTTCCCTTTAAAAGCAAGTTTTCCAGGGGCAGAAAATCGCTGGATGAAGGTGGGCTTAGAAAGGGGGTTTTAGGGGACACCACAAGAGCTGTGAGCAGAACAGCCCAACTTACCTGCTTGCCTTAAACCCTTTGAGTTTCTGTACAAAGAAGGACTCGAGCACTTCTGCACACTGGTAGAAAGGGGAGTCACTGGGGTTGTAGTAACGGCAGTTATCAAAAATTTTGGTCATGTCTGCCACAAACTCCGTGACCTTCTTGTAGTAGCGCTTCAGGATCCGCTCCTCCATGGTGGCCAGGTCTGCAAGGAACACAGGATGGTTCAGTGAGACACTTTCATCCTGAGCAAGGTCAGGACTGTGGGAAACAAAGCCTTGCCCAGTGAGTGGCTGTCCCTGGAGTGCTGGTGGTGACACCAGGAGCTCCCTCAGGACAAACCCTCTGCATGGACATCTGTGCAGCCAAATAAAGACAATGCAATAGCAAAGTGACCTTGAAAAACCTGGGTCTCCTGCAGGAAGCTCCTGGCTTTTTCTGAAGGAATTAAGGGCAACAAAAGGTCAGGCAGTCTGGATTCAGTTACTGGCACTGCACCTTCTGACTGATTTTTGAGTTCCTGACTTGCTTTGCTCATCACACATGGCACAGATGGAAAGATTCCAAGTGCAAAATGCCAGAGCTCTCATCCTTCCTGACCAGACATTAAAGAGACAGGAGTGGTGAAGTGAGCAGTAATTGTCCTATTTTAATGCAAATATCCCTTAAAAGAGGGAGAGGAACCAGAACTGCCAAATATAAATATATCTGTAAATGTCTAGTGGCACTTTTAGAGAGAAAAACAACTTACCTGCCCTTGGAAAAAGTCCTTAAAAGTGCTTATTTTGAAATATCAGTAATTCCAGAATGAGTGAAAACAACTGCAGAGGGGCCTGGATTACCTGGTGTATTTTATTCACACAGATTTACTTGGACACTTACAAGTGTCTCTTCCTCTTAATGAAGTCAGAAAGAGAAAAATGCACTTTTTATTCCACTCAATCATCATATGCTTAATGATATTGTCATTTGAGCTTTCCTTATAAACTTTACCATCACTTATGAAAAAGGAGTTGTTAAACATTTTCCTAATGGCACAACCCCAAACTTTGGAGCAGAAAAGGACACAATTTCTAAACAAAAGTATTATTTTCAGTCAACATACTACAATTTTGCCAAGGTACTAAATTTAACCTTCCTATTTCTAGGATGACCAAGGAGTAGGTGGGGAAGGCCAAATGATACACTGGCTCCCATTCAGAGATATGAAAAGGTTCAACACTGCAAGGAAAGGAATAACATTCCCAACAGCATTTGTGTCAGGAGGTGGATTTTCCCAGATTCCACATTCAAGGGCTTCTCCAGGTTATTCCCAACCACCTGCTAAGCAGAGCCCTGCAATGCTGCAGCATCTTCCCTTTTTCTTCCCTTTCCCCACATGCACAACATCTGAATCCACTCTGCTCCTACAGCTTTAAAGACAAATTACATGGAATACAAAATTAACTGGAGTATCAAGTCAGATGAAGATGATTTTAAACTCCATCTGGAGGTGCATGTCCCACTTCCCTGTGTTGGCACCACCTCCCCCTCAGGCTCTGGAGTAACATCCCAAACTTTGTAGGAGCTGATGCACAAATACAGAAAAAAAACCAGGAAAAGAAAAACATAACAAAGTTGTCCTCTTTAAATGAAGCAACTTAAACCCAAGAATTCTATCCTATTTCTGCACTGACTTTCCCATTTCTCCTGCCAGACTGACAGTATTTAGGGTGAAGGAGTCAGCCAGAAGTAGATAAATCAACCCCCATGAACTTCTAAATATATCAATGAGAAATGACATTGTTTCATTTGCCTAACTCCAAAACCTGGGTATTTTACAAAACATGGCTGGAATTGGTCAGCAGGGAATTAATTTGATATTCAAAAGCCCAAATCCACTCCCTCAGGCCTTGCCATCAGCACTTACCCATTGGTTCTTTAATGACACCATAATAATCTGGTGCATCATTGGGATCTACTGGTTCTAGGAAGGGCCATGCCATCTTGTGAGCCTGCAGCGAAACAGCAGAGAATTAAAGTCAAATTAGCACCATTAATAGCTAAATATTTTCATTTTCCTTTTATCTGTTGAGGTCTAGAGTTGAATTTAAGGAAGAAGAAGTGCAGCATTCTCTGCAAAAGTGATTAGTTCTCATCTGATGTTTTATATGTCAATGACTGAGCAGTTTGGCTTCAAAACAGGAAACAATGTGAAATTCAGACATAACAGGATATTGTGCTGAACAGGCTGCATGGAAGAGTATGGAATGAGCTTGCTGAGAGTGCTTGCAAGTAATCAAAAATTAATTTGTTTCCATAAATGTATGCAAAATATGGGACAACAAAAAGGTATTACTTAAAAGATTTCTGTTACCACAGTTCTAAGAATGTTAAGAATTCTTAAAAATTCTTTACAGTTGAGGCAGAAAAAGCCTATTTTGGGAGTGACAGACAACCCAGAAATGTACTGTATCAGACAGGGATGTCATTCTTATTATCAGGATG
>JAOXXN010000230.1:8688743-8701271 GCA_026770055.1 Myrmophylax atrothorax
TAAAGGGACTGGAGTTGGCCCAAGGGTTGGACTTGATGGTCTCGGAGGGCTTTTCCAACCCAATCAATTCTATGATTCTATGATCATCCTTGTCCTCAGCAGCTCTGGTAGGTAAGGGCCCACCAGCCCACCCTGCAGACCTCAAAGTCCTCCTTGGCCACCTTCAGTCACCCATATTTTTTAGGATGTAGCAGAGTGGCCTCTGTACTTCATTTCCAAGTGTCACATGCAAAAGACTCCAAATCCCCAGAGCTGGAACTGCAATCATTTCAGCCAGGCAGCCAACACATGTGTGTAAACAGTCCTTTTTCATTTGACAGGCTTTAACCTTCCTGAGACCTGCTTGACTTTAACCTTCCTGAAACCTGCTTGGCTTTAACCTTCCTAAAAACCAACTCGTGGTTTGGGGCTCTGTGATGAATTTCCAGTGGTCAGTACAAAAGGTTCATTTGCCCTCCAGGATAAATACAAACTGGGTGAAGTCTCAGTTGCTTCTATCCATGTTTTATTAGTATTTTTTAAATTCCTCTACCCTTTGAAAGATCCCCAGGCCTCTCTCAAGACTGAGGCAAAACACCCAGTGCAAAAAGCAAGTCCCATCACTGGGGATTTCGGGGCACTCTGCAGAACTGAACAATTTCCAAGGAAATTGGGCATCTCTCTGTACAGTACAGGGAAATGACTCATTTCCCAGTAAAGAAGATAAAAGGCTCAGCGTGCAGAGGGCTGCAGATGCAGTGCTGAGCCTCCTCCTTAGCTCCAAAGAGGCTGTTTTTAACTGTACCTGCAGTGCAATGCAGGCGAGTGGCAGCCCCACTGGGGGCTCTGCTGTTCAGCCCATGGGCACACAAACCCCACACAAGCCCCATCCATGGCCATTCCAGGGAGCAGCAGCACGGCAGGAGCCCATCCCTGGTTGCAGATGCCAAGGATATCCTTTATTCCAGCAGGCACGAGGCTTGGCTGCACTGCTGCAATCCCAGTGACCTTCACAGGGATCAGAGGGAACTGAGCCTGAAAGCTCTTAGTGAAAAAGCTGCTCAGTGGCTGCCAGCACAGACATGGCCTGTGCCCCTCCCTTGTTGGCCTGGAGCGACTCCAGAGTGCTCCCAGATTGCTCCCACTGCAGAGAGGAACCTCAGGCTGACTAAGACAGTCGATTCTAAGCACAGAATTTTAGCTGCTAAAATTCCCCATGGCACGAGGTTTAAAATATCCAAGCCCTGGTGGCGTGGTCAGCAGAGCTGCCTCCCTGCACTTTGTCTCCTGAACTGCTCAGAAAACGCATTTAAATCCCCAGGAAGAAGCACATTAATACAACTGCATCTCTTCATCAAACTTTCCAGACAGCTCAGCGTTTTCTAAATAAAAGCACACGCCTGGAAAGGTTTGCTGCGGGTCCCGAAAGGCGAGGGCAACACTGGCCTCTTCTGGAGAGCTCGAGAAGCGGCAACGAGGGAGAAAAGGACTGTCGCAGCCTCCTGGGGTGGTGGCACTTCACTGCCCAGGGAAAACAAAGTAAAGATTCTCATTTTCCTGAGTTCAGCGTGTAATAATTAAGCGTTATCACCCGGTTGTTTGTATCTTGATGAGCATCATAGAATCATAGAATCAGTTGGGTTGGAAGAGACTTCTGAGATCTTCAAGTCCAACCCTTGATCCAAGTTGGAAGGACCCACAAGGATCATCGAGTCCAACTCTTGAATCAATGGCCCACAGAGGGGATTGAACCCATGACCTTGGCATTATTACAACCAAGTTTTAACCAACTGAGCTGATCTTGGGGTTCTGGGAGTGTTTCGCCTTCCTTCCTCTCCTTGTGTTAAAAGGTCTTCTCTCCAATCACAGAATAAAAGGTTCAGGCTGGTCTCCCCCAAACCACCTCTGCCTTGTGGAAATGGATGTTCCACCTTCCACAGTGCTGGGCTGGAGGTCAGGAAAAAGAAATCTCTTGCTCTAAGTGCCCCTACATGTCTGCAGAGAGCCCCAACAGCTGGGCTTCACTTTGGGATTATTATGCCATTAACCCACAGAGTGTGAGGGTTCCTCACCCTCTTACACCACCCAAAAGTCAGAGCTGTAGGAAAGCAAGGCTGGTTTTCAGCCTCCACCCCACCCTCGGGTGCTGCTGCTATGGAGACAGCACTGCCTGAGCTCCAGCATCCAACACAGCTCCCCCAGCACTTGTGCAACCCTTAAATAACCCCATTCTCAGGGGCTGCTGCTTGCAAACTGCTGTGCTCAGGTATAAAAATGACCATTTCCCTTAGGAACCTCCTGAAAGCACCTGCTTAATCCCCAAAGGCCCAAATTCTGGCCCTCACTTGGTGAATGGCTTCATTAGTGCCAGGATTTGGAGCTCAGTGAACGGGATGAGGCTGTTTCTCTAAAGCTTAAGGCTAATCATAGGACACAGTGAAAATCTCTCCTTCCAGCACAAGGCTCCTCTGCTCTCTGAGGTGCAAATTAAATGTCCTTTGGGCAAAAACAAATGCTGCCATTTTCAAGGGGTTCATCTCTGTTCTCATTGTGGGACTTGGAAAAAATACCCCCTTCCTGTTGAGCTGCTACTTGAGCTCAGTTTATTTACTTAATGCACCTTGCCCTGTCTTTCTGTGAACTTCCATTTTTATTGGGTCATTTGTAGGGGGGAGAACAGCAGGATGGAGTGTGAACAGAGAGCAGGTGAGTAACCAAGTGGAGCCTGGGGGTTTGAGAGCTTTGTAAGAAGGAGGTTAAAATAATTGCTGGGACAAACAGGAATATCCATGAACAGGGAAGCAACATGCACTGAGATGAACTGCAGGCTTGGCCCTTGCTGTCCCTCTCTGGATGCAAGGACAGCAAAGCTGTGTCAGACAGTGGATATTGGAGATATTGGAGGATAACCACAGCCTTTCCATCCTTTCAGAGATGAAAACACCCTGAAACCTGAGCAGACTCTACATAAAGGGCTCCTGGGGAGACAAAGCTTTGTCACCTGAACCGTGGGTAGGAAAATACAGCAGCAACAAGCCTTGGCCTTCCTGAAGGGAACAGCTCCTGCAGCAAGGGACAACAGAGTTCCCTAAATCCCCTGTCCTTCCATCCACCTTCCAGAGAAGCTGAGCCAACTCTCAGCATGCTCAGGGGCTTTTGTGCTTCTGTTTTCCTCTCTGGTCCAAATAATCGTGACTGTCTGAATCAGGAGGCTCCAGAGCCAGCATCCATAACCTGCCAAGATGATGGGGAGCTTGGCTGGGTGTTGCATCAGGGTCAGGCTTCTCAATGGCTACATGACTAATTCTGGGTGCCCAAAAACATCCACACAAACACTTTGTATTGTTGAGTATTCCTCCTATTTGGAGCCTCTCCCAGGGGGAAAGAAAAGGTTAAATTATGCACATGATGAATGGCAGGATTGGTGCAATATTTAAAGGATAAATAACTTGCAAAGAAAATAACTCATAGTCTTAAATAATTACTCTTGCATATAGCAGTGACTGCAGTGTCAGAGCCTTCCAGTCCTCAGGGCTGAGGAGGCTGGGAAGCAAACAGAAGGATGAAGCTTTTTAAAATACACAGGCTAAAAATATCCCAGGCAACATAAGATGGAGAAACACAGCAGTTCTGGTGGTGGATTAAAGCAGGCCCAGAGCAGGGAATGCTGACGTGAGAGGAAGGGATGAGAATGGAAACTTTCAGAAATGTAAGGAAAAGAAATCTCTCCTTAGCTACAGTTGGCACTCTGGGTGTCCACACTGAATCCTGGGCAGGGTAAAGGGCCAGATTTTGCAAGGAAAGAGGCTCTGCAGTTGAAAAGGAGAGGGCTGGAGGCTTGAACTGGTTTTTCTCTTCCCCTGGTCCATGTCCCCTGGACAGCAGTAGGTGCTGGGCTGTGTGGGGCGGGCTGGGGAGCCTGAGCTGCACAAATGGTGGTAAATAAACCACCCAGCTGCTAAATTTAGGTCCCTTCCAGCAAAAGAGCATGTGCAAAGAGGCACGGGGTGGGGAGAGAGAGAGCTGTCCTATGAGCTGGAAAAAGAAACCTGAGAGGGCTGATTTGGCCATTTTAATAATGGTACTTTTGGCATCAGAGGTGACTGAAATCCCTGAGGATCAACACTTGAAAACAAGATTTGTATTATTATTCAAGGCTGATTTCCCTCTGTCAGCCCCATGGACAAGTCGGTGTCTGACCCTGGCAGGGTCACATCGGGGTGAAACTGAAGTCCCTTTGCTTGAAGGGCTTGGACTTGAGACCAGCTCAGTTGGTTAAAACTTGGTTGTAATAATGCCAAGGTCATGGGTTCAATCCCCTCTGTGGGCCATTGACTTGAGAGTTGGACTCGATGATCCTTGTGGGTCCCTTCCAGCTCAGAATAGTCTGTGATTTCACTCCAGATTTATTTAACCTCCCCTCCCAATATATTAGTCTGAGAATAATCAGAAAGGTTAAAAATTTTGAAAAATATCATTTATATTTGGCTTTGATCATGTGCAATCATCTATGTCAGAAAGGGGTACATCTTTATCAACACAGTTTACTATTTACATTCCTAGATTTAGAGCTTCCTGTACTGGGATCCTGCCAGTTACAGAAAAATTGGACTGTATCATTCTACTTCACCATTAAGAATGCAATTTAAAAATATATTGTTTTAAATGTAAATCCAGTTTGCAGCCTGCTTAGAAAAATGAGGTTTAAACCCCCTTACCTTACCCAGAGACCTTCTGAGCTGTAACTGTTGAGAAGGTACTTTTAATTTAGAGAGCCCCTTTGTGAAGGGATGGCATCAGAAGCTCTTCTAAAATTTCAGCTAATCTAATATTTTCTCCTATGTTACTGGAATTCTCTCTGTATTTATTTATTTAAATTCCAGTGGCTGGTTAGCAGTACAGTAATGCCCACAAATCTGAAACAATCATTCACTGTAATTCCATTTCTTCAGGGAGGATGAGTAAGGGATGGAGTAAGTTGGAAAACAGTTCATAATGTATGTGAAATACCAACATGGTGCTGGGTTCCCTAATTTTAATTGCATGCATTTATATAAAAATACATACACATATCTACACATATTTAAATAAAATTATCAAGAGGCTTCATTCAGCCAACTTAAAACAGAATAAAAATCAAAATATTCAATTTGACTGATGCATGAAATGCAGCTGTATTCCTAAGCCACCTGTATTCCAGGACAGATTTCCATTATACACTGATGACCTTACCTGGAGATTTGGTGCTTCTCAGCCTTCTTTAAAACAGAAAAAAACTAAACCTTCTCCAAGTGTTATAAATTAGGCAATTAAAAAAAGAAGGCAATCCAAACCAAACCTTTGCCTTAACCCTGTTTCAAAATAACAAATGTACACAACGGGAGCAGCACTGTTTGATGTTAGTTTAGTTTTCTCTATGTGAAAAATGGTGCAAGGTTAAGAATAAAGTTCATTCCCCACTTGAATGCATGTGGTGAGCAGTTGCTGACAGGTGGGACAACCAGCAGCTCCCCACCTGCTGGGCAGCCAAACGTTGGTGTTTTAGCTGAGCCTCCAACTGGGCCTTGAATTCCTCTGCCTTCTTCAGTTCACTAACCTTAGCCTGTTGTTCAACTGCCTGTGCCTTTTCCTTCTCCACCCTGCCAAAGACACAACCAAGAGTGAGTTACACCAGCACACACAATCCAACCATCACACTGGATTTTGCTTTATCCAGTTTAATTGCTCTTGTAAGAACAACTGTCAAGGCTGAAGAGCATTGGAAAACTGGTCATGGCTTTAAAATTGGCTTTTATAATTCCACCTGAGACTGCAAACAACCAACGTGATACCATTAATTTAAAATTATTCTTTCCAAGAGACTCAACAACGTTATTCCAACTCTAAGCACTAAATACCGAAATTATCTTACAACTTGAATGTTCTCAGGCTGAATTTACCTTTACTTTACTTGTACACATTCATTTTCTTTGGATTATAGTTGTATTTAATACATACTGTGTGTAAAAAGTCATGCTAACAGCACCTAATGCCTTTCCATGCATTACAGTAAAAACCTTTTAGCATAAACAGAGATTAGTTCCCAAGCATGGAAAAATTAATGTAATATTAGTTCCAACAAATCTGTAGCATCTGCATAAATTCCTTTTGGTACCAGCAAACAGTTTAGCTTTACAACTTCAAGCCTGACTATCCAAAGGCACAGTAAAAATACAACACAGATGGGCTTTTACTGACCACAGAGACCAAGTTTGTGTCCTCCAGTGGGAACTTGGATTTAACAACCTCACACGTTAAAACTGCTGTGTTTAAGGGCTCACTTGAGTTCGTTTACCTTTCAGCAAATGCCCTGATCTCCCACAGCTCCAGCTCCTCCTCTGCCACCCAGGTTTCCATTATCACAGGGCCTGTTTGCTTGGGTGTTTCTGGCCTTTTTGGCCTGAGGGCACTTGATCGCAGTCCCTTCCTCTGCGGTGTTGGGGTTTCTTTGGAGAACAGTCAAAACACACACATTAAGCTCAACCACAAAACAAAACTGAAGTGTAAACCAAGCCTTAGTGTCTTTTTCAGTCCCATTTAATGAACAGGAAGGCTTTCCAGCTTCAGACAAATCACAACCCTTTGTTAAATGCATCACTTGTTTCCCAGACGTGAATGAATAGCTCATGTCAAGCTGTATTTGCTCCCCTGATGGTCTGAATTAACATAAAGATCCAGTTACCTTAATTTCTGTAGATTACAGGGAGGGGGGAAAAATGTCTGAACAAACATACCTTTAGGAGCCTCTGGTACACCAATGGGACAAATAATTTTTCTTATACAGTACTCTGACCGGATTCCATACGGACCAACATCTCTCCTCTTGATTATTTCTGTTGTTGTAATCTCAGTTTCAGTCGTTTCTACAACAGATTAGTCCCAGTACATTAATTAGAGCAACAAATAAAGCTAAATCTCCAACCAACAAAATATACTCAAGGTAAGGAAACAGCAACCAGTAAGAACTGTTGACTAAAAGAATTCAAATGCCACAACTGACACCGAGCACTTACAGAAATACTCAAGATCAACACCAAGAGCTTCTGCATCAAGAAACACAGAAATTTAAAGTAATAATACCTGTCCTGGTGGTTCCTCCCCCAGGAGGAGCTTTTGCTGCCATATCATCCCACTTGAGACATGCCCACAGCAACCTCAACATCAGGCTCACCCCAGCCAAGGACTTGACTGTTTGAAGTCGGTACCTAAAGAGAGTATGAATTACACCTTAAAATCAAAATGCACTGAAAAATACCCACCCAAACCAAGGGGACAAAGGTTTTCCATTCTGCTTTTACTGAACAATACAGAAAATTATTGAGTAATAAAATGTGCATGGTTTGGGCACAAATGTGTAACACTCATATTTTAAAATTCAATTAATTTCCTCACACTCTGAACTTTTCCTCAACAATGTTAAGTCTGTACCTCCAAGTGATCCCAAAAGTTGGTCTTGGGGATGGATATGGCCAGATATCCAAGGCAGGCTTTGCATTGTAATTGAAATAGGGAACCTCTCTGATCCCTCCTCTCCTGGCCAGCTTTTTTAAGTCATCGTTGGGTAAAACAAATATACTTTTTTTACTGCTTTTGGTAACAAATTTTCTGTAAGATGGTAAGGCAGTTCCAGAACGAGATTTTTTGGGCCTTGTGAACTTCATTAACTTCACTTTGTCTTTTGTGGAATATTCTTTGCTGACAGTCATGGAAGTCACCAAAGTGCCTTCTGGGGTGGTGAGGGAGTCGGTGACAGTTGTTGTAACCACTGTCTTGCTGTGCTCCTGCACAGAAATGACATCAGTGTTGCTGTCTGTGGCTGGAGTGCTGAGCTTGGTCACAGTGGTGGTGGTGGTGACAGTGGATATGGCACAGTTTTCCGTGGATGAAACCACCGTGGTGTTCTCCTCACTGGCAGCTCCAGTCTCCGCCACCTTAAACACTGTCTTGGATTCCGTGGACACAGTCGAAGTTGTGGTTGTCACCTCAGTAATAACAGTCTTGATTTTGCCTTCTCCATTGATATTTTCCATTTTGCATGTCTGTACACCATTCTGGTCAGCAAAGTGACTACTCAAGCTGGATTCCTCACACGAGGCTGCAGGAGATGGAGGAACTTTCCTCTCCTCAGTGGCTTCAGTTTCCATGGATTCTGTCTCACTGCTCAGGTTTTTATCTTTACAGACAGTTTTTGTTGGTGGGGAAGCAGAGCCAGCACTGGCAGATCCCTCAGGAGAAAGCTGGTTTTCCTCAGTCTTCTGCACATACTTGGGAACTTCAGCTGGTGGCTGAAGGCTCTCTCCAGACTCAGACCTGGGCGAACTCTGCAGACAAGGCTTTGAGTCCACGTTGTTTTTGTCCTTTGTGTCCTCTACCACGATGTCACCATTCATGAAGGGTTTTACTGAAGATTCCTTAAAAGTCAAGGGTTTTATTTCATGTTCTGGAATGGACTTATTAATATTATTAACTTTTGGTTCAATATCCCCCCCTGCCTTGGCTTCACAGGTGTCTTTCACTGAGCAGTCAGCATTTGATAACCCTCTAATGGCACTGTCTTTTCCATTCATCTGAAATGATGACTTCTCTTTTTCTACGTCTGGCTCAGTTTCTTCATCTTTATTATTCCTTTTGTCAGTATTTACATTTGTCTGATCAAGGTATTTGTTTATGGTGCTTGTCTCCACTTTCAGTTCCTGGCCTTTCTTCTGACCATTAGCCTCTGTTAGTTTAGAGCTCAGTGAATCCTCATCAACATCAACCCCATCCATGTGTTCCAGAGTTTGACTTTCAAGGTTTCTTTCAGAACTCAACCCTGTTTTAAGTGGTTCCAGATCTTTACTAGCTGATTTTTGGTGAAATTTAATTTTCTTTTCAGATTTACTTTCAGTCTTTACAGGAGCAATTTCTTCCTCCATTTCACTTTCTTGAGAGGATGATGTTTCCATATGGCTTTTCATCATACAATTGTTTTCTGGATCTTTGCTCTGCTGTTCAGAATCCCCTTCTGCCTCTGGTCTTTCAGGAGTGGCCACAGGCTCCCTTCGACAGCCACTTTCAGGCACCACTGGCCCCAAGGTCTCGAGCTCTCGCTGAGATACTCTGGTCATAGGTAGTTTTTGTTTCAAAGGTTTTTCATTTGTTTCTGAGATGTCCCATTTGACTCTGCCTCCTGCACTGGTTTGTTTCAAACCATCCACTAAAGAACTCTCAGGCTCTCCAAGAGCCTCTTGTCCTTGACACTTGCCAGCAGCCATGGGTTCAGGGTTGTTCTCTTTCCCATCATTGTGAATGGAGCTTTCTCCTTCAGAGGAGTGAGGTGAGCCTTCACCCAGGAGCTGCCCCTCTCCTTTGCTCAAAGCCTCATCCTCCTCACCAGTTTTGGTGGTGGAGATGCTGCTGGTGGGAAAAGAGTCCTGTTCTGCATCCTCAGCTTGGCTCTTCCCTGACACGTAGGCCTGACCTTGGGTGGAGATGTCACACTGGGTGCCCTCCCTGCCCCTCCTGTGTGGCTGCTCTGGGTGTCCCTGGGGGCTGCCAGCCCCTGTGCCCCCAGCTCTGCCAGCAGCCTCCATTCTCAGCCTCTCCAGGCGCTGCTTCTCCTCCAGCGTGAACTGCTTGATGCGCCGCTCCAGCAGCCCGTCCAGCTTGGAGGACTTCACCTTCCTTTTGTAGCAAGTCCTTAAGTGAAAGCCCTCACTGACATTGATGATATCCAGCTTGCAGGGGCTGTCCTCTTCCTTTATGGAGGATTCAGTTTTCACATCATCCACATCCATGGGCTCTTCCTTGATGACTTTATCGTTCTCACCATCGATTTCTTTTTCCACTGTGAAGAAGAAACAACTCTGCATCACTGAGTGCCCCAACAATGAACACCAAACTGTATTTCTGCATTCAGTACTAAATGGAACTTTTAGCATATTAATAGATTTCAAGAAAAAAGGAACAAAACCTTCAGACACTACTACAGTGGATAATAACAAATCATTTACCTGAGACATTTTAATGCTCTGACAGAATCTGTTACACAGTTTCTCAGTGGTTATTTCTGAGGTTCTGTGCTTTTACTCATGCAGTGGTAATGAATATGTAGTTTTACAACAGCATAAGATTATCACCTGTGTCTTTTGCATGGTCTAAGTTTTCAGAAATTGTATCAACTTCTGCTTTTTCTTCACACAACTTTTCCTCTTTCACTTTCTCCAGGGTTTCTGAAACATCTGCTTTGTCTTTTGCTTGCACATCTCGGGACTCCCTCGCTCTGTCCTTCTCTGTTTTCACCTTCGTTGCCCCTTTTCGTTTATCCAAGTTGCATTTTTCATCTTCACTCTTTGCTATTAACAAATTAAATTATTTCAATTATTCAGAATATTTTTGTACCCTGCCACATTTTAGTGTGTGTCAGTTTACCTCTCAAATCATTTGCACCTCAGCAGTGAAATTCAGAAAGAGAACTCAGTATGTGGTAACACTACAGGTTAAATTTAGTGCAATATTGAATACATATATACATACACATACTCCCCAGTACTTTAGGTGTTACTTTTTGGTTTTGATTATCTACATCATTTTGATCTACCTCTAATTTAGACAAGGCTATACAAATATTACACAGAACTTCATAACTGAAACAATTTAATGGAGCTAAAAAATGCCTGTGACAACTGAATGTGTCACACTGACAGAGATTTGCAGATATCCATGAAAGCTTCCCCTGAACATCATTCCTGAAGTCTGCACAAGAAATACCACATAGAAATAACTCACTGTAATTAAAAGTTGTGTAAGCAATGCCAACACTTACTTGATAGCAATTTCCTGTAATTTGCATTAGTATTTCCTGGCAGTTTGGGCATAAACCTGTGGACGTGGGTTTTGCTAATCCAGCTCCAGCCACCATAGCCTGTTACTCTGTATTCCTCTCCTTTTTGCTTCCAAACCTGTCCATAGTTTTAAAACAGTAGCATTAATGATACTATTTGCTGCATTGTCAATGTTTACATTTAAAAACCAAAGATGATAAAAAAAAACCCCAACCCAAACCCTTTCACTTACAGACTTTTTAAGTGTATTTGTGAAATAATGTACTATCTAAAATTAAAGATATATCTGCTGATAATTGGGTCTATCATAGTAACATCTAAAATCCTTATTTATTTAATGTAATAGTGAGAATCTGTTTACCTAAAAGCTCAGAGATGACAGCAGTTTTTGAATAAACTTACAACAAAGAACCACTCCAGCAAAAGGAGTAGGAGACTATAAAGATGTTTCTACAGCAGACCCCATCTTACTATGCAAGTGCCAAGTATGGGGAGCTAGGCTGGGTTTTTGGGAAGAGAGAGTGGGAATGGGAGCAGAGCACTGGACAGGGACAGACCTACGGACAGGACTCCAAGAAGCACCTGAGCCTTCCCAGTGGGACAGGCTGCACGTGGCACACAAACAAACATCTGTCACTGCAAGCAGTGCCACCAAGAGCATCACACAGACCACACTCAGGCCAAGATGAGGTGGATGAATTCAAGTGCAGGGAGTAGCACAAGGACATTACCATTGCAAGTTTAAAATAAAAAAAGAGTCAGAAACCAACAATTTCTGTATTTTCTCTGTTCTTCCCACAACAGAAGGGCTCACCTGGTGTTTGACAGGAAATGTGTACTTCACCCACGTTGCTTGCTGCATGGTTTCTTCTTCCTCTTGTTTCCTCTCCTTTTTTTTCACTTTCTCCTTCTCTTCTCTTTCTATTGCTGTCATTCTGCGTAACCTAACCCACAGATGTAAGTGCTTTTAAGTACAAGATCTTGTAAGCAAATTAAGAAGTCAACAGCACACACTACCCCTTTGAATACAATTAAATATCTGAAGTTCACAGGAATGTCCAGTATCAGGTTTTATGTATTACTGCAACTTTTTAGGGCTATTGCAGTGAGGCAAACACAGCTGCCTGCAACTGTGTGTAACCTCAGACACATCTATTTGCTGCTCCCACAACACAATGAGAGACAAAAACCAGACTCCACTGAACTCAGTGTTGAAATCTGCTCTTCCACTCTCCCAAAGTTTTAGCACTTTGAGACTGTGGCTCAAATGAAACAAACACAGGAGCAATGACTATAAAATCCTGTCGTGCCTTTGAGAAAAAACACTTCAGGTGCTGAATGCCTGACTCAATATAAACACGATTCTTACAGGCTTAGAGGAACTAGTAATTGTAAACCAAAGCAAGTTCTTGTAGTCAAAAATACTTTGATATTTATTAATTTTACCTTGTGTGGCCCAAGGATTCCCTCCAGATGGGCAGCATGACAACTGGTTTAATTGCACACTCCAATATAGCCAGTGCTAGTGCAAATTCTCTGGGTTTGCTGCACATCTGAACAGCCTTGATCCAGTTAGACCTGAAGTGGGAAACAGGGAGCAACCTGAGGCCTGTCATGTAATACTGCATCACAAATACTTAGGAAGTGAAACCAAATGAGTTCTGAACTTTTGCATGCCTTTTATGAT
>JAOXXN010000230.1:8701358-8711968 GCA_026770055.1 Myrmophylax atrothorax
TTGAAAACACAAGGACTGTTGCTTATTAACACTGTTAGCAAAAATACATGTAAAACAAGACTGCATATACCCATGTCTTAATTTACCTGTGGGAAGCCCAGTTAGGGTGAAGGAAGGATGCTGGGATATTGTTTTCCAGCTGGATAATAGTGAGCCTCAGGGTGGAAATGGTGAGAACTTTGGACCCGTGCACAGACCCGTTCCACTTGAACTCTCCAGCTGGAGTCAGGCAGAACTTATGGGAGAGGTGTCTTCTCTTGTCGTGGTCCTCCCTGTGCTGGTGCTTGTTCAGTGCAAAGGAGTTGGTGGCATATTGGTTGTGATAAACACGGTACTTCCCCTCCTGCCCCAGTTTGAAATAGTTGTTCATATTTGCTTTAACCACAACATCCCTCTTCGTGCTCACTCGGGACACCTCGCCTTGAGAGTTGACCACCAGAACCTTGGGAGGGAAAGAGGGAGTTTAAATATGCACACTTAAGTTTCCAATGCTTCTATTTATTTATTTATGATTTAGGCTTCAATTGTCTATATATAAAGGAATAAAAATGCCCTGCCTCAGTTTGTGGAAGCAAATAACTGTTTATGCAGTACACTAACCCATGTACTTCATCACTTGTATAGAATTAGGATATTCCCAGGATCAATCTTAACAACAAAAAAAAAGCACTATCCAGGCTCCCCAGTCCAAACAGGAACCTGCTTTTCTGCTCTGAGTTATGCCTGTGGAGGGAGAGAGCTTTGGGAAAACAGCCTCACCAACCTCTGGCTTTCTGTGAACCCCCTCCTTGGTACTTCAAACAATTCAGGCATGAGCAAAGCAAACATTTATCTTGGTGTGGATAAAGTCACTGGTCCAATTTGTTTGTCAATAAACACACTAAATGCTAACTTTCTTTGGAAAATCAGTTAACAAAAATAAAATTAATACACCAAAAAACATGCAACCAACTGCCAACAGCCAAACACTTCCTTCCTGGATAAACTGGGCTAGTTAAAAAACCAGAACCAAACCAAACTACCAAAAACCCAACAGTCACACAAAACATTTATACCAGTGCATTGGGTCACTGACATATCACTCTGTGGAGAGCAAACAAGAGAGCACAGGCAAAGGACAGGGAGGGAAAAACCTTCCTGTGACATTCCAGTTTCCCCATTTGCTAATTCATTATTCCTGCTTTTTATGTGCCTGCACTGCCTGCCAAAATCACTTCCTTATTTTTAAATAGAATTTATTACAGTTTAAATAAATTGGCATTTCTCTAGAACATTTTTTGTACTCCTTTGACTCTTCCAAGTTGTGCACAAACCTCTCTGGGTTCTTTATATAACTTGTTTGCTTCCTGTGCTGCAGCAGCAACCTGCTGGTTTTTCATCTGGCTCAGTTTGCTGTCAGGATTCCTCAGCCTGGTGAGCATCCGTGTGGAGCCTCCTGTGCCTTTCCCTGCTCCTGGAGAATCACTTCGTTCACCATTAGACTTCTCTCCTGCCCAGGGGGAAAAAAAAAAGGCTTTTAAAACAAAGTTATAAACTGGGAGTTTTCTGTTCACATATAGAAGTGACAAGAGTGAAAAGTTTAGCAAAAAATTGGAGACATCATCATCATAATAATAATAATTATTATTAATTTATTATTACCTATGTCCTCTGAGGCCTGGGATGCCCCCTCTGCATTGTCAGCATCATCAAGGCTCCTGAAGGAGTCGTTGGGCTCGCTGCCACTGCTGTTCTCAGCCTCTGGCTGGGCAGGGGCAGCACAGCCACTGCTGCTGCTGCTGCTGGGGATCATCTGACCAGTTTCTTCTAAAAAAGAACAACTTCAGTTTTAGCTTTTTTTTTTCTTTTAAATGGATCAGTGCAATTTTTTGAAGGTTTAAAGTTTTCACCAAAAGAAGGCAGAAGAACATGTTTTGCTGGGCTGGAGGGAAACACTCATAAAATATTCTTTCCCTTCAGAGCACTGTATCCCTGGAAGTGTTTTTTGTTCTGTTTCAAGCAGTTTGAACTTTTACAGCTCTGATGAACTGAAATTCATACTTGTATTTAAAATACATTCATATTTCACCCAAGACAATTTCTTTCTATAAATGCAGACAGAGAAAACTCTCTACTGAGGCTTTGTTTTGCATTTAGAATTCAGATTTCATGAAATCTGGTCTTTCTGCAGCTTCTATGATTTCCCTCTTTGGGTTTCCTTGTCCTTTACTTGTCCCTCAAAGCACACACCTTTCAGTTCCCCTTCTCTCCTCCCAAGTCTTTGATTGTCTCTTCCTCAGGAACCCCAGAGATTCCAGTTCAATTGGCACCTCTGGAAACATCAGCTCACATAAAAAATCAGCCCCTTCCTCACATTCTGATGGGTCTTGGAAGGACAAAAATACTTGTGAAGGTATAATAAACAATGATGAATATGTAACTGAATCATTAAAATAAAGTATAAACCCATAAGTGTGTCTGAAACAAAATTACTGGATGTGTATCTTTCCAACTAAACCTTCCTGTAATAACTTTATGAGAACAGGCAAAAATATCTGGCCAAGTATCTAAAATATATGGGGTTTGCCTCATGCACCAGGACAATTCTGTACTAAAAAAGTGTATTATGAGGTTCACAGCTTACAGATTAATTTTAGTTTTCATTTTGTCCTCCTGTAAAGAAAGTTTATTACAAGGTTTGGATGCACTGACTTTCACAAGTCCAAGAACTACAATCTGTATCTGCAGGACAAACTGTTTCTGTAGGAGAGAAAACATTTACCACCACTTTGTAAAACACAACACACTGAGTGTGGACACAGCACAGACTGGAGGATGTTTAGACTTTTAAGAACTGAAAATAAAATACTCATCATTTTAACACTAATCAGCTGTTTAGAACAACATTTGGTTAACTGGCAAATACAGAATATAACTCTAAATGTAATATAAAATAATTCTTAAATGGTGCACTGATAATTTAAGTTATATTTAATCAAATGCCACTTATTCCAAAATTAAAAGTTTGGTTAGACTTTTTTAAATTAAATAGTATATATCATGACTTTTGAATCACTGGCATGGCACAACAAAACACATTAAGATCCAAGAGCCCCTGTGCTTATTCTGTTTAAAATCCCTGCCATGACAATTGCAACCTTGGAGGAAAATGCTTTCACATTGAATGAAAATGCTTTGTTAGCAATTCATACAGTAAATGAGAAGTTAAAATAATAAACAAGCCAGCAGCAAATCAGAATTTGAAACAAACTTTGAGAGGATGCTAACAATCATCATGGATCACTATGGAAAAATAAAATACAAGGAAATAGAAAACAAAAAGCTTAGCCAGAGTCATGTTGGGAAGGCATGGAAACAAATGCTCGTGTCCCCAAGGGTCTCAAGCACCAGTTGCAAGAAAAGTAACTTTGAAATGTTAATAATGACAACGTAGCAGTAAAGGATGGCACTGCAGGCAAACAGCATGAGTGATGCACACTGGGAATGGCTTTAGTGGACAAATCAGAGAGAAAAACAGATTCCCCAAATTACAGAGGCCTTGGTAACAGTGCCTTCTGTACCTGAGAGCTGCAGGGGGGGCTCTGGTGCCACCTTCTTCTCTGCCACGTTGTTGCTATCAGGGGTTTCTGACTGACACCCCACGCTCTTCCCTTCAGGGCAACTACTGTCTCCTGCAGAGGGATTTGTGCTGTTGTCATCACTTGGTGTCACACAGTTACTTTTATCCCCAACGACTGTGGCCTCTACAGTAAAACGCACAACAGAACTTTAGGGATACTCTTTATTATGCCTCAGGATGTCATTTGGCATCACCCACAGAAAGCAACTTCAGCACCTTGTTTGGCTGATAATGCTGAAAAATACTGAGCTTTTTCCTTTTCCTTTTTCCCCTTTGCTACGAGGTAATGTTGACTCAGAATCAAAGAGCAAACCAACTGTGATGAGGAAACAGTTAAAAATGATGTAATATGGCTTACTATAAACCTGGTGATCCCAACCTGTAAGTGCCTCCTGTGCCTCAAGGCAGGATCTAGAAGCTGCACAGAAGCAGGAAAATTGGTGAAATTACTTAGCTAGAAAAACAGCTACAATACACAAGCAGAAAGGAACTGACAAATACCACCTATTACAAAAATATCTTAGAGAATCATACAAAAAAAAAAGTATCACATTAACACTTAAAGAAATGTGAGGCTCTTCACTAAAGATTCACTTCACTTAAATGGAGCTGTTAAAGCACAGTCAGAGTTTTTTACCTTCTGTTTTCTCCTTTTCCACATCTTGCTCATTGTGTGTTTCCTCAGTTTTATCTTGGTCTCCAGATTCTTCCTTGTCTCTCTCAGCATCTGTCTGGTCATTATCAACATCACTTTTGGCCTTTTCTCCTTCATCATCTCCTGTGCTTTTATCTTCCACTATTTCTCCTTTTCTTGCTCTGATAATGTCCAAAATCTCATCTACAACAGAAAGTGTGTTGTCATCAATAAACAACCACCCACCTACAAAGCACAATAACATGACAGAAACCTGCTTGATTCAAAGGGCAACATTTATTCCCATTAAACAAAACCCTCTTACCATTTGCTGCAGAAAGGAAAGACTTGTTGTTGCCCCTTGCTTTGTTGGTCAGGTCCTCTGTCACATCCATGTGCCGATGCACCTCCTCCCGCAGCTCATCCAGGGTTTTGCATAGGTCAGCTTCCCAGTAATCCTTGTCCAGGCACTCAATCAACTCTGCCAGCTGGATCTTCGTGCTGTAGTACCAGATCTTCTTATCCTTCTCACTTTCTGAATCTTCCTCTCTGCAGGAGTATTTTAAAAAAATTAATTTTAAAATATCTGGATAAATGACAAAAATTACTATCAGTCTGCTTTCTGCAGAGAAGTATCAAATGCCAGTACCTGAGCGTGAATAAACAAATCACCTGTGGACACTTGTATTTAATTTAACACTCAATATTCCTTTCTTGTTTCCCTCCCTTCCTTCATCCTCTCAGTTCTCCTGACAAATTCCTCAGGAAAGCGTCTGAAGAGTCTTCCCAAAACTGGTTTGTCCAACCTGACAACAAGGTTTACTCTCATTATATTTACTGTTACTGTAACCAGTAATTTACTACTAAGTCTCAAAGAATTTGCAGTGAGAGATGGTGTGGGTCCAGAGTCCCTGATGGGTGGTGTTTGTGACTGCATGTTTGGGAAGGAGCACAGAGAGCAAATCCAAAGGGGAGAAATCCAAAGCAGCTCCAGGCTGCCCATGAGCCCAGTCACTCACTCCCACAGCACATCCCAGAGCTCCCAACACGAGTGGGTGGCACTGATGGACCCCCTGGCCTCCTCCTCCTGCTGCACCTCTGGCTCCTGGCCAGCCCTAACCCAAAGTGTCCACAGGAATGGAAAGCTGATGGCAGCTCCAGAGGCTGAGCCTTGGGAGGTTTGGTGCAGGTTCCTCTCTCCTGGCTGCTCCACATGGCTTAGACATTAAAGATGGTAAAAATTGGCCTCAGGGATTCAGAAAGACAAACAGCCCCAAGGCAACTTCCACAGTGTATTTCTGAAACAACTCGTATGTGCAACCCAGTCAGAATCCTACTGAAATAAGGTGGTTATGAAGCTAATAATGGCAATACTGCTCCAAATTCAACTACTCACTTGTCACAACCATTATTACAAAACAACTTTTGGTTTTGATGATAAAACCTGTTTTATTGCAAAGTGATTCTCTGATAAAGGCCTTTGCAAATGAGAAGCAACCAATGCTACTGCACCCACTCATTCCTGTGAACTGCCAACATTCAGTCAGTTTTAGCCACACCAACCTGTGACACTTGACAAGTTTTCTCAGAAAACAGCTCATTTCAGCAAGACCATCCACATACAACACACCAAAAAGCTGGACACTGGCAATCATTTGACTCTATGGAATACTCCAGGCCTGTAAACTTCCATGTTAAAGGAAAATCAATGTTTAAACCATCTTTCCTCTAAAGCAAGAGTTATTTAATAACAACAGGAATGACAGTGCTTTTATTATTGGCTGTGAACAAAGGAAGATAAAGGCAAACACCCAAAACCCAAGATGGGAGATGGGAATGCAAGAATAGAGCTTTACACAGCAAGAGGAAATAAAAGGATGAAACAAAATGCTTAACTACCAGGCCAGGGAATGTGTGCCTTCTGAGCTTTCCCTGGCAAACATCCAAGGGAAGTGGCAAGTGCAAGGCCCAGCAGAGCTGCAGCTGTGTGGCTGCTCTGCCCCTGACAACACTGCACAATGTGATGCTGGTTATTTCTTTACTCCCCAAAAAGGCAACTTTAACCTTTCATTCTGAACCCCTAGCTGTCACAGGATTATTTGCTGGGGAGATAATGCCATTTATACATCTTCTTATATGACCTAGATATGCAACAATATTAATGCTTTATATAGAAGCAGAGTCACTTTGGCTGGAAAAGATCAAGTCCGACCAGACCTTCCCATCTCTCCACGAGGGAAGGCTGTGCCTGTGCCTCTTTGCCAGCCAAGCAGCTCAGGCACAGAGGGTTGGACACCTTGCTTCAGTTCTGAAGGTGTTTCCTCATTTTCATCCTTCTCCCCCGTTCAGCAAATCCACACTAATGCCTGGGGGGGTGTGTGTGTGTCACCTGAACAGCCCAAGCAGCATCTGGCTCTTCCTGTCCCATCAGTCCTTTCTGCTCCAGTGGTACAAGGTTCCACTGGACTGAAAAGCCTTCAGTTTCCCTGGGTAAGCCAAGAGAAAGCCTTGAGCACCAGGGAAGGTTTGCAGCCACTACACCCTGGGGTCACAGAGAGGAGCAGCGACAGCAGAGCACTGAGGGTGTTCTGCAGAAAGCACCTGGAGCCAACCCTGCCACGTGTGATGCCAGCCCTGCCCTTACACAACTGCTCAGAAAATGTTCTGGGAACAGACAATGAGGTTATCCAAGAGTGTTTTAATGCCCTTCTACTTCATTTATCTCGGGGTTTGAGCAGAGGGTTTGCTTTGAACCGAAAGCTATCACAACCTTAGCAAGGGAATTTCAGGAGTTAAGAGTTTTCTGTTGAAAAAGAAAATGAAATGGCACAAGCTGGCTGGTCTATGTGCTCACAGCAAACCCATCTCTGGGCTGCCTTCTTGGCAGGACTCAGATGCCAGCCAGGGCAAGGCTTGGAGCACGAATCATTCCATGCAAGTTAGTTAAGATTTCAATTAACAATTAAATGATTAATGTTAACTTTCCCTGAACACCTCCTTGCACCTGCTGAAGGGACACTACTTTTGCCCTGATAGGAACCAGAGGGGCTGTCACAGATGGCAAGTGCAGGGCTGCACAGGATCTGATCCCTGCTGGTTCCTGGGCCAGGACTGATCCCTGCTGGTTCCTGGGCCAGGACTGATCCCTGCTGGTTCCTGGGCCAGGACTGATCCCTGCTGGTCCCTGGGCCAGGACTGATCCCTGCTGGTTCCTGGGCCAGGACTGATCCCTGCTGGTCCCTGGCCAGGCAGTCTCTGGGCACTCAGCTGAGTCACACACAGTGTGAGGCCAAGGAGGGAGCACAGCATCACGTGAGTGTTTCCTACCTCTCCAGCCTCCCTGGCTGCCAGGAACTATTCCCTGGCAGGCTCCAGGGGCCAGTCTGGAGACCCACAAAAACAACAAGGAAGATGCTTGAACTTTCAAGTAAAGTAGTAACAAAACACTGAGGAGTAGCAGCAGCAGGTCCACCCCTCCCTGAATTCCATGCTAATACAATTAAGAAACTGAAGGATTCAGTAAATGGTTTAAAGGAATCTATTCAAGTGAAGCCCCAAACCCTTGTTAATTAATTGAAGAAAATAGGGGAGGCTCCACTAAGAACACAAACAGCAGGACAAACCTTCCTGAGGATTTGCCTGTCGAGGAAGGTCCACATAGCTCAGGAATAACAATGTGTGACAATGTGTGCCCTATTTCTGTACCAAAATGAAAGCCACACACTGTTCATTGTCTTCTTTCACAGACACCTTAACAAACCCAAAGCACCTCAACACTGATAGAAGGAGAACTGGTTGAAACACTGCAGCACTTTACTGGGACCATGCAAGTCCTACATTTCCTGACTTGTTAACTTGCAGAAAGAACCTTCACAAGTAAAACAAATGCAACTGACCCAGAGGCATCATCCTTAATTTGTAAACAGCCTGAACCCAAAACCTCAGGAATTTTCTCTTGCCCTTTTTTTTTTGCTTTAATCCTGTTGGTATTTGGTCATGGGGATGCATGAGGAGACCTCCCCCAGTGCCCACTTTTCCAATGAAGGGCTTAAACAAGGCTTATTGTCCTCAGCAAGTGATGGACATAAAAGTATCAGGGAACAACAAGCCCATAAAACCCTTTAAAAGGTGAGAAAATCAGTGGTATGACGGATTATGATATTTAAAGGGGAAGAGGGGAGAAGTAAAAAGCCCTAAAAACCCTTTTGAAAAACAAACCCACCAAGAATTTAGGATTTCAGTTCTCTAATCCCCCTGGGCAGGATATCAAATGGGTATTTGTGCAGATTATTTTTAGATCTGTTAGTTTCCTCTGATACATTTGATCACATGGCACTGGGGAATACACTCTGTTCATTTTAATAAAGTCGATGTGATAATATCATTCCTTGAATCTCAGGTTTTTGCATTTGGCAATTATCCTTTCAGGTATCCTTCAGTTACCCAAGATCTTTTCCAGTGTGTAACTATACACACATCTATTTACAAATGCAAAATGGTTGGGTTTGCAATACAGACTGCTTAGTGAATCTGAGGTTGCTGCCACTGTGAGAGCAACAACTCTCACATGTGCAGGTTTCAAAGGACCACAATTCACCCGCAAGATTTATTTGAGTTTAAAATATGTTGAAGTATTGCCTGTATCAAAACATTCTGAATATCAAATACTCCACTTCACTGGGAAGAAAACATTGGTAATTATTTTTAACTAAACTTGATCTGTGAAACAATCTGCCTACATAGAGGGAGGAAACAAGTCTGCCTATTGATCTTAAAATCACCTCCTGAGAGATTGTTTTATTTAATTCCCAGACCTCTGTCAGCAGAGCAGAGCTGTGAAGATAAACCCATCTCTAGAACAGCCTTTCCCTCAAGATCTGGAGAGGAAAGACAAAACCCAAGCACAGAGAGACCATAAGTTATTAAAGCACAAGTAAGTAGAGCAAAAATAATCCCAGTTCCATGTCCTTCCCAAGCAGGCTTTTTGTGCAAATCCAACTTTCAACACATTTGCTGGAAACAGAAGGTACAAAATTCTGTCTGAGGCAAAGAATTGGGATCTCAGCAGCTTCAGGCTGCCCATCACATCCTGGGGAGCCATCTGAGTGATCCACCACCCACTGCAGAGCATCTGACTGAGCACAGACACGGAGGGTAGAGACAAAAAAAGGTAAGAGTATAAAAGATTCCTGCATCTTTTACAAGATCACTCGGCACTACTGTGGCATTTATAACCCAGAGAAGCCAAAAGTGATCAAACATTCACTCTTTTTGCAAGTGTGAAAGAACACAGGAAGCAAAGAGCAGCAATAATTAATCCTTAAAGCATCAGCTCACAACACATCAGTGCCAGAGCCCCACAGTTGGAAGGGCTACCATGAGACCTCAGAAATGTCTCCTTTGCAAGATGTAACACCCTCAGCAGTGCTCACAGCCCCTTTTAAAGGCACTGGCTGCTACTTTAATATCCACTGTGACCTGCTGTATGAAATTCTGATAAGGTACCCAGCTGTGCCTTATTTTCTCCAGAAGCTGTGTTTCAAGAGTTCTAGTAAAATCTCTTTTATTTTTCATAAATTACCAATACCATTGGTTTCCCTTAATTATTATTTCTCCTCCATTATGAGAATGATTAGATAAGAACTGCCTTTTATAAGAAAACCAACATTTAGCTATTTTCCTGTGAAAAATGTAGAGGTATTCTCACAATTTCAGCTAAAAAGCCAGGGCAGGATGCCCTCACTAGGAAGGGTGGGATACTATTAATGTTTTGAGATACATTTGTATCTCAAGACTCAGCAGGGAGAGAGGGTGTGAAACACATAAAATGCCTCCTTTGAAGACAGGCATGTCTTGCTATTTTGTTTCCACTGAAGTGTTCAGTACAGCCTTTTCTGCATTTCCACTTAGGGTGAACTCCTTGGAGTGCCTCTAAAAATCTCATCTTCAAAGGCAGAGCATCAAACCAGCCCCTGGCAGCCAAGCACCACCCGAGCAGGTGGCACAGCACAACCAGGTCCTGCACATCACTCCAGAGTTCAGCTTCCCTTCTACAAGAGACTCCCATCAAAATTCCCTGGCTTTTCCTCATAGTCATGTGTTTCAGGCTCATCAGTGTTAAGCCCAAAGCCTTGTTTTTAATTCCTTTTGATATACAGACTATGAGAACATTAATTTTGGATATGTATGGCCAGGCTTTGTGAATGAAGATTTGGGAAGGGCTCTGCCCATGTGGGTGTGTCCTTCGAGCCTGCACAGGGGATTTTGACATGGTCTTCAGTATCACAGAATGGATTGGGTTGGAAAAGACCTCTGAGATCATCAAGTCCAACCCTTGATCCAACCCCACTGTGATCA
>JAOXXN010000230.1:8758309-8791299 GCA_026770055.1 Myrmophylax atrothorax
GGAACACACGTGGCTCCTCACAAACCTGTCAGTTTGGGTGCAGGGTCAGGTCACTGCACTGGGAACCTCACATTTAACCTTCTTAAAAGCGTAAGGAGTTTTAGCTCCATGCCTGTAAAAAATTCCCTGTCTTTAAGATGTGGCTTCTTCACAATGGAGTTTGTGGATGGCCATGAAGTTCCAATGAAGTCACCTGCTTTGGGGCACCTGAATTGCTGCTTCAGCAAGGGCAGGAATGAGTCCCCTCCACCGGGGACAGAGGTGGCCTCTCTAAGTGTGTGTAACAGCCCCCAGAGCTGCCTCACTGTCGGCTCTGTGATTCCAGCCTTTCCACACGCACTGACAGCTCTCCATCCCTGAGGGAACTCCAATCACTGGGATGATTCTGCTCCAGAGATCCCTCAGCATCACTGGCAGAGGCTCCCTTCAAGTGTTCCTCAATGAAACAACACTCTCCTTAAGCCTCCAGCCAACTAGATCCTTCACTTCTCAATTTTAGTTAATATTTAGAAGGAGAGAAAAGCAAATATGCACAAAGTTGAATTCAATCATTTCCCTTCAACCATCAGGGCATTTTCACAGAACACTCTCCCCCTCTCACCAGCACCAGCACCAGCACCAGACAGAATGAGCTCTGCAATCCCAATGGAATATTCCACTTAGGAGGACGGTTCATACATTTGGTGTGTTCAGGTTTGAGTCATTAGTAGGGAAATGAAACTGGAAGGTGGTGACTGTCCCTCCACCATCAGGTTCATCAGCACCAACACAGAGCAAGTGGTGTGGGAAGGGTTTAAATTATTGAAGCCACTCTCTAATGTACAGTAATAGAGCAAAATAATGACATTTGCTGTTAAAAACCAAAGTATATTTTTAATTGAGGAGGGATGCGCTTCCATCAGGGTGTAAAGAAATTAAAACTCATTTTTAGAAGCTGCCAAGCACAGTGACCCTGCTACAGAACTTGCTTTATTTTAAGCCTGTGAGAGAGCCCCTGAAATGCAGAGATTACTGACATGCCTGAAGTGAAAATCATTCCCACTGGTCTCTCCGGGTGGGAGTCAGGACGTTTATCCTGTTGGATCTAATTGTTCCATCCTGAGGATTGCACTGTGCTTTTAATCTTTAAACTTAGTATCAGTTCAGATTACATGAGCCAAAAGCAGCCAAATTGTTGTTATTAGTGCAACTAAAATACCTTCCAAAAGCTTACACTGACTGGGTTTAGTTATCTCTGAAGTTGCTGCTATTTGGGAAACACAGACTCCTTGCCATTTGCATGGAGTGACTTTTTCATGCTGCTCTGATTGAAAACAGCTGGAAATTACATTTACAAACATGAAAAATCGTTTTATAGTGCCTAAATTATGTAAGAGGCCTCATCAGAAATGGGGATTTGGCTTCATGATCATCACAGGGTAGCACAAAAGCCCCACAGTTTGTAAACTTTGGAAGAGACACTATTTTCAACAATTATTAATTCACTCTCAATTACAGCACGTGCACAGTTAAGTGCTAAAGGTGTTTACTGTTCTGTGTGAATTCTAAACCAGGATTTGGTAGTCAACAGACAAGTCATCCATCAGGACAGAAAAAACAACAGATGCTGGGCTATTTTTGTTGTTTCAACCCATATAAAATCCCATTTTGCTTGGATTTCAGTCTCTAGATTTGCCTTCAAAATAACAACAAGAAGACTCTTTTCTCCCTTAAGATGAGGATGGTTTTCTGTCTCATGAGACTAAAGATATGGAAATCATGCTTGATAGCGGGCTTTTAAAAATGGGCAGGGAAGTTGCAGAACTGGGTGTTGTGTTTCCAGTGTCTGAAGTGCACAGAGTGAGAGCAGAAATGCCCCAGGAGCTCTTTAAAGCACAGTCAGATGCTGACCCATTCCAGAGCAGCTCATTCCCAAATGGAGCTGGAATTACGGGGCTCAGAGGTGGTGATGGGACCCATAAGCTGTTTGATGAGGTGTTATATAACTTTTGGTACTAACCAGATGGGTTTCATTATCTAAGGAAACTAATGATGTTCTTTTCATTCTCCCGTAGACCCAATTTTGGTTTATGACCTGTACATAACATTTGAAATAGGATCTATAAATGGAAGGTAACAAGTACTTGACTTTTTTAGTCTGAAAATCGTGTCTCCTATAGTATAGAAATATATCCATTGGCAAGTCTTCACTTTTTATCCTAAAAATGAATCTGTGGTCTCATTTTATACAGACAAACAGCTGCCACACTCAGTGCCAGCTATGAATATAGACTTGGCTCCAGAGACAAATCATATCTCCAGAATTAAATGCGAGCACAGATCCCACCACTCCCCTCTAGCTGCTTGTTGTGAACCAGCCTTTTCCACCTCTGAGATTCAAACACTGAGGCCTCATCCCCACTGGCTTGGTGGCTGCTGGTTCCAAACCCTGAGCTGCACTGACCCAGAAGAACAGGCTCTGCAGGATGTGCTCCATCAAAAATACATGGGAGCGAGTTCCGAGGGAATTTGGGGAAGGAGGCAGTGCCTGCTGCCACTGATGCTTCCTGGCAGATCTGCTGCACTCTGCATGTGCTTCAGTCCCTCCTGGGCTTGTGCCATCCTCCCCCTGGGGCAGCTGTGCCCCAGCCCCACTGTCACTGCAGCACTTTGCTGGGCTCACTGGGGTGGGATGAGAATCAGGACAACAGGGATGTTTCAGAGTGAGGTTCAGAATTCAGAGAAAAGGCCTTTTCTACTTTGGATTCATTCAGCTGGATATCAAAGGTCTGGTACAGGATGATTTGTGGTAATGGTAGGAAAGCATTTTGAAGGGAATCATCCACAAAGGAAGTGTCAGGGAACTGCACAGAGGCTGCTGCTGCTTCCCCTCTGCTCAGCAGCTTTGGGGACACTACTGGCCAGCAAGATCTCAGATCTGCTTCCTGTGTAGGCTTTCCTCAGCCTCTGACATTCCTCCCTCCCCACTCCACAACCAGCAGTGTCTCACCTCGGACTCCTTGTAGTAGCGCTCGGGGATCTCGTCGCTGGCGATGTCGATGAAGCAAACCTCCCTCTCCAGGTCTTTGGCTTCCTTGTCAAAGATCTGCAAGAGTTACAGAAATTGGAGGCTGTTACAGAACAACACCTCACCAAACCCACCTGGAGTGGTGGTTACAGGCAGCCTCAGGGACCTGCAACACAAGGTGTTTTAGGCTTGTGCCTGAACAGCTTTGCCTCAAGTCTTTGCAGGGACATGGACATGGTCACATCCCACACATCATGCTCAGCACTTCCTGCTCCCACTGCTCTCCCTCCTTGGGCTTTGGGGAACGTAGACTCTGATTACAAACAGTGAAGTCATTACTCAGACTGGTTTTACCATGTTCTCCAGTCCTTGCCCATCGCCCATCGCTGTGTCCAGCCCAACCCTCTGCACTGGGGGTGTTGCTCACAGCGACCTGCAGGTGCTGGCTGGGAACACTCAGCTAAAATGCTGTCCCACTGAGAACCAAAATGTTGGTTGAAGTGCCTCAGTGAGAGCTGCAGGCTCTCCCTCTCCATCTGTGCACACACAGAGCTCATCCCCATTGCAGCCCTTCAGCACCTGGTGTGGAACCCCAAGTCTCTCGTTCCATGCAAGGCAAACAACGGGGCTGTTTGGAAAATCCAGGTCATGTGCAGCTGCAGCACAGTCTCCTCCTGTGCCTGTGTCCTTAATTTAATTATTTAGGCATCTCAGTGCCCCATGTGACTTACACTGTGTCTGCAATACACTTCTCTCCTGATTCTGAGATGTGGAAATAGAGCTGAGGTAAAAGGCTACTGTGAATTAGTGCAATGAAATTCAGGGAAGTTGTGCCCCCACTGTCAGGATCAGTAACAAGCTCAGGATGTGCTTTATCCTTTGGGGCACAATGTTCTATAGCTGACATTTCCAGGAAGCATAAATATTTTTGTTTTCCTTTTTTTTATTTCCTCTTTAAATAAATGCAGTGAACGCTCTGCTGATTTAATGTCGTCCTACAGGAACAGTTAAAAATACAAAATGCCAGCAACTCTTTAGTAACAAGAACACTACTTTATTATTTCTGAAAGCCATGGAGCTGCCCATTTAAAGCATTTGAAGTGAGCAGTGGACTCCAGAGGACACAGGAACCAGCTGGCAAGGAGAACGTTGCTCAGGAAATCATAATTCAAACACATGAAAAGCTGAACTTTGACTCTCAAATTTTAACTGGTCTTGGTAGTGAATGGAATAGGCACCTCTGAATGCTCACTGAGAGGGATGTAACATGTTCACACACACCTGAAACTGCAGAAGAACTAAAGAAGAGAAACTCCAGCCTGGTTTTATTTGTGAACTTATTCCCCTTCTCCAACCCCTGTTTTGCAAAGAATGGTGGTGATTTGAACCAAGCACTGGGGGGCCCTTCCCCTGTCCTGCTCCTTCTCTGAACTGGGTGCACTGCTAGAAATCACTGCTGTGTTAATATTTATAATATAGGTCACTTTTTATGAGCTTCCTCGCTTGCTTTTTTCCCCAACAAATTCAGAAACACAAGAGCAGCTCCCAACGAAATAAGTGGGACTATTTCTGGAACAAAATGCTTTTCACCATAATCTCTACAAAATAATGGAGATTGCTCTTAAATGGACATTGCCAGGTCAGCTGAGGCTCTGAATCTGCCCCTGGTTTAGGTACAAGCCTCATAAATTTAAGCACATGCAAATCTCTGCACATTTGCAAAGCCCTAAATGGGGATTATTCCCAATATCTCACCCAAAGAAATGTGCCCTGCTCTGTCCCAGGCTTGAGCCACATATTTCACCTCATTTGGAATATAGTCCTAAATTCTTTTTCTCTCTCTCTCATGCTGTGATGGAAGTGGGGATGACAGATGCCTTTGCCAATCTGTCACAACCAGGAGGAATTTTCCAAGCACTCCAACGATGCCTGATTTGCAGCCCAGGCTGTCTTTGCCCATTTCCTCTATTCCACAGGTTTGCTGAAGGACATTCTCACTTTCCTCTGCCTTTAGAACTTGTAGTCCAATCATTTATGCTCTCCCCCTTCTCAGAGTGTCCTCACAAGATTTGCAGCTAGAGATTTAATCTTCTCATTCCATCAGCAGTGGAAAATAAGAAGTCATTAGAGAACAAGACTGATTTCTGTCTTAGCTCTAATTCTCTTACTGCCTTTCACAGCCACAGAGTCTGGGATTGCCTGAAACCCTGTGGGGAGAACGGGTTTATTGTGGTTGTGATCAAAGAGACTAGAGAAATTTCCAAAGTTTTAAGGGAAAAGATTAAAGGCCACAAAAAGAAGCATAAGGCTCCCAATCTGTGCAACTGTCTTTGCAAATGTGCAGAAACTGAATGGTGAGAACAATCTGTATCCTTAAGAAGATGATGTAGAAAGGCAGAATATTAAATATTATGTTGGAAAGAACTGGACAGGCTTCACATTCGGGAGCCAAGTAATTAATTGAGATTGAAATACACAATCAAATGGGAAACAAAGAGCAACATTTAGGCTGAAATGTCCTTTTTGCTGTGGGTTTTGGAGGTATTTTAGGGGGGGACTGTGACAGTTTTTTTACAACAAACATTTATATGCTTCCTCTTCCTAAGAGGAATGGAAACTCAGAATGGTTTAGACTAAATCACCCACAGAAGGACAGAAAGTGGATGGGAGGTTTCTATCAGGTCTTCTCTATGATTGTCAATGGATTCTTCTGGTGAAGACAAAACACCCGACAAGCCCAACCAACCAAAGCACACAAAATCCCTCTGGAGATGATTCCAGTACCCAGGAAAGACAGCCCAGAATCCTGCAGAAATGCAAGCCCTGATGTGCTCAAATTTCCTTCCTTAATTTCCTTCTTGACCTACAATGACTTCTCCTTCCCTGGTGGCCACAGCCAGGACAGAAGGTCAGGTCAGGAGACCATGGCAAGTCAGCAACAAATTTAACATCACCTTTTCTACAGGCTTCTCTCCCATTTTCCTTCCTTTCCTTCCCTTTCCAGAAACGTTGCTGGCTTCAATTCCATTCAGATTTACTGTAAAAGTGAAAGCTCTGCTGCCCTGGGTTGGATATAACCTGGTCTGGATGTAACCTGGGCTGGATGTAACCTGGTCTGGATATAACCTGGGCTGGATGTAACCTGGGCTGGATATAACCTGGGTTGGATATAACCTGGGCTGGATATAACCTGGGCTGGATATAACCTGGGTTGGATATAACCTAGGCTGGATATAACCTGGGTTGGATATAACCCGGGCTGGATGTAACCTGGGTTGGATATAACCTGGGTTGGATATAACCTGGGTTGGATATAACCAGGGCAAACCCAGATGCTGCTGGGCCCACTGATCCCACCCCCACTGGCAAACTCCTCATTCCTCTGCACCACCAGGAGGTCTCACATCTGTGCCTCTGGCCTGGCTTTGTTTCACAATAAATAATTCTCTCTTGTGATGTTTTTTTCTGCCCCCAAGAGCAGAGGAGCCATCCAAGGGGTTGCCAGCTGGGAAAGGTGCTTGACTCTGTTATTGCTACAAAATGGGTTTATTCCCAGCCCAGACACAAGGAGTTTGTGGTCAGAAGCCTCTAATGAGGCAGCCAATTCATGTTAGGGCTGTAACTGCAGTAAGGACTGAAAGAATAATCCTGTTTTTCCATTAAAAAAGGCACGAAACATGCTCTCCACCCTGAAATTCTGCTCTCTGAGCCTGCCATGGCAGAGCCCCTGGCCATGAACTGCTGCAGCTCCTGGGGCAGGTTGTGTCACTGCAGCTCTCATTTTCCTGAAGAAAAACATGCTCTAAAGCAACAGAACTCGACCCATGGGGTTTACTCAGTGTGCCACTCTCAGTAAGTCGTGCTCCAACCTCTGTCACCTCCCAGGCCCCTTAATTTGCTTTTGAGACTGACTTGGGCAAAGATCACAGGAATTGGCTGATTCCAGACCTGTTCACTGGTAAAACTATCTCGGTGCACACACAAAATTGGGAGCAATTCTCCTATGGACAAAGGCTGAATCTCCCTGTGAGAGCAGACAATTTGGCTGCCTGAACTGCCAGAATATCCCTGCCTGCTGCACAGGGGGAGAGGCACTCACATATTTATGTGCAGCCCTGCTCCTCTGGCTCTCCATGGCACAACTCCCCTGTTATTCCACCTCTGACAAAATATCTCATTTAGATTTGTACTTTCTGGTCAGAGAAAGGGATTTTTATGTAATTAAGTCAAAGTAGCTTTGCTTCCAGGAGCATAACAGACCATCTATAATATTTACTGGGATTATTTTTTTGAAGTCACATCAAGTTCAAGCACCAGATTTACTAACTCACTTTGGTGGTTCATTTAGAAAAATCAAACTGTAGAGGCACAACCACTTCCCTTGTTCACACCCCCTGTCAGTGTGGGCCCTGTCACATGTTCTGCCATGGCCATATGTGCTCAGGACACAGATCTGCAGTTCAGCAAAGAGGGAGCTCTGCACACAGGAGCAATTCCAGGCTCACCTCTCCTTCTGTTTGCCTGGGTTATTTTGAGAATTATTAGAGGGGGAAAGCTTTAAAAAATCATGATTTTTCATTGCAAATTATACAGGAGACAATGGATACTTAATAGCATTATACAGGAGAAGTCCAGGTGCAAATAAACCCACGCTCAGAGTGCCCCTGGCTCTGACTTTGCCACATCCTGAGTGATGCCCAGCAATGCTTTTGACAGTTTCCAGAATGAGATCCTGCTGTGCAGTGAGGCTAAACCAGGGCACAGCTGAATCCTTTTCAGCTTAAATCAGTGTTTCATGGCAGTTGCCTTAAATAGTGAATTTACATTTAATTTCCATGTGCTATATTCAAGTTTGTTACAACCTAGTTCCATGTTACTAAGACAGGAGATAAAAATAGGGAAAAAACCCACCCTAAACCCAACCCAACCAGAATTATTTTACTTTAGTTTAATAATCAAGATCCAGCCATTGAGTTTTCCAGAGAAAAATGTTATGCTACAAAGAGCAAAGCAGTGGAAGTTTTACATACAGTGAATTTCCATTATTGACAACCTTTGGATTATTTTACAAGCTGTACACTTTGCTTTCCCCAGACACCATCAGATGGCAAAAATTCACTGCCCAAATATCAGCAGCAATTAATTCTGTTACTAAAAAACAAAACAAAACAAGCCAACAGAAATCAGTCAAACATAATGACCCTTTCTGCAACAAACAGGAAAACTGAGTCTGTGAATCAATCAGTGGTTTGTTTGAACAGTGTCTGTCCTCACTCTGCCCTCCCTCTGCCTTCAGGTACAAACTTTTCAGCCCTTTTCCCAGGATTGGAGTGTGGCATCCAAGGAACTTGTGGATCACTGTGCATGGATTGCAGCATCTCTGGAGCCACATGGTGGGGGCTGTGGGGCCAGCCCAGCTCTGCCATGCACAGGGGGTGCTTTCCTCTCTGAAAACCCAAGAACTGTGTCTGGAGTCATGTGGTGGGGGCTGTGGGACAGTCCAGCTCTCTGCCATGCACAGGGGGTGCTTTCCTCTCTGAAAACCCAAAACCCTGTGTCTGGAGTGTACATGGCAATAGTAAGAACAAGAGATGGGGGGAGTGACTTGAGTTGGACTCGCTGATCCTTGTGGGTCCTTTCCAACTCAGAATAGTCTGTGAGTCTGTGATTCCGATTCTGAGAGTGAGAGCAAGACAGCAGTCAGACCAAAATCAGCCCTGTGTGACACAAATACTGACCCTTCAATGGACTGTGCAGAGAAAATACCTGCCCAGATCCAAGAAGAGGCTGGGGCAGTGTGCCCATGGCAGGCACACCCCCACTCACACCCAGGCCAGCAGAACTCCTGCCTGCATCCCTGACCAGCTCACTCCTTAAACCTGCAGAATTCTCCTGGATGTGCCTTATGGCTTTAATATTCCAAACACAGATTTGTGTATGGATATTCCAACCCCCTCGTGCTGATTTTGCCTGTGGGAAGGGCAGTGTTGGCTCCTCTGCACTTCCACCCCTGGCTGGGGCTCCCTCTGCAGCCCTGAGGGACAGACCCAGCTCAGGATGCACAGGGAGCAACATTTCCAAGTGCTCTACACATGGCACCTGTTGTGTGATTTGCAATGTACACAACACCCTCATTTTCAGAGATTTTAAAATAAAAGTAAAATCAAAATAAAATTGCTCTTTAAATGGAGAACTTGACTTTTTAAAAGCCCTGTAGGAGCAAACACTCCTGCCCTGGCTCACTGGTTCCAGCACTGTTCCCAAAGCCATAAAGCTGCAAGCAGCAGGGACAATATTTGATGTACTAACGTGTTCATCCAACACTGGCTCTGTTTTTCCAAGGCCAGAGTTGCCATGGAACATCCACTGTGATCCAGCAGGACCAGCTGCCCTGGGCACTGAAACCACAGCTGGATGGATTTATGGGTCTGCACTGCTACAAAGGTCTTACCTCAATAAAGACAATTTATTGTCCATTTTTCTTTCTGTCAGTGCATTTGTGCAAAACAAGTGCAAACTTTAAGAGATTGGAACAATAGTGATTTAACACATTTAAAATAGGTTAAAATGATAAAGGCAAAGACAGAAAAACCAGGGTCTGGAGCAGTTATCATTATTGCTCACTAGCAACTTCTGTCAAGGCAATTAGGAATTAAAATCAGGAAGCATTTTGCATCATGATATATTGCAGTAATTTAGTAGAATTATAGCAGACAATGCAACATGTTAAATAAAATAATTCTAATACCACACCAGCCTGCTGAACAACAACAGGAACCAGAGAGCATTTATATTGCTTTCTTCCATCCATCAGCGAATGAGCTTTAGTGTCCTTATGTCTAATTATTGCTTTTCACAATCAATATCTACTTTACTAGATAGCATGGAAATGTAGAAGAGATTTGAGTTCAAAGGTTTCAAGAAACCTGTATGATCTCAAAAATCTATGGAGAAATAGCTGAGTTAAAATCAGACATGCATTATTACCCTCGTTACCATAACATTAATATTCATTTGGTCTATTTTGCACTACAACTGCAAAATTCACAGAAGCAGATTTTGAATTAATTATTTCTTCATCAGCCAAGGTTGACAGTTGCAATGAAGGGAAATACAGTGGAGGTCTATAGGAATGGATGCTGTTTCCTGTTGTTTTCTAGCCAGTCAAACACAGGGAAATTTAAACTAAACTTGCCTGACACAAATGAGAAATACCCTTTGTGTGTTCCCAAGTCAGGTTTAAGCTGCTTAAGCAATGGAAACAAGATCAACTCCTAGTCCTGGTTCCAAGGTGTCTGGGTTAACAGAGGTCTCTCCACATTTACAGACCTTGCAGCATTTCAGTCTGTGCCACTTCTCTGCCACCAGCTTGGGGGCACTGGATCAGCAGCACAAAACTGCACACCTTCCCCTGGCTTATTGTGTTCCACCCACGAGCAGCACAGCTCTGAGAATTACACATCAGGGAAATAAGGGCTGGAGTGCAGCTCTAATTCAGTTTCTCTTTCTCCTCCTCGGTTCAAGCGAGGGTCAGTGAAACCTCCTGCTCTGGGTAAACACATCCCAGTGTGTGATTCAGGAGCTGCAGCAGAAGGTGATGCAGTGTCACCCCACTGGCACTCCCAGCAATGCCAGTGGAGGAGCTGGAGTCAAACAGAACAGAGACTTTGACTCCCATCACCTGAGCATCCCACCTCTGTGTCCCTCTCATCTCAAATGCCCTGGCTGGGCACTGTTCAGGGCTTCATTCACAGGATTTTAGCAACGAGCTGACACGCTGAAAGACCTGAGAACTCCCTGATGAAACAGCATCAGCTCTGCCTCTGCCAGGCAGCACAGACCGTGTCTGTCACTGCCGACATTCTCATGGACCACAAGACAAGTCTGCACCCTCCCAAAGCCAAAGGTGTGGGCTGGCTCTGTACCCAAGTGCTGCCAGAGAGCACAAGTGAACATTAAAGAGTGCATAAATTACACAGTGCTCACATAGCTGGTGATGGAACACACTCCCTTGGGACTCGCTAGCTGATCTGGCTCAGAGCAGCACTGACTGAGCCGGGGGTACCTGGTGGGTAATAGATGATCCCTGTCATGTTCCCAGTGGGAAGTGTCTGTATGCCAAAAGCATTATTCCAAAGGATACCTTGTTGTGCACTTGTAATTATTGTGCCCTAAGCAGTGCCACAGCTGTCAGCCTCATTAACAGGCTGAGGGAAATGCACCTCCCACCTGGGAACTGAGCAGCTTCCCCTCGCCAAGGCTGCAGGACGGGCACCCCAGGGCACTGTCAGGCTGCACCTCAGAACCCTCAAAATCCTCTTTACTGCCGTCTTCCTTCTCAAGGATGAGTTCACACACTCCTTCCCTGGGTCTCTGTACTACAGATCCCTTCCCCAGACATTTTAACTTGCATTCCATGCCTACAAGAAACTTCTTCCCATAAGTTCTTGCAGCCAATGACTGTTCAAAGCAACCCAAAACCACAGAGGAACATATTTGTGAACGAATCCAGGGCTGAATATTTAAATGCTGGGCTTTATCACAAGTTACTCTTTCTTTGCAAGGTGTATGACCCTGCTTTGCTCCCTGTGTGGGCAACAGAGTCCCACTGCCCTCCTGCCCTCTGCTCCTGAGCCCCTCTGGATGGGCAGCAACTCCCACCCTCCTCTAGACAGGATTTTACACAGTTAATTGTCCTTCTTGTCTCTAAGCTCTGACTCTGAAAACTTTTTAACTTCAGGTGACTGCAAAAAAGCATCACCTCAGTCCCAAGCCATTGTTCTCTGTGTACTGAGAGCTCTGACCATTGTTTGGTTTCCTGTTTGCTCTTCCTGACACCTCCTTGGAATTCAACCCCCTTTACTCCCAGGGAATTATGTGAAACAGATAAAGTGGGATACAATTACTCCAAGAAAAGAGCTCAGCCTTTTCTCTCCTCTCCACAAATGCTCACCAGGACTAAATTCACAGGTGTAAGTTGTGTTTAGAGAACAGTAGAGCAGGAGAGGCAGAAGGGAAGGTGTGTATGAGGATCTTCCATCTCCTGGGGCTTCAGAGGCAACTCCTCTGCCCACTGAACAGCCGCTCCCCACCAGGACACCCAGGGAGGGGCAAAGGCCCAAACTTGATGGGCTTTTTCCAGCTGAGAGACCCCCAACCAACAGACCCAGACCAGAGATAACTAAAGATGAACCCAAACTGTGCCAGAGCCACCGTACTTACACTGTCATTGCTGCCCTTGTTGTCCTCGTATTTGGTCTCTATGTGAATGGAGAATTTAGGCAAAAAGGAACACTGCAACACAAGAAATACAAGTTTAACATAAAAATGCACTTTGTTTCATCAGCTGGTATATTTATACATCCCTGTTGGGGTCAGCTTTCTTATTGCTTTTTCAGATTACTTCAAGAGTTAAGTGTTCACTGAACATAAAAGCAAAAGTTTTTATGATTCTGGAGGGATAGAGATTCCACTAAAAGCTGAATACTATAATGAAGGTATAAATAAATTAGTATAGGCACTCTGAATAACTGGATACAACAGTTCCCATGCTCGCTATGCCAAGGAGTACGAATGTCCTGAATGCCTTGTTAGAAATTCAATTCATTAAGATCTTGAGAGCAACTTGATATTCCTCATCATAGATCAGTCTGTATCTCATATAAAATAACCCAAGGACACTTCAGTGGCTGCAGGTTCTGATCAGACAGACAGCAAAGCTTTTATGTGTGGGTTTTTTTTTAATTTTCAGTGAGAAATCAATTTTAGCATAATTTCCTATTAATGAAATTAAGATGGACCATGAGCTGCTGTGGAAATTCCTTTATACTAAATCCAAATGTATCTTTAATAATGTAAAAAATTAAGAATATGATAATGCAAAAAAAATAAGAACACACTTTTTTCCTATTAAACAAAATATTTATGTGTTTACATGGGAATAAATTTATTTTTCTGAGCATTGTTTGGCTTAGCTGGCTGATGAAGACTAGAATTTATAAATTTATTTTTCTGAGCATTGCTTGGCTTGGCTGGCTGATGAAGACTAGAATTTATAAATTTATTTTTCTGAGCATTGCTTGGCTTGGCTGGCTTATGAAGACTAGAATTTATAACGCTAGGCAACATAATTCCAGTGGTAAAAATCCTTGAAATATCTTTTCTTTAGCACCTCACAGTTCTCTTTTCCAAGCAGCTCCTCAGAGAGGCAGAGGGAGCAGTGTCTCAGCAGCTCTGAAGGGGCAGTTCAGCATTTCCCTGTTAGTCACCACGTCTCTTCTTGCATTAACTGCCAGTTCCTGGTGTGATGCACCACGAACCCCCCGCAGCGAGGGACCTGTGACGTGCTCTGCACAAGGTTATACAACGAGGACATGATGCCTCACAGTCCACATTGCTGTGGGCCCAAGTCTGGGCTTGGAGCGTTTGGGGAGCTCCAGGGAGGGGCTGCTGACTCAGGGAAAGGTGATGCAGGAGCCTGGGGCACTGCAACACAACAGGATGAGGAGCCAGCACTCTGGAGATGCAGAAAATACGTCCCTCCTTCCATGGATATCACCCAACAAATCATTGTTCCACTTCTTCTGACCACAGATGTCCAGGACTCAACAAGCACCTCAAGAATCAATCCTTAAAAAAGGAGTGAGAGTGTTTTTCCAAAATGAAGCACCATGGAAGGCAAACCCCCTTTGTGCTGCTGAAAGACCCTGAGATCAGCTCAGTTGGTTAAAAACTGGTTGTAATAATGCCAAGGTCATGGGTTCAATCCCCTGTGTGGGCCATTGACTTGAGAGTTGGACTTGATGGTCCCTGTGGGTTCCTTCCAACTCAGAACAGTCTGTGATTCTGATTCTACATTCTGATCTGAAGCATGGCTGCAGTTTGGGGGGAAATGATGAATAAAGCCAAGGGCCAGGTTTCCCTTTCAGCTTGCTATGAAAAAATCCCTGCTACCTTCAATCCCTGCCCAGGGGCACCAGCAGCCACTCAGGGCACGACACCAAACGTCACCGTTGCGCGTGTGGAACTTCAGCAAGACACTGCTTGAAGCTACTTGGTGATTCCTGACCCAGAATCTCCACTCTAATTAAAGCAGGAGATCTAACCTTGTCTTTCAAAAAAGAAACATCAAGATGAAGGATCCTTAGAGTAGCATAGAAGAATCATAAGTGCCTTTTACCTCAAGCCACCTCTGTAGAGAGCAGAGTCACTTGGTGTAAAGCCACCCACAGCCAGACTCCCTTGTGTTAAGTATGAGAGAGAGGACTACACCAAGCTAATTTGAGATTATAAATGGCAACATGGGTTTACCCCAAGTGAAAACTCAAATTCATCACAAAGTACTGCACCGCAAGTGCATCTCTGAGGAGCTGGAGTGAGTGGCAGGCCTGGCTCAGCAGCTGTGGGGGGTCTCGCTGGCTTTCAGAACACTGAGCAGGGCCCAGATTTCTGAACATTTCACAGAATGTGTCTCATGATTCATCAGCTGTGCTCTGACTAATTGGCAGAGGGCTCTGGCAGAACCAGCAAACTGTTTATGCATCCTTCAAAAGAATGTTATTCATCATGCAAAAAGTTGTTGGTTTTTTCCCCTCCTTGAGTGGCCTCATCTTGACTTAGTTAGGGATTAAAATTGTTACACAACACTCAGGATCAGACTGGGGAGTGAATAGCAGGTAATAAACCTTTGGGTGGATGTTTTCCTTCCCAGCACTCCTCCCTGCCTGCCCTGCCTCTCCTGGGGCCCGTGTTCCTCCAGCACAGACCCGGAGCTGATGGATGCCGAGCACACAAGCAATGCCCAGGGCACTGTTTGCAGCTCTCCATCTCAGTCTCCACACCTTGCAAGGCTCCTCTTTGAAATCACAGTGCCAAATTCAATCCTTAACTTGAAATGAGACTTAACTCCTACATAACAGTGCAAAATACTCAGAGCCCCAGTGTCTTCAATGGTGAGGTTTCTTTGTGAGAAGCTCTCAAGGGAATTCTCTTCTATACTGTCACCTCCAGAATTGTTCCATGTCAGTGTACCTGTGACACTCAAAAACAAGTAAGGGGAACGTTCTGGAGGGATTGTTTGTTTTCTTAAACCTTCTATATTTAGCACCTTGACTTTGGAAGAGCTGGGAGAGGTTTCAGGCTCCTGAGAGCAGTCAGTGCAATAGGCTGAGCTGTAGCACAATTCCCACACTGTGGAGGGGCAGAGCCAAGGCAGAGAATGCAGCACACACAGAGCTCAGCCCGAAGCTGCATTTGCAATTCCCCACATACAACCTCTTGAAAAACGAAAGGCCTATTTTTAGCGTGATGATTGATTAGCGTTGCCATAGCAATCAGCGACACTTACAAGAACAGGGGAGAACCGAAGTGTGCCAAAACACTGCCAAAGTCTTAAAGAGACAGCCAAGCACCCTGGGGGTGTGACAGTGGTTTTATGGACAGGGCTGGCAAATTAACCTTTGCATGGTCATTGCACCCGAGGTGCCTGCAGGGATTGCTGGAGATGCCAGTAAAGATGTTGGTCTGAGAGAGGTTTCTTTGCCCTCTGGAACCTGCTGTGTGTGAGCGATGCCAGGGCACCAACAGCCGGGTTCCTTCTCCACATGGCTCCTGCCTGCAGAACGTTCAGAGACCTGCTGGACACCTCAGCTGGCACTTCACTTCTCCTGCTCCTTGTGAATATTAATCCACAACCCTTGGCAGTTATTTCTGGACAGAAAAAATGAATCCCACTTTTTATTTAAGCAGCAGAAGCACATCCCCTAAATCTTAACATAAAAGCCTGGCAAGGCAGACACTTCATGGAAATGTTCTGTCTCATCTCCCACCACTTCTCAGACTGATGATTTTTTATATGGTCACATATACATTATTTTGGCAACACAGGTGGAACTGGGTCCTTTACAGAGCAATCTCCAAGGAGCCTGGAGGTAAAGAACACAGTGACTGCTACAGCTGAGACTGGCCAAGCCAAATTCAATCTTTTTTAACAGGGTAACTTCCAGATGCCACATCCTTTGAATTCAAAATTTTTGGGCATTTCTTTGGTACTCAGTGGGTAACAACAGCATTTCTTTACTGAAGATCAAACCCCTGGAATAGATGAATGGAGTCCCTGCATCTATAACAGACAAAGGGGATGTGGGACCACAAGGCAGCAGAATGTGGAATATCCAAAGTTTCTTGGGAAATGGCCACCACGTTACTGAGTTCCCTGAGGCTGCTCCAGACAGCACTGCAAGGGCTGCCCCAGGTTCACCCACAGCACCCACCAGCATGGCAAGGCTGGGGGAGAGCACACAAAAAGGGCTGGGCAGGGTGATGGCAGGACCTGGGAGAGGTGACTCAGTGAGAGGGAGGAGAGCTTGGAAAGCAAATAAGCACAGGAAGGTGGCAAACAGCAAAACAAAAGTGCTGTTGAGCAGAAAGGGTAGAGAACAATACAAAAACAGGGCTGGAAAATAAACAAGGGAGCAAAACTCCCATAAACAAGGTGAGAAAAAACCCACTATTTGTATTAGTACAGTAACTTGAACGAAACAGTGAGTAACAAGCTGCCTCCAGCCAGCAGGAAACCCTTATTCCTGGCTCTGCCTCCCCTTGGGATGTCTCCCTGACACATGGGAGCAGTGACCTGCTCAGTGAGCAGGAACAGAAGGGAGCAGCAGCCTGCACGAGTGGAGATGGCAGTGCCATCCATCAGAGAGGGCTGGCACTGCTCTGCAATAAGCCAGCCCTGGAAAAAGGGAATTCTCCAAGCAGTTTGAGTCACTTGTTTCAATGGGATTAAGCCATTAGATGAGAATACAGGTTTGCAGCTTTCTAAAAATGTATCATTTGGGTTTTATAAATATTACAGAGGTCCTTCTTTTTGCTGGAACCTTAAGGGACCCAAGCCTGTGTTTTCCCAGAGCAAAGGCACCAGCAGCCTGTCCTCTGAGCTGGGCTGGGAGGGAGGAATTCTGGCAGGAACTTTGCATCAGGCTCTAATCCTGCAGTACAGATGCTGTTGCATTTTGGATGCAGACTCTTCATATACTCAAGCTGGAGAAAAGTTTATGCACTGAGAGTGAAGAGTTACATCCAAATTTCAAGGGCTGGTAATCAGATAAAGAGAACACAGGAAAAACTCAACAGCAATGTTTATCTGAAAGAACTGCTTTCCTTCTCAAGTCATCTCATTATAAAAATAACAATTACAACAACATTCCTTCCAGATAATTTACTTCATGGATAAACCAGCAGCAAAGTGAAGCACAAAACAGGCCTATTCTCAAAAGTAATCAGAAACCAGCAGGTCAGTAACGGACCATTTAGCAGCTCTCACTCTGGGGCCTTGACACATACCAGATGACATAATTTTACCTTCCTCAGTCATTTGCTGCAGAAGAATTATTGTCACTGTGATAAATCATCAAAGGAATTGTTGTCTCCTGCTTTCTGTTCCGTAACCGGTTTTTGTGAACATTCTGAATTTATAGGCTATTCCTAAGTTAATTTGGGACACTGGCATATTGAAGGAATCCTCCTCCTCACACAGAGGAAACCAGGCCATTTTAATGTCTATTTTGCTTTTATATAATTGTGAAACTAACAATTGTCCATCAATTATGCACAAAAAATTTGTCCAGCTGTTTTTCAGTTGCAGCCCCAGAACTGAAATATTGCTCCCAACACTGAAGCCGTTCAGGTCAGGCAGCAAATCTATTTGAAATGCTCCCTGGTAAACACTTGAACTGCTTCTTCAGACTCACAAGGGTCTGCTTCAATTCTGTTTGTATTTTTCCTCCCTCTTTGTGCTCCAACTGGAGAGCTGAACTTTGTTTGGCTCATTCTCAGTGTTCTTCGATCATGTGCAGTTTTTGTGCCATGGGTTAGTCACCAAATAGTCGTGATCTGATTATTTGTTTGCTTGAGGCTCCTCTCTTTTTTTGTGCAGAATCTCCACTGCCACTTGAGCAGGTCAAATGGATATTTGCTCTGTGCTGTTTATTTTCTAACAATACCCCTGTGCAGGCAAGGAAACTTGGTTCCACACAGTTCTTTTTCGTTTGGTTTGCAATAGGCATGGGTTTGCTTTCTAGTTAATTATTTCTAATCTATCTGGACAACCTTAGAAAGAAAAATAACAAATCCTCCTGAAAGTTCCCTCATTCTTGTCCACCAAGAACAGCATAAATATCTTCCACTCCAGAGACGTACTTGCAAAGGCTGTGATAAGCTGGCACACAGGGGGTTGTGAGAGCTGCAATCTCTCCTCCACCCTCCAAGTGAAAAGGCCCAGCCCATGACTAGCAAAGGAATTCTTTCCAAAGCCAGCAGCTGGCAGCCCCATTGCCCTGGGAATGCAGGTGCAGCTGGGCAGGAGGCACTGCCAATACCCAAGTCCTGGAATCACTTATGGAATGGAATCCATTGGAGGTACTTCCACAGGGCTCCCTTCCTGCTGTACCCTAAGTACAATATCCCAACCTTATGATCCTACATAGAATCACAGAATCGATTGGGTTGGAAAAGACCTCCGAGATCATCAAGTCCAACATCAACCTCATCACAATATTAAATGAACCTACAGATAAAAATTTAACACGTATTTTAGCAAGATACCTCGCCAGGTTTTTAATGACCAGATCAAAACCAAAGCAGCCCCGACTAACCTGAAGAGACTTTCTCTCACACAGTTGGGAAGTAACACATAAACCCCTTACAGGGATACCTTACTCCCTAAATAGTACCCCAAATCCACGTGACTTCCTTTGGCTTCAGCTTCCAAAGTACTTTTCCAACTTCCTCCTCCCTCTCAATGTCAGCAGGAAGCTTTCAAGGGTGAGGTCCAGCTCTGAGCCAGCATGTCCTGGGACAGCAGCCCTGTGTCACCTTCCTGGTGGCAAGTCTTTTGTGTTGCAGCTTCAGGGAGGTGCATGTGCCCTCCTGACAGGGCTCTGCTGCACATCCACACACCACAAAGGCCTCACTTGTCCAATATTCTGTCCAGCTCATCATCCCAAGTGTGCCATTTGCTTTCCACACTCCTAACATGGCTGTCAGTACTTGGGGGCAGAGATGCTGTTTGCTGTCAGACTCAGGGCTTTGCTGTGTAACAAATGCCAGTCCTTACAGCAGGTGCCACCCCAAAGGACCCAGATTATTGAGGACTAACACCATGGCAGTGTAGTCTCCATTCCTCTTCCATTCCCTCTTGGCATTTCATACAGCCATTGCAGAGAACAATATTCTGAAATTTATTTTCAATGCCCAATGAGCACTTCTTCTCAGGTGTTCTCATTTCAGGTCCTTAAGGTCATATTTATGAATTCTGTACTATTTCACAGCAGAATTAGACTGAATGCAACTTCTCACCAGCCTTCATATTTTACAACTTAAAACCCTTAAGACTACCAACAAGATTCAGCCTGTTGTTCACACCCTCCTCCAAGTCACTGACATGCACTGCAATAACATGCTCAGCCTTTGAGGTCCTGCTCTGTTTGGAGTGGAACTTCCAAGGTTAGGAAGGTGTGAACACAGCACAGAGCAGTGTGTACTCCCCTCGATAAGATTATGCTTTATTTATCCAATTATTGCCCTGCCTTTGGAATCCGTTTTCCCTGAAATGAGGCTCAATTTAACTCTTCTCATGTCCCACAGACCCTTTGGAGGGACTTCACCATCTCTAAGAAGAGGTTTCCAAGCTACCTTCATATTTTGGGCAATGCCTGTGGGTTTATTCTTTCTGTCAGAATTCTCCAATGACTCCAGAAGATGAAAATGCAGAGAAATATTCCAGACAAGGATAGGAGTTATTCCCAGTGGTACATTTAACATTTTTGTTGTAGATTCAACAGTTTGAGGCAGAGGCACTGTCTCTGCTTTCCACGAAGATAAATTCCGTCTATCAGCTGCATTCAAACATACTTTGGGGTTTTGTCTGCAGCAGTTGCCCTGATCCCCCCAGTATTTCTGGCTGGATTTGTGCCTGCAGGATTGCCCTGATCCCCCCAGTATTTCTGGCTGGAGTTTTGCCTGCAGGATTGCCCTGATCCCCCCAGTAGTTCTGGCTGGAGTTTTGCCTGCAGGATTGCCCTGATCCCCCCAGTATTTCTGGCCCTGTTTCTGTGCCCCAGGGTGGGTAATTCAGCTCCCCCAGGCAGTTTGGCTGTCACTTGGAGACCAATTTAATTGTCCTTTACAATCCCTCCAACCCTGCAATCATTTCTGCTGCTGCTCTGAACATCCCTGCAGGGTCCCCTTGCACAGACCTCACTGCCAACTGTTCCAGGGGTGGTTTCATGGGCCCAGGCAGAGCTCACCTGCTCCTTCAGACCCTCTGAATTGCTGTTTAGTTTTGATGCTGCACTGCATTTCAAATTCAGACATGCACTTCTGTCTGCTACCACCCCTTTCACCATTCCCACTTGTGTCTTTCAGTTAAAGAAAAAAAAATCCCATAAAAAATTCCAATTTACTTTGAGTTAAAGAAAAAAAATACAATGGAGAGACATCAGTGCAACATAGCAAATATTATCTCAGCCTAAACCTCAATGTGCCTCAAAGGTAAACCCTTAATTAATGTGAACTGAAGACATCCTCTGGCAAAAATAGGTGAGAAACTGTCCCTCATCACTACTGTCCACTGGGGGTACTTGATAATCAAATTAATTTTAAACATGAAACAAAGCAGACTATGCAATAAATATGTACAGTAGATATGGAAAAGCACAGTTTGCTACTTTGCATTTTCAAGCTTGGTCATCACAGTTTCAATTTTTGGTCTCAATCTTTCAGATCTGAGCCTTTAAATACTTTTACTTTGTCTCTTTCACATTTATCCCATTGAAATATTTCTTTCCTCTCTTTTGCTTTACGAGTTTTTACAACATCTTGAGCACTGCAGAGTTAAGAAAAACAAGTGGAATACATTTTATCCACACTCAGAAGTTCAAACTAAATCAAAGTAGGAGTTTCCAAAAGGTCCCTTCACCTGGAATTTCCTCCCCAGCTCCGTCTCATCTTCCAAAGCTGCTGAAAACTCACTGCATATTATCGAGGCCACCACATTTAAAACAATTTTTCTCATGATTTATGTGCTATATTTTGCCTTAGCTCTGCTAGAGGGAATAGCTGATTTTTCTGGGCTCTGTGCCCAGATTATGTTTAATTTTGTCTACAGATTGCACAGTTTCCCAGATATTATACCAGAGATGAGCACTTTATAAGTTAATAAAACAATAAATAAAATAAAATCTGTTCTCATGTCTCCATGTAATAACTGGAACTTTAAAAGCCTTGCTCTGTTTTATAGAAGCTTCTCTTTGTTACAGCCAGTAACTAAAAACTTATCAAATTCTTTCAAAGTGATACAAAATAAGGTAAATAATTTATAGGATTCCCATAGAAACACTTCAAATTTCACCTTAAATGCCTTAAAAATAACTAAAGTTACACTACTGAATTCGTTATGGATTAGTTACATTAAAAAGGAATCAGTTTGGATTCTACTCCTTTATTTTACATATTTTTTCTACTTTTAAAATGAAAAAGAGGAAGAAAAACTTACTGTGTACTCTGATATCCAATTGTCCATTTGTAAAGTAAAGAATGATGAGGGAAAAGAAAAAAAAAGAAATGTGAAATAAAACAATGATGCAAGATCCTTACAACAAACATACATTAATAATACAAATAATTGTGTCAGATAATTGGCTGAGTTTATTTGACTGAAGTCTGTGAGACAATAAAGGACACAAGTCACAAAACTCAAGCACTTGATGTTTTCTTTGCAAGGATGAAACTGCATAGATACAACACTCCAGTTTTTACCTGCCCTTATAGACATATAATAAATAATCTTTATTTCCTGCTATCAGTAAATATAAGGTGGGAAAACATGCAGTTCAATGGGAGTTGTTAAAGAAACTTGGTCTCCATTGCTCAGTATGTAACTTGGAGTTTGTGAAGATAAAGTAAACTATCCCCAAAGCACAATTCCCTCATCCCTTCTGCTCTGATCCTTACCTGTGATTGTGTAAGGATAATAATTCCAGGCCTTCTCTGTGACATAGAATATCTTGGGCACAACTGCTCTAGCCCAGCTGGGCAGTTTGCTGCAAGGAGAAAGAACACACAGAATTAGGATGCTCTGGGACTGTGAGTGGTACAGGAAGAAGGTGCTCAGGACCTGCCAGGTGTGTTGGTGTGTTGGGGACAGCAGTGCCACACTGCCAGGGGTGTGCTGGGGACAGCAGTGCCACACTGCCAGGGGTGTGTTGGGGGCAGTGCCACACTGCCAGGGGTGTGCTGGGGGCAGTGCCACACTGCCAGGGGTGTGCTGGGGACAGCAGTGCCACACTCCCAGGGGTGTGCTGGGGACAGCAATGCCACACTCCCAGGGGTGTGTTGGGGACACAGCAGTGCCACACTGCCAGGGGTGTGCTGGGGGCAGTGCCACACTCCCAGGGGTGTTTGTTTGCACTCCCTGTCTCAGCTCCCCCCAAAGCACAGGAGAAGCCAAGGGCACTGCAATGATCTCTAACTGAACTGAGGCTGCAGGTTGCCCAATTCCTGCCCCCAGTGCACTCAGCCCACCCCAGGTGTGGCTGTGGCACCGTGCCCACAGCCACAGGGAGGCACTCTGGGCTCACCAGGACACACACCCTTCAGGCCCCTTCAACCCCAAACACAGCATTTCCTCTGGGAGGCTGTTTTGCCTTCTCCCGTATTCTCTGCCAGCTCCCAGCCCTCATGCTCAGCTCACCTGGCAGGCAGCTGTGCCCACACCACCACCAGCTCCTGAGGAGGCAGCTCTGCTATTAGAATGAACCAATCCCTCCCAACACCTCGTGGGGCTGGGAGGCAGCTGGTGGGAAAAGTAAATAACAGCAGTGGAGGGAATTAACGGAGCTGATGTCACAGCTGGGAGCTCTTCTGTCAACAGAACTCACCAGTGTGGTGGGACAACAGCAGCAGAACCAGAAATGCCAGACAGGGACACAGGCTGGTTAAAGAAATGAAATAATGCTGTGCAGAGTGGGGGCGTTCTTCTGCCAGGGCTCCTTCCAGCACTCTGGTCACAGAGGGTACCAAAAACTGATGAACAAAGGAACATTTCACTCTAATGCACCTTTCAAGCCCTCCTTCATGACATCAGCTGTAATGGCAGGCCCAGTCACTGCGAGGCAGGCAGACCTTGGAGCCACCAATGGCCCTGTCCCTGGGGGACTCACCTCAAACTGCTGCTCTGCCCAAGCATCCAGAAGGTCACCTGGACCAAGAGTCAATCTTTACTGAACTGAAACAGAGCCTTTCAAACCTCCAAGTGTAAATGTTTGAAAGTGTTTAGATAACTGTGTGCAGAAAGTAAATTAACCTTGCACATTGGCAAATTTCGGAAGAAAATCCAGTTTGGATCATTAGGCCTTGTTATATGATGTAGCTACACATGAATATTTCATCTGTCCAGAGGCAAAATGCAGACATTGGTGCATTATCTACAGATTCAAAGCCAAGTGCATTGACTTTTGCTCTTTGGTGACATTGCTCAAAACCAGGTTCTTTTCTTTACAGAAACCTTTCCTGTGTACAGACTCTCAAGCAGCATTTCACATCCTGCGTAATAGACTTCCCTGCACCAGATCTGTTTATTTTGTCAGCCTCTGTCAGTGTTTTTATGACTGTCTCCCTTACCCCTGCTAAACTTTACTCTGATGCCTCAATTATAAATACCAGAGGATGCAGACTTTCAGCTTCTGGAAACATTGTTCCAGCAGGAGAGAAGAGGCAGTAAACAATTCTAAATATAACTAAAGTTACCCTGACTAGAAAACATAACTGACTAGAAAACATACATCTGCTTGTTTTGCACTTCTTTTGGTTATTGTTGTTTTTAGCATATTTGCCTGTCTACCCATCCTCACTGGCACAGCACATCTTGGAAAAAAATCATTTTAGGAGCAAAACATACGTTATACTCAGAATTGCCAGTAAGTCCCAGCCATAGACACACATCAATTGTTCCAAGGGGCCACTCAGAGAAAGAAAGAGAATATTTCTATTTCAGCAGCACAGGTATCTGTGGATCACATGATCTTTTTTTTTTTTCTCATTTCTCCCCTCCTCAGATGAAGTTCAGTCTCTCAGCACAAAGGGACAATCTGTTTAGTAAAGACAGAGCAGCTGAAACCATTGGTGACTAACAAGACCCTCTGCAAGAATTAAAAGTATCAGCAGGTAAGAAAAGACCATACAAATAATGCACAGATATTTCCAAGAAATCATCACTGAACTACATAAATCTTTTCAAGAGATCAGTCCAGATCAAACAGTGAAGAAGTTCCCAGTTTATTGGCCCTGGAAGAAGCAAAGCTGGGGGAGAGAACTGTGCAAGGAGTCCTGTTCCTCAAGGAAGGCAGGCAGGGGAGAAGCTTCCAGCACATCCTGTAGGGAATCACATCTCCCTGAGTGAAATCTTCCAGAGATATCTTGGCCTCCCAGCAAAACCCACAGGGGCCTGAAAAGCTGCTGATCCTTCCACAAATAGCACTGCAACACCTGGTGGCACTGGGACACCAACCCAGATTCCAACAGCAGATCTGGGGCTGGAGGATCGTGGTTCCCATCCAGCTCAGTGAGCCACTCAGGTCTCCTCTGCCACTCTTTGTACCCACCTTTGGCTAAAAGACCCTTTGCCTGCTCTGCCAGGAACCACATACTTCCCAAGGATGGTTTCTGCATGTCTTCTGGGTTCTGAGTTACCCTCAAGTGGCAATTCTGAGTGTGCTTAAAGCCTCATTTCTTTTTAACATGAAGGAAAGAAATAGCCAGAAACATTTAAAAAAAACCACACAGCTTCTGGGAGCTCTACAATGGGAACACATTTATTGATTTTCCCCAAGTCTTGCATCCAGCCTGTGAGAGAACAGTTACAAGCACAACAATACCAAATGTTGGCAAGATATATTATTAGACTATTTTTTTTATGTGTGTGTGTGTTCAGCATCACTACTGATTCAGTTTGGCCTGAGTTAAGGTCAGGTATGTCAGGGCTGCAGTGCAGGAGGAACCTGCAGTGTAGAAGCAATAGCTGGAGTGTTTCTATACCCACTCCAAAATGCTGCAGAGCAGAAGTTTAATAAAATGAAACAGGCCCAGGGGAAAAGAAGAACTTCAAAAAAGCAGCGATATTCAATTAGATCAGCAGGAGTAGAAATGGGAACAGATTGAGCAATATATTTCATAGGACACAAATCCATATATAAATATCCCTGGCCTGTCAGTGTGGAGGCATCAATGCTCAGCAGCCTCATCCCACCAGAGGAAGAGACACATCAAAGAAATTATGGATCTTTGGGGCAACAAAAACATATTTTTCACCGTGTCTTTCAGCCCTGTTGTCCAGGAGGTTGTCACTGTACCAGCCTCATGGTCACTCATAATGTCCATTAACTTGCTGAGGCAAATCTCATCACCAAAAATGTTGGCTTTGGGGCATGATTATGAGGCAAGAAAAATTTAAACCGTTTTAATGGTTTGGTTTTGGTTTTCTTAGGGGGTGAGTGTTTGTTGTGTTTGGCTTTTAGTTTTTTGGCTCCCTTTCCCCAGCAATCTTGGAAAACAAAATGACAAATGGTTCAGCGTAAAAGAAAACAAAAGTTCTGATTTTCAGTACCTCCTTCCCTTCAAGTTATAACTCTCTCTCTTGGGAAAGATTCTCTAGAAGGAACAGCAATAATCCCTATTTTGCAAGCCACTGATGTATCCCCCCTTCCCACTGGCCATCAGGAGCCCTAAGGTGTTCATGTTACACTGAAACAGGGAGGCTGTTGCCTGCAAGGGGCATTCCCTGCAAGCCTTTCTTGCAGCCCACGCTGGCACCAACAGCTTGGTGGCACTTGCCTGTTGAGATAGACCCGTTTCTCTGTCAGCTGCCCGTTGCCGTGGTTGGGGTCCTCGAAGGGCTCGTTCTGCACCACCTCCACACCCTCCCCGCGGTCACTCTGCTCATGGCTGTGCTTGCTGATCATGTACAGCTGCCCAATCCTGTACTGCAAGGCAAAACCAACAGCAGGGGGTTAGGCTGAGGCAATGACACAATGCTCTGTGCAAAGAAAAGGTGGTTTATAAAAACCCAAACAGTATTTTTTGGGCTCTTCCCATTATCTTCTTATGTCCAGGGCATCACTTGTGGGAAAAAATGACAAAATGTGTTCATAGAGATGTAAAGAATTAGGCCAGTCCTTTATTATTAGACTGTAAGTATGTAAGAATCAACAAACAATTATTCCAGCTCCCACATGCTGACATGCAAAGGGTCTTCAACCAGCTGGTGAACTCCAAAGGCTCTGCAGGACACAGGAATGAAGTCCTGCAAAAAGATTTGGGGCCACTACTGCTGCCCACTGTACTTTAAAGTAGCTCACTTAGCTCCTTTGTGTGCTATTCATTTGTTTTCATCTGGTTTATAATATTTTTAAATCCTTCTGGAGCAGAATGGAAGATTTTCACTTCCAAAATAATAGTGCTGTACTAAATCAGAGAGTACAAAACTATTATTTCAGATAAAGCAACAGGTTTTAAAGTGCATGTTTCTATTTATATGAGTAAAATCAAAGGCAAAGATGTGTCTTTCAGAACTTGCTGGAATTTAAATGCCTGAATAAGAAGTCACAGCTTTTTCAAAGTTCCTGTCGATATTGTGGAGAAACAGCACTTAAGAACCATTTTACAGCAGCAAATGATACTCATTATTCCTGCAAGGGCAAACTGATGTGCCACTGTTATTTATGCTGCTCTACCACCATCTGAATTTACACGTTCTTAGCTGAAAGATAATTTTCCAAGACCATCTACTGCTCCAAGGAATTCAGTAAAATTCCACGTGGTGGCACCTGACCTAAATTTGGATCTGGAGAAAAGGTCTTTGTTAGAAAATTCTTTGGTTTAATAGGGGGAAAATTTATTCAATACCAGAGGATGAACTTCAATAAACAAAGGCACAGAACGTGGAGTTAGAGGTTCCTCAGGGTGTTGCTGTGTAGGTTCTGCAGTAGAGTTGGTGTTTCCAACTCTGATGGGAGAGACATTGTCTCGGAGGTGACAACAGGCAGAGTTTAGTCAGACAAGAAACAAGGCCCATGTTAGCAACAGCGTGATGATGGTCAATCTGATTTTGTTTAAACTTGGGAGATCAGAAGCATTTTTATCCTCCAGACAGGAGAGGGAAAAAAAAATAGAAGAAAAAAAGGGGTCCACCCAACCCACCTCTCTCTTATTGAGTCCCACTGTCCTCAGCAGAAGCTGCACAAGAAATCTTTGCACAAACATGTCTGGATTTTTTGCAGCCTGACTGACTATTGCTCAGGTTTTGATCTAATACAAGTCCCAGAGCACAGACTTTCAAACTTTGTGTGGAATGTAAAAAATAAAACTCTCTCCAAGGAGAAATTAATGCCCAGAACTATCTCTTATCTGAAATTTTCATACCATTCCTTGAAGTTCTTATCTGAATGCTCACAGAAAATGTAACAGATGTGTCATTGGCTTCCTCTTACACGTCAATTCTCATATTCAAAAGAATGGCTGAACCCTTTAATCTACATTTGCTTTTCTATAACGAGACTAAACCGTTGGGGATGGGGCTGCCTTTTCAATTCCTGCAATTTTTTGTTCTAAGCCAGCAGTGAGATCCCTCCCTGCAGGCAGAGCTGAAGGCCAGGAGACACTGAGTGTCTTTTCTACCTATTCGAGGTGATGATTGTTCAGCTGCACTTCAACAATGGCAAGTATTTCTCACGCAGTGATTCATGCTAAAACATGCCAGTGGCTTCTACTCCTGCTCACAGAAAACTGCAAAGGTAGAACAGGAAAAAAAAGAAGAACAGCAGCAAGAGCAGAACTGCAACAGATCTGTGCTTGTGCTCAAAGGCAGCTCCAAAGGGCACGGTCCTGTCTCCAGTGATGGCAAGAGTTGTTTTGTCATTGACCTCAATTTAGCACAGATTTATTTCTAGCGAGGAAATACAATGAATCAGCTTCATCATCAGTTTATCTGAATCCAAGGGCATTGACTATGGCAAAACAGTAGCAATTGGATTATGGAATGCTGATTTATGGAATGCTGCCTCATTCATAAAAAACAATCTTAAAACTGACTGATACATTTCTCATGTATTTTCAAGTCATAGCCCTTGAAGACTTTGTGTGCTCCTTGTGAACGTGTTCCAGAACTTCAGATTTTTTTTTTTCTAAAAAAGATTAATATTATTCATCACTTGTCCATGTTTAGACTTATCTAAAGCAATTTCTGATTGTTCCTCAAAGGATCTCCACGAGACAAGCAGGGTGACCCCCAGGTAAGTCCAAATGTGCACAGCCTGTCACACTGAGCAATCCCTGCCCAGCAGTTTTCCAGAGATGTTTTACCTCAGGAACAACTTGTTTGGAAATGTCCTTGCTTGAGTAAATGCCTGTTGCTTAGGAGGATGCACTGAGGTTTCTGTTGTGTTTGGTTTGATGTTGAAGGCACTGCTTTCAGGTCTGGATCCAGAGCTAAGCCCCCCACTGCTATGAATATGAGAGGCTTACACTTAGATATTAAAGATAGGCAAAGAAAGCATTATCCTTACTTTAGATTTGATTAATTGAAACAGAAATTAATCCCTCAACCTTAGAAAATATGTCTGTGGTAGAAGAGGGAATTTAGCCTCAATCTAGTGCTTTCCAGCTCAGAGCTGTTACCACAAGACACACCTGTAATTTCTTTTTAATTCTAAACAGTAATTACTTACACAGAAGTGGTTTCTCTTATCTCACTCAGGAACCATAAATCCTTCATGTTAACACTCTTAGCCATCATTTCACCTGCCCAGAGATGGGTGATGCCTGGAGCCTCCTCAGGCTTGTGTGGAGGTTGGAGCAGAGCCCTCCCTATGGGCAATCCCAGCCCCCAGGCTGTGCCCCCTGAGCCCCAACTCCTGCACATGGTGAGTCACAGCTAACAACAGGAACTCCAGAAAACCTTTGCCTGACACAAGCCCCGGCTTCTGACAGGGTGATTTGTTCTCCCTGTTATTAACATTCCCAGCTTGGTTTGAACAAGAATGGAGGAACGTGCCATGTGCTGGTATTTGATGGCTCGTGGTGGGTCGGTATTGGCTCCTCCTTGGCTGCTTTTTGAGTGGGGGTTTTGGTTTGGTTTTGCCTCAGTTGGAGCACAGAGCTACTACTCTGCAAGGAATGGAGGTGAGATCTCTGGACAAAGGAGGTTTCCCTGCAGGACACTGCCATGGGGGGAAACTGGTCAGACCTGCAACCATTGCAGAGTTAGAAAACTTCTTGCCACTGAAATAATCCTGGTTTTTTACATGCAGGAAGAAAATGAACTCACTGTAAATTTGAACCTGGAAGCCTCTCATATGTAGCAGAACTCACCAGGGTGAAGTAGTGGTTTGTGTTTCTAAAACAGTGATTTTCCTGGTAAAATAACTACACTGTGGGTTAGGGTCCTGTGAAAAGAGCAGTGCTGGGTTTGGCTGCCTGGGACATTCTGCAAGGAAAGCAGGAACAACAAACAGAGAAGGCATGAGGGGTGTTCTTACAGCCCAGAGTGGCGCTGTGCAGGATCCCTGACCCCCAGGGACCTGCCTGGCCAAACTGCAGCGTGGAGTCCACACCAACACACCACCTGACCTCTTGTTTCTCAGCTAAGATGTCCAGAGCACACCAGGCACCTTTGCACCTTTTTGCATCCCCTTTGGGAGGCAGAAACACCCCAAGTGCCCATGAACTGGCATTTGACAGGGCTGTCCCCGAGGCACAAACCTGAGCAAGCAGCTCCAGAAGCACAGGCAGCTTCCCAAATTACTGCCTTCCAAAGCAAATCTGGTTCTATCTACACAAAAGACCAATCAACTCTCTGAAACAACAGAAGGAATAACACCAAACATCTGGGTCCCAAAATGTGAATGAAGTGTGATGCACTGTTGTGATCTGAGGTCCCAGAAAATCACAGGAGTCATTTCGTGGTACAAACATCACTTCCCCCATAATACACAAAGAATCTGACCAGTCAGAGTTTAGAGTGGAGCCTGAAATTTTTCTTTCAACTAATTCCTGCATGCATCTGTGAGTCACAAAGCACTGCACAGCTGCTGACTCGCATCAGCAGTATCCTCTGCTGCTGCCCAGATTCCTGGGAACGAGCCTTTGCAGCCTCACAAACAAACAGTGGCAGCAGGAACAGTTGACTTTTGCACGCTGGGAAGTGCCATTCTTTCTGCTTTCATGTTGCTTTGCCTTTTCAAGGAAGAAATTACAGCCTTTAGATACTTTATCTGTCTAAATTCCCGTGAATGACAGTTCAGCAACAATACACTGGATGTTCCAAGTCCTCTGCTCTGGTATTTCCAGCTAAAGCAACATGGCCTGCCCTAAATTCACAGTATCCTGGCACAGGATGGTTTACAACTAAAAGAGTGACACTGAAATCAGTGGCACCAGGTCCAGATCTGTGGTTAATAGGTGTACAATGAAAATCAAAATGGAAAGAAATGAAAATTAAGTTGCAAATGCTCCGCTTTCATGCAAATGGTTTGCCAAATATAGCTCATGTCCTGTTCAAATTGTAGTCATTCTGTGCTCCTACACCAGCTGTGCCATTGAGCAAAGCCAGCTGTTTATCTGGAGTGTACAAGCTCATACAATTTTTAAGAATCAGTTTTTATAAACAATACTTTACAGTGAGTCAGCTGGTTACATTTTTCAACCTCTTACACCATGTGCTTTTTGCAGGAATGCTGATGATGTGCCATTATGCAGATTTCCACATGTATTTCCTGCCAAGGATGCAGATCCGAGGATGCTGCCCCAATGTCCTCTGTGCACACAAAGAACAGCTAAAAGGGACTTCTGTGTCTCTTGACCACTTATAACCAGCCTGTTATTAACACCCCTCACTTCTGCTCAGCCCTGGTTATCAGTACCTGTCTCTCATTACCTGCCTTAATTACAGCTAATTGCCTTTCAGGCCCAGTTCACTCTGTTGGTTTGGTAACTATCAAATACCACTGAAGCCTTTCCTAAGTCACTACAAAAGCTTATTTAATTTGTTAGCCACGACTCATTCATGAGGTTGTAGTTCATTTAAAGGCTGAAGTTCAAGGAGCTGTTCAGTAAATATCTTAAAATTTTGACTCAGAATGCAGTAAAATGAAGTAAAACTACAACATCATTTTTGTAGAGGTTACTGAAGGTTTTTTAGTAACACAGACTCTTTTCCTGATGTTCCAGGAAAATACTATTTCCATTTCAGATATTCCAAGAAAAGTGGGGATGGAAAAGCACAGATTCCTTCACCAACTCTCCCCAGCAGCTCCCACGAGCCCTGCAAGGGGATGGGGACACAGGAAGGTGTTCCACCCACAGGGAACAGCAACATCTCCACGGACTAGTGATGGGGATGGAGACATTTGCTCTGGCAAACCTGCAGCAAAAGCTCTTCTCTATTTTTCCATTAAAATCAACAAGATTTGGGGGGAAAAAGAGCAGACACTGACCTGTGTGCCTTGGGCATCACACACAGTTTTGGTGGCCAGGCTTGGGCTGCAAAGTGGGCTGGAACATGAGGAGGGTTCACTCCTGGGAAGTGCAGGAGTTTTAAGGAATTATTTCTTTTAATTCAGCTCCACAGTTGCACTCAGGTGGGAGCCCTCTGAGCTGCCACACGCTCTGAGCCCTCCCAAACTCACCGGGCCTGGGAACTGGTTTATCTTTAACTCAAAATGGACCAAACACATGTGTGTCTGTTCATGCTTTTAGGAATTATTTTCTCTTTTTGCATGGCTAATGGTATTTGCTTAATGTTTAAGTAGAACTTCTTTCCCCTCAGGCTTCCTTTCTCTAATTACTCTTCTTCAGTAATTACTCATTTTTATGACTTACAAGGATCCCTCTCACACCAACACCATCAACTTTCAACTACGGAGAATTCAGGGCTTTCAGAAAAAATATTTGCCTGTAAACTTTGAGTTTAAAAGCACCAGAGAGACTACAAAGGACTCCATAAACTTCGTCAGAAGCACAGAAGGGAATAATTCTGCAATTAGATTTTTTGGCAAGCAAGTTCCTTACAAAGCATTTTAGGCAATATAATTCTGCTTATAAATATGAGAAAAGGAGAACTCTCTTGGTATGCACCATCCAAAATGAATAAAACAGCATCACAATTTAGTACTTAGCATTTACAAGCTGAACATGACAAATCCAATCTGCCTTCTGATAGTTTACTCAGAAGAAAGTGAAATTTCGTTTGCTACCCAAAATGAAAGAAAAACGTATTGACAGTCCAGAATATTTCATTTTATTGTTACGAATACTTCATCCTACTTTCTGATCTTCTAAAATAAAACTGACTTCAGTTTAATTTCTTGAATGCATATTTTATGCCTGCATCCTGGAGATAAAATAATTTTATATACATTGCAGTCTGTAAATAGCTGAGGTCACCCTGCATCTCTGCACCCAACCCAGAGCTCAGGGGGATACTGAACATATGAAGATTATCCAAAGTCATCTGACGAGAGGGAGCACATGAGAGCAAGACTTGAATTCCGAAAGAAGGAAATGGAGATGTAACTTTCCTGGCCACTCCCTGACGTTGAAGATAAACTGAAATCTCAAAACTAACATGAAAAGAAGATAAAATTTTCCAGTGTGGTTCATTAGAACAGACACTCACAATTTAAGTACCTACTCTAGAAATGTGTGACAAAGTCCCCCCACGCTGAAATGAGTCACTGCTGCTGCACCTTTGCTGCCTTTGTCACAGGCACGAGTCTCTGATAAATGTCCTAAGCACACCGAGGGGAGAAATCTGTTTTCTTGCTACTGACTTATGGAAAATCCAAACTGCAGCCAAATAAACCTCTGGGCAGGGGAGCCCCAGTTTGCTGCAGAAGGCAGTGCAGTGTGACACACATCTCATGGCTTTGGC
>JAOXXN010000230.1:8794167-8805210 GCA_026770055.1 Myrmophylax atrothorax
GGATCAAGGGTTGGATTTGATGATCTCAGAGGTCTCTTCCAACCCAACTGATTCTATGGTTCCATGATTCCATCCTTATATTCCACAGGGATAACAGGAATCTTGTTACCCAGGGGCTGTAAGTCATTTCTCAGTGCAGAGATGCAGCACGTTGGGGGATCCAATGGCACAAATGGAGCCTTGGCCACACACCAGAGAACTGAAAACCTCTTTAGGGACAGACATTCCAGCCCTACCCCTCTGGATAGCAGCAGTGGCAGCTCCAGCAGACCAACACCAGCTCCTGGTGCTGTGCTGGACTGTGCCTCTTCTGCAGCAGCTCCTCTACAAGCAACAAACAATTCCTCAACACTTCCAAGCAGGAATATCTTTCCACCACAAAGAATTTTGTTGAGTGCTCAAACTTCCAGGCACAGAGGAGCTTTCAAAATGCTACTAGAGCTGGAAGAGATGCTGCTGAGCTCCATGGAAAGCCTCTCCTGTTGACTGTGGAGAGCTCTGCATGTCAGTGAGCAAACAGCGTTTCCCTGCACTCCCCATCCAAGGTAACCACTTCCTCAGTAGCTGCGTCACTTGGAACAGATCCCTTGGGATGAGGGTTCAGGGTGTACAGTAGCACCAGGGAATACAGCTGAAAACCAGAACAACCAAATGTATAAATAGATAAGAATTCCTTACAGAGAACCTGGTTTTCCTCCTCCAGCCCCTGAGAGCAGCACAGTGCTCTCACACAGCCAGGAGAGCGCCGTTCATCCCAGCATTCCAGGCTGGAATCTGCTACCCAAGACACACCATGCAAAACATGGAGCTCAAAACTTAAAATGCACAGACCCTGTAAAAGCTGGGGTTGGACAACGTCAGAGAATTCAGCTGAAACATTCTGCTGCAGACCTCAATAATTGCAAAACCCCCCACAAAAACCACAGGCACATGAGCTGAACAAAAACCCTCCTCACCATCGCCTAAAAATAGAGTTAAAAAGAGACCGAGGCTTCCTTTCTGCCCCCCAGGGCCTTCTGCTGCCCCAACAAATGCTGCAGCCACTGCTGCAAACTCAGGCAGGAAGCGGTTGCTGCACCAATGGCAGCCCAAAGAAAGCTCTTTATCTCCTACATCTTTGATTTTTTATAGCATGCAGAAAGTGCAGGCAGTGGGAACACAAACCTGTTGCATGGCAACACAGCTTGACCTTCCCTGAGTTTGCTGTCTTGATAAACTCAGTACTTTACATAAAAATAAAGAATTCAGGCAAGTTTAGAGAATTCTTTGACATATGTCACGTGCCTACAAATGACTCCCTGGGAAGCACAAAAAGGTGTAATTAAGGGAAAAGGTGGAAGAAAATACTAAAATGTGACTAAAACTCAATAAAAATGTCTATGCCCCAACGGGTCTCACAGGTTGGTGATTAAACAAATTTCAACCCAACATCCTTTTAAATGCATGTGGTTCAGTCAAACATTTGTAACAGCACATATCTGCATTACTTTTAAGTTCAAACATTGCTTTTATAATGGTTTGGAGAGTTTCTACTGTTTCTACAGGTGTGTGACTGTGAACAATTTACAACAAAATTTTTTATTCTACAAGTTTTATGAACTTTCAGCTTTGTTAACCAGACAGTGCCGTGCTGAAATACTCAGGGCTTTATTCCACAGCTCAGGCTGAGCAAATGCCTGTTGAAGAATTTCCTTGCAAACAAATTCAGTTCTCTGTGTCTCAGATTTGTTTTAAATCTCTCCCCCTTATTTGAAAGCTTTTGGGGTAGGAAGGGAGAGAGGGAATGTCACACTATTCGCCAGGTGTTCCCAAAACAGGGAAAACTCCAAAACCTGGTGATTTAAGCAGAGCCTGGAGCTTGACTAGGAGTATTTTTGCTACGTAGTTCAGGGAATTGGTTCCCTGGGAGCTCGTGGCAAACTGTTCCTGCAGGATCCACACTGTCATTTCCAGTCACCAGTTAACCTTTTTAATATCCCATCCTTCCCCCTCTGACATTCACTGCATGAATACATACAAGGAATGTTAATGGTTAATTACCCAACTGTCAAACCTAAATTCTGTATTTCCCCTTTTTTTTTGTGGTTGTTTTGCCTTGTGCTCTGTGTGGACTGCAGGATTTTCCTGAGAAGCAGAAAACCATCTGGGCACCCTGAATGCCACCCTGCCCTGGCTGAACTGCTCCCCAGCACCTCAGACAGCCCCAGCTCCCCAACAACTGACCCCCTGTCACAAAGACAGCCAGAAGGACTAAAGGTTCATTCACACCAATAAATGGCAATGAAGGATCAAGTTTCTCAATATTTTTTTTTACATGTGGACATGAAAGGATAATTCAGTAATTTCATTACATCAGGAGGATAAAACTAGGGCTGGTTTTCCACTGCCTATTAAAGGCAATCCTGCAGGGCTGAAATGCTACACTATTCTTTGGCATTCCATTTTTAGTTTCTTCCCTTTCCCTTTCTATTGGTGAGATTCAGATCACAAACCTGTCCACCTTTATAAAATGGATGCTTTTATCTTTGCAGCTGAGGTGCTTGGGAAGTCAGGATGATGTGAAAGGGCTTTCTACATTATAATACCTTTGCCACAGGATTAACTAGAAGATGTCACTGTGGTGTCACTGTTGCGTCTTTGTGAAGACCCCTTTGGGCAATGAGAAGCTCAAGGAAGTGGAAATTTACTTAAATTTACTCGAAATGACAGATTAGATCTGGTTTAGAAGGTTCTATGAAGAGGATGCTGAAAGAAGATGAGTTTTAAGACCAAGGAAACAATCTGTGAAACAAGATGAAAATAATAAAGACTAAACCAGACTTGTCCTGCAGTGTGGGCTGATCTGTTTGGCTGAAGGGCTCTGTGCTGCCATGGACAGCCTGTTTCCAACACCCAGGGAGGGCATCCAGGTGTGCAGGACCAGCTGCAACACTGCCCTCAGAGTGTCCCTGTGCCCTTTAGCTCCTGCTTCATTTTTGCTAACTTTGACTGTTATCACTATTTTTTTGGAACAAAAGACAAAGGAGGTTATAACTGGAGCCAGATAACCATTTTCATCTGCTGATCTGACTCTGCCTTGCTGAATCTGGCCTAAAGTATCATAAACAGCTGGAAATTTCACTTAATCCAGTCCTGCTCTGACCACAATTCCAGAGAGGCAGTTCAGTGCATGTGTTGTGTATTTACCAGCTGCCTGTTTATATTATTCACATGGATGTTGACACTGCAGCAGGTCATTGCCAGTTAAGTAAAACACAAGTTCATGTTACTATCAGCTGTTTATTTTAAGGTTGACTTAGGCAGTATATTGTGTAAATATGCAGAGGTAATTTTTCTGTTGACAGAATCTTATTCAAAATTTGTGCCATCAGTAATATGGAAATGAACCTCTTACATTGAAGAGATTTGTATCTTAACTATGAACAGAGAAAGGAAGAGATCACCTGTCATTAGGCTTGCTAACAATTCCATTAGAGATTGTTCTCTTCTTGGTAACAACTCTGCTGAGTTTTACTTGCATGGATGTTTTACTGTGTCTGCTTTGGGCTCAGAAAGCCACAATCAAAATGGCTCAGGAATGTTTCAGTTGCTGCTAAGAATAATAGCAATTATTAAATAAAAATGATTCATTGTATTGGAAATAAATGTCAGAATTTTTTTCCTTTGGAAGGCTCTTATGCCTACAGCGAGCTTGGGAAGGGACTTGAAATTCAACAGACATGTAGTCTTTGCATAAATACTCATCTTGTGCATGAAAATCCCTTGGCTAAATATAAACCTTTAAATTTAAGTCTTTGCAAATACAGCTCCATATTCTCACAGAAGCTTTTTAGGGCTTTCCAGAAGAATTATCAAAATGCTGTGTTCTTCCTGCACTCTCAAGCCTCTCACAGACCCTACTATATTTAGGATATATGATTTGCATGTGCTTTAGCACACTTTTTTTTTCTCTTCCTTATTCTCTTCTCTCCTCTGTCATTGTGTACATTTGCAATGTTCATTTTATCCCTTCTCTGCATTATCTCCAGAGCAGCAGCCTGTGCAGGGCACCCCAAGGCTCCAGCACTGGTGACCAGAGCCCAGGGCTCACGCCAGGGCGGATGATCACACACCACACGATGTCCCTGCCCGTGGCAAGGGCCGGGACCAGGTGACCTTTAAAGGTCCTTTCCAATCCAAACCACTCCATGACTCTATGACACTCAAGCTGGTTTCTTCCCCAGAAGTTCTCAAAAGCCCCCAGAATAATTCCAAACAGAAGCAATGCCTCAGGAACTCTGCCCCAGCCTGCCAAGGCAGGCACTGAGAGCTGCAGGAGGATGGAGCTGGTTGGAGATCCGGGCACGGGGAACCCAAATGCTGGGGCACAATTCAATAATCAGGCACCCCTTTCTCTCCCTGTTGGAGGCAGTTGCACACTAATGGGGATGGTTTTACGTAGGGCTTCTGCTCCAGTTGCTGAAGTGCTGGAAAACATTCTGGGAAGGGCAAACAGTGGCAGCTGAAGGTCACAGGAACTGAAGATCCACACAGTGTGTCCTCTGGGCATCAGCAGCACGACCCGATGTGGGGCGAGCAATGACAAACTGTGAGCAGTCCAGGAAACACAGAGCAAATCCCTCCATCCCAAATGCTCCCCAAGCAGTTGCTGTTCCCTTGTTCCTTCTCATCTCAGTGCCCCACTCGACACAAGAGATCTGACTCACAGAAATGCTAAATATTCACCAAGTGGCTGAAGTCAGAACTGTGTTCTCAATGGGCTATAGAATTCCACTCTGAAAAAACAGGTTCCAAGTGCTAAACATTCAAAAAAAATCAGTACTTTCAACTGTTATGTCTCAATACAGACATTTGTAATCTGTAAAATTAGAAAACTGGTTCATGGAAGTGTAATGAAAATAAATTGATTAATATTTAGTAAACAGAAACTTTAGTGATAAGCATAACTCAAAACCATGAGGGACACTGGTTCCAACTTCAGAGATGGGTAACAAGTTACTGGACCAAAAAATTATATAATGAAAACATGGTGTTCACTTGAACCTCATCCAGCCTTTGCAGGAACCAGTTCAAAAAGCAGGCAAACCAAAACTGTATGGGCAATGTTAATCTTGGCACCTCCTAATTCTACATGCCCTTGAACTCTTAAATAATGATTTTAAAATCAGTCCATGTTGATAAAACACAGAATTATGATTTCCTTGCTGTTTTGGAATCTGTGCAGAAGGAAATGAAACCTGAAATCTTTGCAGACAGGCTGCAAAGGAGGGGAGGTGGGCATGAGCTCAGGGTGGCACCAGCAGATGGACCTTTTCCTGCTTGTGCTGCCTCTTTTTCTTTTCCTGTGGTTAAATAAAAGCATGCAGCTTTCAGTTCTTATCATTTCAATGTGTTACATTCACACTACAGGAAACAACCACCAGTGCTTTGACCCTGTGGGGTTCTTCCTCTGAAAACAAGGCATTAATACAGGGTAGAGTAAGCAAGAGCAAAACTCCGTGTTTGGAACTGGGGAAGCAGCAAAATGAATTTGGGAAGCTGAAAGGCTTTGTGCAGAGCTGCTCCTGAGTGCTGTTTGCAGCTGGAATATGGGGGTGAGGAATGGAAATGCTGACAGGCCCAGAATCGCGGCAGCAGAGCGGGCACCACTATAACCCTCCATCAGATAGGCAGGGCTGGAGCTCAGTACCAGGGAGCAAGAGGTGCTCCTGTCTGTCCTCACTGCAGCAGCACTGCAAACTCCTTTTAACCTCTGTGCCTCAAACTATTCATTTGAGGTTCAGAAAGACACACACACCAGGATAATACTGGCATGAATACATCCCATTTCGTGCTTCAAACCCAACTGGAGAATCATCCTAAATGTTCATAGAAAAGGTGCTAAGGATCAGGACACGAATTTTACAAACTGCAGCCATGTAAAGTAACATAAAAATGACACATTATTTCCTGTGTTCTGTGAGGTTTTAAAGCTTCTCTTCATATCCAAATATGCAATGATTTATCTGTGATGCAATTACACTTTTGGATACTGAGGGGGGCAAGTTTGATCTCCTCTGTTCACTGATCTTGTGTGGCAGTTCATAGATCAGTACGAAATCCTCAATGCCTGCACAAACTCCACGCAGGCAGAGAAAAGAAGCTCATGCCTGAAGATGCAGGAGGGCAGCTGCTTGAATAGTATGTTTACAGCCTATATAGATTTTATTTATGTTGTTAATCCCATGAAAACAACCATTCAATAAATTGGTAGCATGTCTATAACATGCACAGTCTATTCTCCTTCTGTAGTGAATCACTTCTGGAATTTCATCTCAGAGTTGTGTGCTATAGTAATGATCTTCTTTTCAACAGACAGAGAAATCCTAGTGAGAGGTTACCTCTGAATTATTTACAATCATATACTCTATTTCATGGTTCAAACAAACTCAGTATTTCCTTCTCTGCATTAAGGTGCTTGAAAACAATAGAAAGAGCGAATTTACCTTTCCTGTGTATAACCAGAAAATCAGTTTTTTGGGGACCAACTTCTCCTGGACAAGCCCCTTTTCAAGCATTAAAAAAAAGAAAAGTATGTGTTGCATTCTGAACAAATCTAGGTCTATGCTCTTATCAGGTAAGGGGAATAACAAACGTCACATTCCACAGGAGCTTGCCTCACTGGAAATGGGATTGATGGTGTTTTTGATGACTAGGTAGAGAAAGAAAACATCTCCCTGAACAGAAAGTACTTTCCCATGGAAAGCTGGAATAGTACTATTTTGAGTAATGCCCTACTTAAGCACAGGGACACCCTCAGTGTGTCACTCACACAAACGTGATTTGCATGTTTGGATGGTTTGTAGCTCTGCTCAGACTCCAGCGGTGCCTCGCACAGACGATTCACAAGATTGGGACATTTGCATGTGTCCCCAGGGGTGGCAGCCAAGGCTCCCTCAGCAGCTCCGGGGCCGCAGCAGCAGCGGCACTGAGGGGGCCCCACGGCCACTGGGGTCACTCCTCAGGGAAAGCAGAGCACAGGGCATGGGATGCTTTAATTCTCTGAGGAGGAAAACACGTTTGCTCCCAAAGAGGACAGGTTCTCATATGATCAGCAGCAGACAATGAAAATGCTGGAGTTCCAGAACAAAGGGCCACAAGAATAAATTTTTACTATTTTTACTATTAACTCACTTGCTGAAGATGATGAGGCAGCAAAGCAACAAGTGCCAGAACTGAAAAATGTCCCAGCTTACCAAGCCAGGCTCATCCCTTCTAGAAGTCTACTGAGCAGACAAAAACTTGCCTCCTCTTGTGCCATTCTGTCCATATTATGTATCATTTATCAAATCACTTTCACAATTCTCTTAGAGTCCCTAAGTGTTAATTTTCTGACACAATTTGGTCCTCTGACAGCACAGAGTTAAAGAACACATAAATGTGAATGTCATATGGAAAAACTACCTGGATACTTTGTGGGAGAGTAAGACAAGGAGCACTCGCCCCAAAGCCAGCGGAGTTGTGCAGAGCAGCTCAGGACAGAGCTGTGTCACACACAGCTCCTCAGTCACCGAGTTCTCACTCAGGTTCACATCTCTGCAGTCTCACTGCAAAAGGAGCCACGTTCCCACTGAGTTCCCCGAGTAGAAGTGGCCTGAGAAGGGCATTAATCTTGCTGACCAGCACATATAGGAATGCTGTCAATTAATTACAACCATATCAAATGCTTGACTGAGAGCCGTGTACATGGTGTGCTTTTCACTCACTGATTTACAGTCGGGGGAGGAGGTTAAAGCCAAAGTGTAACAACAAATCAAGTTAAACATGGACATGGAAATTTGTCTCTGTTCCCAAGAGGGGCAGTTCTGTGTGCACTGGGCATGAACCAGGGCTGGGGTGATGGAACAGCAGCACAGCAGTGTGTGCTCCTGGCAGGGACAGAGCAAGGAGGCACTCCCAGAACACAGACCCTGTTAGGTGGATGCTCTGCATCCTACAGGAGCTGGGGTCTAAAACAAAGCAACTGTTAACTCCTTTCAGAGATCAAATGACCAGGAGATTACCCAGCTCCCAAAGGAATCCAAGGAACATGACATATTTCCAACCAGCACTGGGCAAAACAACTTCTAATATAAGATGGCAACACTGGTGCACACCACTGACAATTATTACTTGCCAAAGTTACTAATAAACTGCCTGAAATGCTAATTGTTAGCATTGCTGCTGCCTCTGTGATTCTCTTTGAGAGGCAGTCCCCATATGGTCAATGATTTAAGTGAATAAGTATTAAAAAATTGCCATCAAAAATCCTCTACCAAAATTTCATTCTTAAATGTAGTAAAGCAGATAGTCATGGCAAATAAAATCAGTTGGTACTCTAATTGCAGCTTGGGATCTTTGCACTTACACTTCATTCAATGTATTGTGCTGGCAGTAAATTAAAATTCTATACCTTCACCAACTAGGACAGGAGTTGTATTAACTCACTTTTCATACACTTTTCATGTTGTCATCTCTTCAATGCATTGAACACAAAACTGAGGGTGGCTCCTATTACTCAAGGAAAATTAAAAAAAAAAATGTGTGAACAGCACAGCTTGGTTGCATAAATATAGAGGGAAAGTTAACACAGCTTTGGTGAGGAAAATCGTGTCTTAATCTGTGTCTGAGGAGGTCACAGGTAAGCAGCCAGAGCAGACCCAGCTCATACAGGGCAATTCACTATCAAAAGCCCATTTCCCAAGGTCACTCCCCAGATATTCTAAAAGAAATTAATTTGCCATAAGAAAGGTCCTTACATGTACAAATCAGTGTTTAAAGATGCAATAAAAGGTAAGATAAACAAATAACTTTTAACACAGGAGAGGGGACAGTGAAGTCCCAGAGGAAGCTGTGCTGGTCTGAAAGTGCTCCACTCGCTCATTAACGATGGTTGTAGCAACTTATTAACGAAAAAATCCCCAATGAACAATATATAAAAAAGAACAAACCATAACTTGAGCCCAACAAGGATGGAAAGCCACACTTTTGTAATTAACCTCCCACAAAAAGGATTTAAAAGAGGGAGTGGGAGGCGTGTGTTACAGAGAGTACAAAGAGAAAAAGGAGAGAACGGAGGATACAGTTACAGGGAAAAGGCTCAGGGAGCAACTCCTGATGAGATGGAAAGCTCAGTAACTTTATATCCTTGACCTCAGTGGCAGTGAACACCTGGAACACCAGCTGAAAATTCTTTAGCCCAAATTCACCACAGGGTCACCTCAGCACGTGGCAGATGGAGGAATTCAGGGATAACATTCAGGTTTCACTGGTCCAGGTTCCACTGGTTTTCTACACACAGAGGGCCCAGAGCGCCAATTCCCTGCTGGTCAGACCATCACTCAGCTGCTGTTACTGCTCCTGCCTGGGAACCAGATCCCAGCTGGGGACACGGGGCTGAGCAGTGTGGAATTACAGGGAACATCTCAGAAGGCCACGGAGAGGAAGCCAGACCTCCTCCTTCCCTTGGGAACACAGGGCAGGAGCCTCCCACCTTGGCAGAGTTGTTTGTCACCCCCAGGAAAGCCCCATGCACCCCCCACCCTCAGGTAAGGGGCAATTCGTGGAGCTGGTGGGAGTGTGCCTGGAAAGATGCCCCACTGGGGATGTCCGAGTGGCTCTGTGGCAGCCACAGGACTCTGCATTTCCATCTCCCTCCTCAGCAGCTTCATCAGGCACACACTGACACTGCTTTCTGTCACCAAACGATGCACAGAAGAGTTTGTGCCTTTTTGGGGTTTACAAAACATGCTAAAGATTTCACAGGAGCAAAGCCAGTAACTTCTTTACTCCATCAGCATAAATGCAAAATAGGAGGAACTGTTTGAGACAAGAAAAAAAATTTTAAACTAATATTAATATGCAGTATGGGAAATAATAAAGGTCTACTGATGCTCCATGTATTTTAAACTTTGATCATATCCTTTTTCTTTCCCTGTTTTCTAGAATATCATAAGCAGATGCAGTGCACTAATTTGCTGCAAAATGACACAAGGGACCAAACCTGCAGTAGAATTACTGAGGTGAACTTGACATGTCACTTGCAAAGTTTACTGTTCCTCCACAACAGTGTATGTTTGAATCTGACATGTGTAAACAATTTGCACACACACATCAGTGGGTGTTGAACTGTTGATGGAGTGAAAAATCCTTTTGCTTTCAAACTCTTGACCGGGAAGTATCCAAAGTGCAAAAGAAAAATAAGGGTTTGCAAGATAAGAAAGGCAAAAATGTACCCCAAGAGCTCTGTCCTTATTTTTTTGTCAGTGATTACATGACAAAATATTTAAAGAATGGCAAAGCTTCATTAATCAGCAAGTCTATTTATTTGCATACAGAGCTCCCTTATATTTACAGTTGCCAAAAAATGGAAAATGCTTTTAAATATCACCTGCCTGAGTGAATTCTGTCTGTTGCTATCCAACCTGATTACTTATTAAATTCTTTCTCTGAAAAATGCCTTCTTAATACTTCCTTGTCCCCTTTTCACTTATTTTCTTTGGACTGATAAACTGGGTAAAAATCTTGTTTTAGACCAAGAGTCATGGAGTGTTTTCCCTGCAGTGCAACCTGGAGTTATGAAACAAGATAAAGAAATGAATACTCGGGGCAGAAGGGGGGAGGATCAGGAACCACCTATCAACACCAAGAGGAAAATTCATGCTACAATTTCACACAGAGAATCGTGACTGCTAAGAATGAATATTCATAGAGAACTGTTTAAGAAAAGCGTGGAACAACCTGCCATAAACTCAACAAAATGAAGCCTGGAGGAGCACAATGGCAAATCCCTCCTGAACACCAAAGGCTGGTTCGTGATTGATGAGAAGGCTTTGCTAAACCAGCAGCCTGACTCAAGCCTGGTTAGAAACATCAGGGAGTTATTTCCCAGGTCAATAATCTGTTTTAGAGGAGGTTTAGGCAGCTCCAGGACACCATAAGTTCACACAATCACAGAATCATAGAATGGATTGGGTTGGAAAAGACCTCTGAGATCAGCAAGTCCAACCCTTGATCCAACCCCAC
>JAOXXN010000230.1:8862161-8876529 GCA_026770055.1 Myrmophylax atrothorax
ATAGATAGATAGATAGATAGATAGATAGATAGATTGATAGATAGATTGATTGATTGATAGATAGATCAATAGATCGATAGACAGACAGACACATATATATATACACATATATCTACACACATATACATACATATATACACACACATATACACACACATATATACATATATACACACACATACCTATATATATATATATGTATATACATGCACACCATGCTTTTATGAGTATATGAATGAACAGTTTGGTTGTGGTTACCAATTGTAGCCCAGCATCTGACATTTACAGTTATCTGCATTTTTGATCCCAAAAGGACTTAGTTTTGGTTTTATGTTTGAAGAACCAACCTCAGCATGGGCTGCCTGATATGCCCAGGGTTTTTTATAATAGGCAAAGCTTTATTCAAGCTGCTGTTCTGTCTTTTTGCAAGGTTTGATATGTTGCACAGCTATGACAGTTTTATTTGAACCTGAATGATAAATACCTTTTGGAATAGCTGGAGAAATACAGATTCTTTATAGTGTGCTGAGAATGAGGATGACTTACAATCTGTTAAATTATTCCACATATCTTTACCAAAAAAATACTGGTTAATGCTTTGCAACCTTTTATGTGCAACTGTGTGTTTTAGTTGGTGATGTTATGCAGTTAATGATATGAAATATCATAATTGGAGATCTAATCTTTGAGATTAAAATAGCAAACTGTCAGACACGTTGGAGCTATTTCTGGCTGTGCTGCTTCTGATTTGGGAAGTGAAGTTCTATTTTTGGCAGTGTGGTCAGTACCATCAGGGTGGAGAATCCAGGCTAATCTTGGAGGCACTCAATAAACAGGATTTGGTCACCATTGCAGTTTGAAGAGGGTCTCGTTGGTTTTGGGGGGCCTGTTGTGTGGCACTGGTTTGGTTCGAGTCTCCCCTGCGGTTCCTGTTGATGCCACGAACGTCTGTTGAGTGAGGAGTTCTGATTTATTATTCTGAGATGTGATCCTGGAGTGGTGGTGGATGTGAAGTGCCTGTTAGCTCTGAGACGGGCTGTTTGCATCTGCATGAGGAGCAGGGTAAACACAGATGTTGGTGCTGCCTGCAATAAGGGTTATTTGGTAATTCCCTAATTTTGCTCAATTATCCAGCTTTCTTTGCAATTCCCATGCTTAGCTTGCTAGCCTTTGAGGCACCCTGGCAGTTCATTTTCTGGACAGGTAATATATGTGATTAAGTGTTGTTCCTGCTTGTCTGAAGCACGTCTGTGCTGGGAAAGAAATCCTGTCCCTCTTGGAAGTGCAAGGAAAGTGGCTGTGTTTGACCCGGGAAGCCTCAGCAAAGTTTTCTGTTCCTATACATTGCTGCTCTCAAAGAATCCTTCCTATAGCCTGCACTTCACAGCAGAAGTGAATAAAAGCCCTTTTAAAGGAGCAGGAATTGCCCACGAGGAGATTGGCTATTTTTGGAAACGACAGGGCATGTTTTTTGTGAGCATGAATGGATCTTCCTGAGCATGTTTGTGTTACTCAGAGGCTCTTGGTTGCTATTTCTTTTTCACCCTCACTGTAAGAGGAGGTCCTTTGTGTCTGTGTCAGATATTTGAATTTACCCTTCCCATATTTAATTTATGTCTATTTTAGCATGAGAACATGACGACCTTTTTTAAGCTCATGTTCAGCGTTTCTTAGACGGTGGGAGACAAGTTTCAAGTTAACATTAGACAAGAGCAAGTGATACTTAATTTACATCCAACAGTCTTCTTTCCATGGATTCAACCCAAGCTCCAGACTTTATTTTCCTGTTAAAGCTGAAGGAAAACTGTGTAGTTGGCTGCAGTGTGTGGTGTGCTGAAGCTGACGGTCCCTGCTTTGTGTTGCAGTGCTGGGAGAGGGGCTGGCCAAGGGCGATGGACCTTTCCGGGCACTGCTCTGCTGCATGCACCTCAAAGGGAAGCTGCAAATTGTCTCTAATGTGCTTTCCAAATCACTGATGGGGGAATCACTGGTAAGTGGGTTTTCTGCAGTCTGCATCATTTAAAAAAAAAAAAACAGTTTTGTGTTTGCTTCTTTAAGGGATGTGTTTAATAACAAACCTTGGAACATATGGGTGACTGGCAGGTTGCACCAAAAGGGAAAAAAGGAATATTTTGGAGGAAAAAAGACAAATAGATGGGCACACATATGTCAGCAGGATTGTTGCAGCACCAAGGTTTCAGAGTTGTTAGGGTTTGGAGAAGTTTTTTTGTTGGCCCTGAATCCTCAGGGAATGCAAAATAATCTGCATATTTGTGTGATTGTTTCTGAGTTGTGCCTGATCCCATTTCGTAGGGACTTCAGGAATTTTAGCCATTAAAGCAGAAAAATTACTGATTGGCCTTTTAAATAACTGGCCCACAATAAGTTGTAAGACATTAAAAGCTTTTCAGGAAAAAAAAGGAGCTTTGCATTTCAAGACAAAGATAAAAGTTTGAGTTCAGAGCTTCTGCTTTACCCTTGAACTGTTACAACTTGTGAAGCTGCTTTTAACCCCATACATGTAAGTAACTGTTTGGATTCATATGGGGAAAAATAGGGACAGAAGTGATATAAGTCCCTAAAGAATAGTGTTCTTTTATGTCTGTAACCCAGATTTAATAGACAGCTCATCCCCAGGAGCTGCTGGTCATGGCAAACCCAGAAACGTGGTCATGGCACAGGCAGGAGCAGCTCTGGTGAGACCCAGGGAAGGGAAGGATATCTTGGAGCAGAACCTCTTTCCTAGGAGCTGGCTCAGGTCTCCTGTGTCTTGGTGCTTTACTGAATTGCTGGGTTGTGCTTGAGAGTTCTGTTTGTCTGCTCTGTATCCTGAATTCCCTCCCCCTGGCCACTGGCTATTTTTACATGAAGAAAAGGGTTTTTTTCTTTGTTGAGCTGGTGTTTTCTGACGAAAAAAATGCTTCATTGAAAAATTCCTGGTGAGGTTGAAGGCAACTTGCCTTCAGGAAAAATCAGTAAAATGGGAATGTGCAGGGCCCTTGTTTGGGGCTGTTGTTGTGCAAATAAAGGTGGCTTTGTGTGGAGTTCCAGAGTGTCATCCCAAAGCAGAGTTGGAGAGGTTTTTACAAGCTTTAAGTTGTTAGACACAGTTGTTTTCAGTAGGAATATTAAAGTCAGCAACTGATTTACTGACTTGTGCCATTGTCTGAGAGAAGAAATGAAACTTAAGTTTTGGAATGAATTTATTAGGAGTTGGAATCCATCCAGTTTTCCCCCCAGTGACTTAAGAGAATGATTCTTGGTAACATTTTTATGCTGTAATACATTTAAGCTCAACAGGTTCAATTTTCAGCCTTCTACTGAAGAAGTGAAAAATCATTTTGTAAAAAAGTGTGAGAATTGTTAAGTGTGTAAGTTTTTAGCAAAGGGTAATTTCTGCTGCTCAGTAGCACAGTCAAAATGTGGAGAAGTCTAATAAATGAAGTAGCACTTAATTAAATTTCTGCAAGAGATTATTGAAATAAACCCCACAGGTCTGGGTTCCTTTAATCAAACTTTTGACTTCCATGAGTGTGAAATGGTTACACTTAGCTATGTATTTCAGATAAATTCAATTTGAAAGATTTTTACTTCAGCTCTGCTTTACTGTGCAGTCAGTTACGTGGCTGACCTTTGCTTTTCACTGAAAACTCCAAAAATTGCAATCTGCATCAGAGCAAGATCTATGAAATAGTAGAAATTGGTGATTTATAAAGTAGATCCTTAAGATCTGAAGAGATGAATCCACTGCAACAGCAGTAACAGATTGTTGTATTAATTCTTTAGAGCTGAAGTGTTTTGGTAACCACAGAATGTATTTTTGTGCCAGAATTTGCTCTAAATGAGGTGCTTTCCTGCACTGTCCTGTGTTGGTATTTGCTGTAGGTCTGGTGCTGCTTTTGGCCACTGGAGAATTCCCTTTCTCACCGTCATGTTTGCTCAGGGTTATGTGGGACGACTTTTAGAATTGGTGGTGTCCTTTGTGCTGGTGGGGTGGGGCAAAGTGAGCTTTGCTGCTGTGCTTTGGTGCACAGGGAGGTCTCTGTGTGGGCAATAATTCCTGTTCTTTCTCCCCCCCCAGAACGGGATGGTAACTAAAGATCTGACACGACTGAAAACGCTTCTTGCTGAAACAACAGAGGTAAAAATGAGCACAGTCTTGGGAGAATAAGGAGCAGTACCTGAAAGGGCTGAGGTGGTTCCCATGTGTCCCAGAGCTCTGGGCTCACTGTGCACACTCTGCTCCAAACATCATTGTTCCCTCTGCTCTGTCAGTCTTTCCCCACCCACCTCTTCTGTAGCTTTTCATCACAGCCCTGCAGGATGTGTGAGAAAACAGAAAATGATGCTAATAGGTTGTTGGCTCTCTTGAAGCAGCAAGAATTCAAAGCATTTAGGTCTGCATTATTTATTTATCCAATTTTAATTCATTGGAAGTTATTCTGAAGTAATAAACATGACTGAAAAAATGAATTAACACTATAAATACCCTCTCAGTCACCTTTTATTTTTTTTTGTACAAGAGATCAAACTATGTCTATTGATCAAATTGCCCCCCTTTTTTTTTTTCTTTGTCATTGATTTGGACTTTATTTTAATGTAGGTTCCAAGCTGAAAGACCTACCAATGCAGTTTAGACTTCTGGCCTTTTAAAAAGTCACTGCAGTGCACATTAAATTGATTACAGGGTGGAATTTGGTCTTGTAAAAATCTCTAAGATTTTCTTTTAACAATGAATGGACTCAGTGTTCCTGTCAGAATTCCTGTCACCGCCAGAATTCCTGTCACCACCAGAATTCCTGTTCCTGTCAGAATTCCTGTTACCACCAGAATTCCTGTTATCAAGGCTGCAATCCATTTGTTAAGTTAACATGAATTCCTGTTTGTGACTGGAAGTGATTTCAGACTTCTGATGGATACTTCTCTACTGGTTGCTCTAAAGCCCATTTTGGCAGCAGTTCTTGTTGATGGAATAGTTCTGTTTTCCTTTGTAACTGTGGGTGTTTTTTTCTGTCCCTGTAGGCAGCTGGTAAAGTACCATCAGGATACCATGTAGAAGATTTAGAGGAAGGTACGTAACTCAGGATCCTGCTGAATGCTCGGTGCTGCAGAGCAGGGAAAAGCAGAAAAAGGCCTGACTGCTGTGCTGAGCCACAGGGACTGAAGCAGAATTATCTCAGCATTGGCTGAATTTGGAGGCAGAGCTTTATTAATTGGTCAGTGCTGTTCATTCATTGATCAGAGCCTGCTCCCTTCTGCACTTGCTCGCAGTGAGTTCGTTCGGGGTTGTCAGTTTATTTTCAGTGGGATCATTTTGCTTGTGTTCAAATGCACTTGGGGCTGATGTTTAGGGTCACAGTTCCCCGGGCAGGTGCCCTGTGGCTGAGAATTCCCTGGGCAGGTGCCCTGGGACTGGGAATTCCCTGGCAGTGGAGCAGTAACCCTGTTGTGCCCCGCAGGCTCCCGGGATGGCTGGCAGTTCCGGCCCCCTCCCCGGGGCGTCACCAGCAGTGAGGAGTACACCCTGTGCAAAAGGTAAGGGCTTTGGTTGTCCCCCCATCCTCCAGGGGATCCCAGGGGTCTTGGGGTGGGCTGGCAAAATGCCACCTGCCCAGCAGAGTCAGAGCTTCTCTTCCCCCTCGCCGAGAAAAGGGAGGAAAAGAAAAAACTCTGGAAACTCAAACCAGGTTTGTGCTTAAACCAACTATATGTATTTATACAGAAAAGAGAAAATCAAGAGTAAACTACAATATATAACACACACTTACACAAGTTAGATATAACAACGATTTTCTACCTCAATTGGAAAACAGATCCTATCACTCTAGATCCATGAGCACCCCAAAAGACACTCAGCAAGAAACAGAAAGTATAACAACAAAATGTTTCTACTTCCCTGAACTCAAACAACATGCAGGTAGCAGCAGCAGCAGGGCCCAAGACAGCAGCTGCATGTCTTGCCTCTGCTTTGGCCATGAGGGAACTGAGAAACGCCTACTTATTTCAGGTTTGCATCATCTGGTATGAAGTATTTCTTTGGTTGCTGAAGTCAGGTGCTACCTGTCTCTCCTAATCTACAGAGATTCTCTGAGCCTGCTAATTTGAGGCCCAGCTAAAACTACCCCACCAGGGCTGCTTCCTCCTCTACTGAGCTGCTGACAGAATGATGGAGAGGTCAGGAGAATGAGGGGACTTGTTGGAACAGCAGGTGACCTGTTTGCAGGGTTTTGGAAGGGTCAGGTGATCCTTCAGAAGGACTTTGGGTTATAAAACACAACCACTGACTCAGTTTTCATAACTCAGTGGTTTAAGGACCATTTTTGTAGTGACAGGTCAGCATCTTTCTCCCTTACCTTCTCTATGTGGGTGATTTCAGAGGTGGGAGGAGTTCCCCAGGCAGCAGTGTGAGACTGAGGTGGGATGTGCTCTGGCCCTGCCTGGGCTGCTGCCCTTGGATAAATGGGCTTTGTTGATAGGTGGCCTTCACATTAAAATAAGAAAAAAGCAGATTTTTCCTCAGATCTCACTATTTCCATTTTGCATAAACTCAAATACACAGAGAAGGTTCATTGGCTTGTATTGGAGTTTCTCCTTGTCTTCAATCAATATTGCCTGTTGTTTGTGTTATTAATTGTCTTTGCTTACATAAAACTATAAATCTCTATGGAGGAGAACTTGATTCTGCCATTTATGTAACTGATGCAAATAAATTGTTTTCAGAACACGAGCAGGACTCTGACCTGCTTTTTAAATGGCATGACTGAATCTCTAAATTTGAGCTGCTTTTATTATTTTCTAGAGATGCTAAAGCAACTTTTGCTGACTGTTCTCATGTCCAGTGCTTATTCAGCACTTTTAAAAAAAGCAGATATTTACAATTTTTAGCTTGTGATCTTTTGTTGAGTACCATCTCTACCATGATTCCAACCATTCCTCTGAACCATTTTCCCTGAAAAGCTGTGATGAGCTTTGTGCACAATTAAGCCTCGCAGTGAGCAGGGGGTGCCTCCCTCAGCAAATCCCTGGGAGCAGCATCACTGACATGGACTAAAGATCTGAGTTCCTCAGGAGGAGCAGCCACAGGGGCTGAGCCTGGAATTTCTGAGGCTCTGGTTTATTTTCCCCCTGTGTGCCATAAAGCAGTAGGATGTTTATTCTAGATCATGAAGCTGTGGAATTGCAGGAGATATTAATTAAGAAGGTGAGAATGTGGGGAGAAAAGTCTCAGTTTATAATATGTACAGTGAAAACTTGGAAAATGTGTGTAATCATGACAAATTTTAAAGTAATATGCTTTCCTATGCAATAATGAAAAGGAACCCCACTTGATTTTAAATCTGCTCTGTAGTTAATGAGGACAGGTCAGCAGTTTTTATGCTTGCACTCTATTTGGGCTGTGAAAATTGAAATTGTACTGTAGCATTCTCATGCAGTGGTGAATTGGAAAAATGACAGTGGAAATACTGAAATTGACTGCCAAGAAAAATACTTTAATTTAAAATATATTAAGAATCATAGCTTAAGAAGCCCTTTAGTAACAGCATGTTATATGTCATGCTTGTTTTATTTACAATTTCAGCATGCAAATCTTTAAATACATTTCTTGAATAAACAGTGAATGCTGAATCAAATTACAAGCACTGATAAAAGTGTGGCCTAGTTATCCAGGGACTTGTGCTGCAAGTTTTCATGTCACAGTCAGGTGGGACTTGGTTTTCTGTCACAGCTCAGAGTTCACATTTGAATTCATGTTACACTTTCACGTACTGTGGGAAGGTTGTGCAGACTCTGCTCCCCTTCTGTTGCCAGCAGTGATGTGGGTCCTCACCTGCTCTTTTAATGTAATCCTGCTGCATCCTTTCCTCTTTACAGTAACTCATCACTGTAGGCAGAGATTCTTAATACAACTGTATTCACAGTGTTTCTACACATGAAATTCAAATACAGTTGTTTACAGTTTCTATTAACTTAATAGCCCGACAGAAATCATCCTGCCTGGCTTTATTTATAATAAATGTGATGCTTCCTTTATCTTTTTACAGTCTCCTTTTTCAAAACAAACAAACAAACAAACAGACAAACAAACACACAGCCTCCTGCCCTGATTTTATTCTGTATATCCAACACCTTCAGTTTCTTTTTGTCATCTGTTTTTTAAGTGCTTCAGTTTTGGAGAATGATAAAGTTGCAGCTACTGCCCTGTGGTTTATAATTTTAATACAAAGTTAAATTAGTTCCCAAGTTATACAGTCATTTGTCCAGATTTGCAATAAATTCTGACAACTAGAATGCTTAAATTGTATAAAGGCATTTGGAGTATCAATAATTCAATGCATCAGCACATGCCACTGAATGGAAAATGTATTTTTTAAACAAACTTTGCAGGAATAGATTATTTAGACTGATACATCCTTTCCAAGGAAGAGGATTAAACCTTTTCCTTGAGACAAGACTTGTGTGTAGGTGTGTTTTGGAGAAAGGACCATGTGATGTCACTGTTGCTCCAGGAAAAGCTGCCAAATGAATTTTTATCAGCTAATGACGTAAACCCTAGAAGGAATTACACTACATCTTTGCTTTGCCCCTCATTAACTGGGGTTTATGCATATTAATACAGTGCCAGGTCATCTCAGGGATGCTCTGTGATCTCTTTGTGCTAATTGCTGTACAAACACTCGGTTCTTTTTTATCTTTAAAGCTGGAAATTTTCCAAGACTTCTGTCCCTTTGTGTTCCTAAGAAATTTGATACTCTTTTCTGGGCTTTGCAAGAAGAGGAGCTGCTGCCTCTCTCCCAAAATCCAAAGAATCATAGAATCACAGAGAAATCATAGAATCAGTTGGGTTGGAAGAGACCTCTGAGATCATCAAGTCCAACCCTTAATCCAACCCCACTTTGGTTACTAGATCATGACACTGAGTGCCACATCCAGTTGAAGGCAGGCTGTTTTGTGCTGTTTGCTGCAGGTTCCTGGAGCAGGGGATCTGCAGGTATGGTGCCCAGTGCACCTCGGCACACTGCCAGGAGGAGCTGGCCGAGTGGCAGAAACGCTACGCGTCGCGCCTCATCCGCCTCAAGCAGCAGAAGGAGAACAAGCAGTGCTCGGGCACCTACATGGAGACCCTCATTGAGAAATGGATGAATTCCTTATCTCCTGAGAAAGTGGTGAGGACAAGCTGCTGCTTGTTTGTGCTTGTGTTTAGAGCCAACACCCCAGCCTGGTTTTTGCCCTTAATGAATTGCTCCTCACACAGAAATTGTCCCAGTGATTTGCTCCCCTTGGTGTCCTGCCCTGTGTCTTCTTGCAGAGAGCCCAGAGGCTTAGGCTGATTTGTGGGTTAATCACAGCTTGTTCATTTGCATATTCACTATTCTGGTGCAGGGTGGCTCAACCAGGGCCCAAGTGTTGTTCCTGTTCCTTGACTGGGTGGCAGGACTTTTGCAACTGGAGAACAGCAACTGGTGAAGCTTTTACAACTCAGTGGGCAATACTCATGCCTGTGCCTGGCTCCTGTTCCTTGCCTGCAGCTGCAGGCACTTGGGTGCAGACCAGCCAATGTTCTACAAGACTTGGAGTACCAAGGAGTGAGGGATATGGGTATGATAAAGCTTAGCAGCTCTTTGGAGTTCCAAAGAGTGTTTTTTGTGGCATTCAACCAGCTCTACCTACCACTGACCCCAAGGAGGTTTGGGTCCATCTGTTGTTGATTGGAATCTGGGAAAAGTGGACTTTCTGCAAAATGCACTGATGAGCAGAAAGCCTGATTGTAGTTCCTGGTGTCTGTGTAGTCTCATGGATGGCAGTGAGATCTGGGCTCTTCTGGGCCTCATTGTATCACAGGTCCTTCTTTGCAAATTACATTTGGTTCTACTTTAAACATTTACAATGAGTTGGTTATTGAAAATCAAGTCCTGCAGTTAATTGTCCTTAAATTGTTATATTCTTCACTTGCACAGTATGGTGGAGTAGATTTGACTTCCTTGTCTCTCTGATTTAGGACATATTTACATTAATTCCTGTGCAGGACTTGCATCAATCCTGCACAGTCTAATTCTTCCCACTTCCTGCTAAAAAAATAGTGCATCTTCCTGAATGTTTGTGTTTTGATGCTGCCTGTAGAAGTTTGATATTATCTTCTTTTTCTTTCAATCTAGCTTAGTGAATGTGTAGAAGGAGTGAGAGTAGAACATAATCCTGAGCTGTCAGTAACTGTCACCACCAAAAAGTCTCATCAGACATGGACATTTGCTCTCACGTGTAAGGTAGGACTACTTACCTTTTAAAAGTCAGTCAATAATAACTAGAATGCAACCCTTAACCTTTTGCAGTTAGGATTTCAATTGCATCATTCTTAAAATAGAGCAACTTCCCAGCACCATCCCCTCTCTCTCCCTTTTCCCAGCAGCTCTGGCTATGTGTTGATTTCTGGAAATCAGGCAGGACCCATACCTGCTGTGAGAAGTTGAGAGTTGTTACAAGCTCTCTTTATCTGATTGCAAATGAAATAATTTCAGCATTTCAAGCCTTGCCTTCCTTTCTCAGCCTGCAAGGATGCTGTACCGAGTGGCATTGCTGTACGATGCCCATCGCCCCCACTTCAGCATCGTGGCAATATCTGCTGGAGACAGCACCACCCAGGTGTCCCAGGAAGTCCCAGAGAACTGCCAGGAATGGATAGGAGGAAAGATGGTCCAGAATGGAATAGATCATTACATCTACAAAGTCAGTATAGCCTTCAACACAGAAATCTTTGGAACTTTTCGCCAAACTGTGGTGTTTGACTTTGGATTAGAGCCAGTCCTCATGCAGCGAGTAATGATTGATGCTGCTTCAACTGAAGGTAAGGGGGTGAAACTGCTTTTTCTCTTTTAAATAGTGGAGATCTTTCATGCCATCTCTTTCCACATTCTGGGCAGAACAGCCTCTGTGCTAGCAGCTCCTGAATGTCTTTGTATGTTATACTCATCACAAATATGAATATAAATAGTGGACAAAGCTTCAGAGGGTCTAAATAAGGCAGATAATTGAAATATTACTTACTCTGTGTCAGGAGATGATAAATACTATCAAAATGCTGGGAATTTCTGGTTTGGTGTGTGTCCAAAGACAGCACTGGAAGTTCAGCCATTACAAAACATGTTTGTGTTTTTATAATTGTTCTTGAATTGATGAAAACATTAAAACATGTAGGAAAAGGCCAGTGGAGAAATGTGGTGTTTCTGTTTAAAAATACACCTGGTACTCAATCCAGTAAATAAAACTGACTGTTTGACAAGTAGGTTTATATTTTTATCTTCCCTTGCAATGGCTGACTAGGATTGTCAAAGGCAAGAGGCCAAGTGTGGGCTTGCAACTCAATGATTTGCTGTTGACATGAATTTTGGAAAATGTAAAGGAAGTGTAACCATATTTGTGCTTTCAAGTAACAAAAAATAAGCTGCAAGTTACTGCCAGGGGTGTGTATTCTCTTTATTAAACTGATCTGTGTCTCTCAGTTCCAACCTGAAATAACTCCAGCATGAGAAAAATGTCAGCAAATTGAAAGACGTTTGAAGAGGTGCAAAAAAGAAGGAAGCACTTTGATTTATGGTTTGAGAGAGCTAAATATAGGTCACTGTGTCACTTGGCAGCAAGCCAGGGGGTGGCACACAGGCTGGTAATTTTGAGTGAAAATCTGAGACTACGAACAGCAAAGAAACAGAATTGCAGCACTGGGATTTAAGCAGAAAGAGGAAGAAAAGGGAAAAAGAAGGGCAAAAGATGAAGCTGAGAAAGCAGCACTTCCTGGCCTTTATTTTCATGTAACTGATTAACATTTGCAGCATTAAAAGAATGAAACTGTAAATAGCAAATGCCAAAGATGATGAACTGATCTTTGCAGATGCCCCAGGTCCCTGTAGGCAGGAGCAGGAAACTGGGCATGTGGTAATATCTCTTGAGGCAGAGGGTGTTGCCCTGCCAAGGAGGAGCTGCTCAGGAGCAAGGTGTTTTTGAGGCTGTGCCATCCTCTCCATGTGGCAGGGTGGGTAATCCCAGCTGAGAGGCCTCACTGGGCTGGGGGAACATCCTTCCCCTGTAAACTTGCTCCAGATCAGGGGCCCAACCCATCACTGACTGGCAAAGCCAGAGTTGTTGTCAAACCAGTCTGTGGTTCTGAGCCAACTCCTGCCCACAGCCATCCCAGGACAGCCTGTTGAATTCCATTGGAGGTGATGGATGGAGTTCCTCCAGCATCAGTTACAGATACTCCCTTTCACATGCTGCCTCTCTGTGTGCAGAGAGTGCTGAAGGCTTCAAGCAGGTCATTGCTAATATTTATTTCAAAGGACAAGTGTTGGGTGTTTCCCAGGTACCTGTAAGGACAGAATGCTGGGCTTTTTGCTCTGCCATCTGACAAGTGTATGATAGGCAAGGGGAAGGGATAACCATGTTGGATGTGGGTCCAATCCCATTGTTTCTCTTGCTTTGGCATGTATGAATTAAGATCTCATGGAAATGCTTTTGTAGCAGAAAGATGCCTGAAGTCTCTACATTTGCATGTAATTCAGGTCCTGCCTGCATGTCTAGGCAGGAATGAAAGGTCAGCATTGAAATATTCTCCTGGAGGAGCCTCCATTCTGTGTTTTGAAATCTGTAGTTAAATGGAAGAGGAGAACTGGAGGATGTTTTGCATTGGGTGTGTACAATCTGCCCTTCCAGAAAGGGTCACCTTGTGTACACTCTGTGCCAGGGGCTGTTGGTGTCAGGCTCTGCAGTGCTGGGAGTTCAGTGGCTGTCCTTCCAGGAAACCAGGGCTCAATCCCAGCACAGTTCCTGAGTTCTGGGAGCTGAGACGTGGTTTGTTCATTTATAGTGGTGTTATTTCAGACACAGAAACCACACACAAACAGACTTTTCCTTGCCCTACACCTGTGGCTGCTGAGACAGTTCAGGCTTGAGGGCTGTATTTAAATGTGACTTCTTAGTGAACACATGAGATTAACAAATAGTCACAGGCAAGATGAACTGAAATTTCTTCTGCTAGAATGCTGCTTTTTTATTCTTACTTAGAATAAAGACACTCAAGATGATGTTAAGTGTTGAATTTGAATTTGAGGATGTCTTTTCTGTATGTTTTTCAGCGTTGGTGTGATATCCTGGATACCTATCATAAATCTCACTCAGAGATAATACATTAAGATACCATAGCTTGACTATAAATGCCAAATATTTTCAGCTCTGCAATTTAGCTGCAGTTCTGTTAAATGACTCACTGTTGTCATAGTGGTTTGGTGGTGCTAATGGATGTATTTTGGGTGGCTGTAGACAAGTGCTTGGTCTTTTGTTTCTCATTTAAGCCATGTAGTCCCTGAAATTAGAGTGTACTGAAGAATTGATTTCCTTTTAATTTTCTAATTTTATGTCATGTCAGGTCACATTTCCCAAATTTTCCCTGGCAAAATAGCTTGAGGTGTGTAATACAACTATCTGCACAATACACATGTTAGGGGGCTGTAGAATTTTTTAAAGGGCTTTCACAGTGTTACAAATGCACTGATTTCTTACCAGCTGCTTTATCAACTTGTTTTTATGACCTTCTAAATTTCATAACATATTGTAGGGTTCTTCACTGCTTTATGTTTTTGAAATGATGTTGCAGTTAGGCTTAGAAAGTGCACTGCAGTGCCAAGTCCTTCAGTGACTTGTGGTTATTAAAGTAAAAGTGCTTTCCATGTTTGTCCTTGTTAATTCTATTTGCTGTCTGTGGAGTATTTTATTTTCTGATATTTTTTGGGAGGCTGCTCGCTCTGAAAAGTAGGGTGGTAAGTACTGGCAGTGAGCTGGTTATGGACAGAGGAGGCTCCTACCTGTGTTTAGCTCATTATCTCTAAGGGATTTGGTTTAGTAGTGGGTTTGTGTGCGGTTGGGTTTGTGTGTGGTTGGGTTTTTGAACTCAAACCAACCACACAGGGTTTGTTCTCCCCTCCCTGCCTCCCTGTCCATGCAGATCTGGAGTACCTGATGCACGCGCGGCAGCAGCTCCTCACCACGGCCAAGCGCTGGGACTCCACGTCCAAGACGATTGTGGAGTTTGAGCCCAATGAAACTACTGAGTTGGAGAAGAGCCTCCTCACCAGATACCAAATCCCTCTGTCTGCTGACCAGCTCTTCACACAGTCTGTGCTGGACAAGTCACTGACCAAGGCCAACTATCAGTCCCGGCTGCACGACCTCCTGTACATTGAGGAAATAGCACAGTATAAGGAAGTTAGCAAGTAAGTCACTCCTTTATAAAGATATTCCTATTGGAATTGACCCTGAGATCAGCTCAGTTGGTTAAAACTTGGCTGTAATAATGCCAAGGTCATGGGTTCAATCCCCTGTGTGG
>JAOXXN010000230.1:8876994-8889738 GCA_026770055.1 Myrmophylax atrothorax
GCTCACTAGGACTTCAAAAATTCAACTTACTGCTAATTCCTTGAGAACAAGCACTGAATACCACCCTGTGCTCCCAGTTGGAGCACTGAGCAGCTGTTGGGCATGGTTTTGTTAATGCTTGGATAAGGATTATTTTATTTTTTGGTCTGTCCATACAAAAATATATTGATAATAGTTATAATTTTGTTCCTGTGTGACAATAGGTTATAGCAAAGGAATATGTAAAATCTTTGGATAAAGGATTGAATTGTGGGTGAGTCAAAGTCTGATCTGTGAAGATGTAGCAGCTGATTTTATTATATTTAATAAATAGGCTGAAACCCAGCTTCTGAATGGAAATTCCTGCCAAAAGGCACGTTGTGTCCCTTGTTTGGCTTGTTCTGTCTTTAGGTGTTCTGAGCAAATCACCCAACTGGAGTAACTGCAGGAAAAGTGCAGAGTTAGGAAAAAGATGAGACATTCCTACACACAGACCCTTGTGGGACCTTTTTTTATTGTAGTTTTTTAATGCTTGTGGTTAAAAATTTTGCCTCCATTCATGTGGTACCAGAGAGTTTTAAAGTGTTGCTCTATTCAGAATGGAAAGTCAAAAAGATGGAACTTGCCTTTAGCCTAATTTGGCAGCAAATTTAGCTCTGTCAGCTACAGAAAGCTCCAAATCAGGAATGTCTTTTTTAAGATGAAGAACCACTCCTGGAGCTACAGAGCTGAATCACCCCTCTAGAACTCAGAAAGGAAATACTAAGAGTAGTTGTGTTTGTAATGCTTTTAAGGCAGAAAATTGGTTCAATTTCTTTTTTAATCTCAGCTGAAGGGGGGCAGCATTTGAACTCCTTGTATCTTTTATCACTGCTGCCCTCTGCTCTTGAGCTGGAGAGTAACACATGGAGGAACGATGCTTGAACACTGTTTCCAGCATGCAGAAATGTTCTCCATCATACACATTTATAATCAGGTTGACTTTTCTAAAGCTTTTTGAAGAAAAAGTGGAGTTAAATATTATAAAACACGTTGAAAACATAAGCAATGTTTTGACTGAGTGAATTTTCACATGGAGAGTTGCACTCTCATGCCTCACAGAAACCAAAGAGCAGCAAGTCTGGAGAAATGAAAGAAAAATAAGTGTATAGGTATGTAATGCTTCCCCTTTGGACTATTTAGTTATTGCTTGATAAATTATAAGTTAGTGTTAATAATGTTCTTGAAATCTTCTGTTTTGATAGTGTTGGTGACAGAAATATCTTTTATCTTGTAGTCATGTTTATTGTAATACCTGAAGAGGCATTTATAAAAGTTACTCCACATGAGCACATCACAAAATAGAACTGCTGTTTAATTTCAAATGCAAACACCTGGTATGAGGAAAAGCCCAGCAATGCTCTGATCTTGGGAGTAGTTTGGTTTTGGGAAGTGTTGCCTCAGATACACGTGCTGATGGTTTTAAAACTCTGCCATTCTCTCTTGCCCATTGAAAGAAAAGCAGTTTGTGATTGTTAGAACTCACTGTCTGTGTTTCCTTGTATGAACTCTGGGCAGTGTGAGATGGCACACAACTCCTTGTGTGCCACCAGAATTACAGAGCAGGTTTGTCCTGGAGGCTGGGAGACACAAACCACTGGCTGGGATGGCAAATTAATGTGCTTTTGTCCTGGCTGTGTCTTCCCTGTCTCTCTGCCCAGGCAGGTGTGCCCTGTCTGAGCCCAGAACACATAAATGTGCTGAGTGTGCTCTGAGCACAGAGGGAGCTGGGGCTTCATCCAGAGTGCTTTGTTTGCCTTTGGGGAATTATTGTTTGCACTGGTACTGGGAGATTAATGATTTATGAAGCCTCTCTGTAATTTCTGTGGCTTTAGATCTCAACAACAGGCTTTTGTAGCTGGTTTCATTAGCACTGCATGGAGGTTGGGCTGTGCAGTGCTCAGGAGGAAATGGGAGGTTTTGTTGTTCCATTTCTATAAGCCTGACTGAAAATCTTATTTTGTCTAAACCTGCAAAGCAAAGGTTGCGAAATGGATGCAAGAAGCAACCCTGTGATTTTGTAAAATCAGATCCTTAGAGAATTTTGTAGTTTAACAGTTTGCCAGAAGGTGTCAGCTTACTCAATGGCAATTGCTTGGTTGTCTCTAAACTTTGATTCCCTTTAGCACGGCAGGTTCAGTTCAGTCAGTTCTGAAAACCTCAACCTGTGCCTTGTCTCAGAAAGCAGCAAAACTGTTTTCCAGCATGTTTTTATCAGTCTGAGTTGGAGCTCTTACATATTCAGCAGCATTGGGATCAACTTGAGGGAAATTTGAACAACACAAATTCACAGTAGCAATTGATTGTATCTCAGTGAGAATTCTCAGCTCTTGCTACTCAGTGAAATGTTTTATGTGGTATTTCAACAATCATCTGAATGAGATAAGAGCTGTTTCAGAGGTTGCTAACCTGCTGATAGCCCCTTTGGATCCTGCAGCACCTGCAGAGAGGAAAGCTTGGGTTTTGGTGTGGGTTTGTATTAGAACATGTGGGAATTGGGAGGATTACACTGAGTTCCTGTGTGCTCCCAAAGGACATGCCTTGGGGTGATTGCTTTGGCTGTAGCTTGTGCAGTCATGTTTGTTGTCACTGATGAACCAAACAAATCCCTGTCAGGTAAGGAAACATCTCTTGTTTTTGGAGATATTTGGATGTGATTTAATGCCCAGATTACGTAAAGCAGCAGCTGTTACCACATGGGGGCAAACTTGCAGTTTTTGTGCAAGATTCATGGTTTGCCAGATATGAAAAAATATATTTGATTGGTTTGGTAGATGTTTAATTACCAAGCAAGATAAAATGTTGGATTTTATTATGATTATTGATACTACAGGGCTTAAATGATCAATTACCAGCTTATTGGGTTAAAATAGAAATTATAAGAAGAACAGATCAAATAAAACAAGTATGAGTATGAAAAGCAGCATAAAAATGAGGTATTTTCCCATTCTTCATTTGTGAAAACCTTTGGATGTTACTTTTTTCCTGTAAACTGTTGCAAATTTAGGAAGAAGCTGCTGATGAGAAAAGAACTGAATATTGTTACTGTGTCAGAGTTTTGTTCTTTTGTTCTTTTTAAAACCTAACCCACTGGGAAGGGGTTCCTGTGTGTTGGTGAGAGATCAGTAAAGGGTTCTAATAAGTCAGTATAAGGTGTTGTGCTTGTGATTTCCAGGGAATGGTTAATGCAAAGGGTCAGTTTGTTTGATCTCTGATTACATCAGAGCTGCTGCTGACAGGAATTCTGTGCATGGATGGTTTATAGGGCTGAGCCTGTGATACCATGCCCTCATCTCTAATAAAATGATATCATTTTAGTGCCTACAATCTGATTTTTATCAAGGCATTTTAATCAATCCCTCTGAACTACAGGTGTAATACCATTTACCTTTAAAGATGGAGATTGCCCTCTGGTGTGCAGCCTGCAAGAGATACATGGGAGATAGAACAATTTACTCTGTTCTTTGCCTGCATAGTTAATAAACTATATTTTATATATGTTTATATATGTGTACATATAAATATAAATTTATGTGTATATATTACAGTTTACAAACTGTTTAAATAGACATTTTTACTGCTTGGGCACATGCAGAGCTACTCTCGCTCACTAAACTTATTTGGTGTCAGAAAATCTAGTATTTGTCTCTTGTGAGGGGCCTTTTTTAAAACTTCATAGGTGTTGATTCTTCTAAATATATGTTATATAGGCTATAATCAAAAGGAAAATGTGTATTTGGCAGCTACATATAAAAAGGGCTAATATGACTATAGTTGTTTTATTTGAAACTTCACCATATGTATATGAAGTGTCTCTTACATCCGAATCCCTGAAGTTCTGGAATCTGAGAGCATTTTTGTGCACTGACTCGATGCTTTCTTGCTTAGGTTCAACATCAAAGTGCAGCTGCAGATCGTGGCAAGCTTCATGCTCACTGGGGTGTCTGGAGGGGCAAAGTATGCCCAGAATGGGCAGCTCTTCGGGCGCTTCAAACTCACTGAGACGCTCTCGGAGGACACCCTGGCCGGGAGGCTGGTCATGACCAAAGTCAACGCCGTCTATCTATTGCCTGTCACTAAGGAGAAGTCAGCACAGAGCCAAGGAACCAAAGAGAAGGTTTATGAAGCAGCTATTGAGGAGAAGACAAAGGATTATATCTTCCTGAGGGTGTCCAGGGAGTGCTGTGAGGAGCTGAACCTTCGGGCAGACTGTGAAATGCAGGTGGGTCTGAGGGCAGGGCTTTGCTCTGGGTTTGCAAACCCCTCTGGAATAAAGGCTTGAGGTGTGATGCTGCATGCTTGGGGACTTCTGCTCATCTCTGAATATGATTCCCACATGTGGAAAATTCCAGGGAAATAACTGCCATGCTATGGATGGAGTTCTGTCTGTTCTTTCCAAGTTGCACACACCTTTGAAAGTTGCTGTGCACAAATCTAGTGGCATCCCTGGGTACTACAGCAATAACCTCAGATTAAAGTCACTGCATTGCCTGGAATGAATGCATTTTCACCAAAGGATTCTCTCCTCCCTTTCATTTTGTTTTGGAAAAACATATGCAAGAATCCTAATGTCTTAATTTAACATGGCTAATTGGGCTGGGAAGACTTATGTTGTTCCGGGGTCTTGGGTTTGTGTTTGTTTTCTTAAAACAATAATTAAACTTACTAATTGATTCTATTGGAAACTCTGCTGGAATGCAAAATGAGCTGGTGCTTGAGAACTAGCTAATTTTTCCTTGAGTGTCTTATAAATCTTGCCCTGAGGCAGCAAATCTATTCTGCATTAAAAACAGGGTCCTAAAGTTGTTTTTAAAATCATTTGGTGCTTCCTACACATATCAGTGAACTGGTGGTCAAATTCTTGAAGTGTTACCTATATTTGAATGAATTTTAGTTGTGAGGGATTTTTTTCTGATTAAGAATTGGGTGGAAATTTTGAAACTGAGGAGACTGTAATTTTGTTGTAGAGAGTTTTTGTTAAAGATGCTGGAGATTTTGCTGTTCTCTTCAGTAGACTTGGTGTTCCCTCTGATTGTTAGGCACTGACAAAACTGCTTTGATTCCAGTGGGGTTTGGATAAGTTAGGTGGTTCCCTTCCTTTCCTCTTCCAATAATTCATCTTGGAAAGTTCCTGACCCCTTGTTTAGCTGCTTTCTGGATTAACTATAATAAATACACAATTCTGCTCTTTCCAAATGAACCATTCATGAAGGTGAATTGGAGGGAACTGGGGCTTTAAACCAGTGGCTGCTGCCACTGGTTTATTTTTGGAGCAGTTCCTCTGTTCTGTGAACCTGGCAAGGGATTAACTTCCTTTCCCACTGTTTTCCTATTGTGGAATGTGTATTAAAGCAGGTTACAGGCATGTCCTCCACACATGGCCTCATTCAGAACTCTGCAGCAGCAAATACAACTATTTGATTCCATCCAAGCATCATGAAAACCAGAACAAATCCCAAGCTGTTAAAAAAGGAGGTGAATGCAGGTGGATAATACGAGGTATTTAATGCCAGGCATCTCACCTGGACTCCCAGAAGGGGCTGTTAAAGTGTCACCCAGATGAGCATCACAGTTTTGCAGCATTTAAATTGCCATCATTACACTGTGTGGTCTCTTGTCAGTCCTGGGTCTGCCTGAGCAAAGATATTTTCCCTGTATTGATCACCCACGAGTTTGGGACCATTTGCCATTTGAGTGGCAGCTGTTTCTGAACACCTTCAGGATGTGGTTGGGGGACAAACCAGCACTGAGCAGGGATGTTTAATGTCTTTGTGTCTGCCAGAGATGGAGAGTTAATGGCTGAGTTCTGCAGGAAAACAAGCAACCCTTGTTGCAAAGCTGGTGTTGATTTGACATGCTGTGTGATGATGTGAACAGTGTAACACTGAACTGGAGCAGAGGACATGATAGTCAAGATAACTGGTGCACAGGAGGGCTTGTGCAGGTCTGATCCCTGTGGTAGGAAGGGACTTTGTGGGCAGAGTGTCAGGTACAAAAGGTAATTAAATCTGGAAGGATAAATTATTCCTCCATAGCAGGAATTCTCCCCGTAGAGGTGGGTTCATGAGAGGAGTTTCTCTGGCTTTGAGTGAGGCCTCTCGTGTTTAGAGAAGTGATCATCTACTTTTCTAGCTCTCCTTTTTTCTTCCTTTCACTGTCTTGTTTTGATGTTTAATATAAGAAACTGGATTTTGTTTGTAGTATGTAAGGAAAACTTAGTTTAGCTGTCAAATTAAAGTCTTCATATAAGTTGTCAAAAAAAGGCAATTGTAAAAATGTATTTTGTTACTGCTTTGTGTTTGTTGAACTGTGGTTGGTAGCAGTGATTATCATGAGATTAAAGTGTGATTAATAATGGACTAATAGAGAATCAGTGATTGATAGATGAGAAACTTAATACATCTGAGACTGGATTGTTGCTTTGGGCATGGGAGTGACTGTCACCTCCATGGCTTCTCTCTGGGGTGACATGGGGTGTTCGACCCTCACTGTTGTGGTGGTGCTGCTGGACCAGCTCTGGCTCATCTTTCCTCTGTTCCTGTTCTTCTGTCTCCTAATTGGCAGGACAGAACCAGCTTCAGTGAGGTGCTGGTGAAAGCTCTTCATAAAGTTGGCCATAGAAATGATAAATATAACTGATATTTCCAGGTAAAACACTTCTCCAGACAAGCTGCAGTGATTTGGCTGCTGTTTGTAACGTGCCCACAGTCATTGTAAGTCTCAGAAAGGGACTTATTTACTCCTATTTAATCACAAATGCTCATTAGACTTGTAATTACATAACTGTGTAGTGACAGCAGAGCTTTGCAAAGAACCCTGAAAATGTGTGTCAGTCCCTTGAAGTTCTTCTTATGGTTTCCATTGGTGCAAATCTGTGTCAAGTGTTGTGTAAAGGCTTTGTGTGAGTTGTGACCATGGAGGGAGTTCTCTGGTGTGGTGCTCTGATCAGGTTCCTCTATGTTTGGAGAGACTAATCATTGCAAATTTAAGTATGTGTAGATGATAATCTGGGGGAACTGTGTTTGTTTGCCCAGGAGCTGCTTTTATCCTGAGCTCAACTTCAGGATGTATTTTTCTCTTTACTCTTTTGCTATATTTATGTATCAACTAATTCCACTCTCCATTGTTTGGTTCTGAATTGAACCAGGAATGTTAAATGTGCTCTGTGTGTTGTTTTTGGCTTTGTACCAGAATTCTTGTTGGCAATATCTTTTATTTACTAGCATTAAAACACATGTAATTAGGAGACCAAAGCCAAGAGAGTATTAATAAGCAGTTGATTGTTAGAAATTAACTTTTGGGGAATTCTAATAATTGAACATAAATAGCAAGTTGTTGTTATTCAAGAATGTTTGAGTAAAAGAAATGTTTGGAGTTTTTCTTCTGGTTTGGGTCATCTGTTGATCTGTAAAAATGTCTGGGCTGTCATTTTTTTGAGGTTGTTCTTACTGTAAGGGATGAAGGCTTGTATTTGCAAGAACTGTTTTAGGACAATAGTACTTTCCAGGAGTGTATTTTGTATTAAAAAAAATAGTTGCAAGGATATTTCCTGTTTAATCTTCTTTCTGAAAGTACAGTGTAATTTAGTCTTAAAAGTCAAACAAAGAAATCACATTGGAGAAAATGCTGTGTTTATCTTTGATTCAACACAACAAAAGTTAGCAAGTTAAAGTTACCACAGATCTTTGGATTGAATGCTGTTTGCTGTTTGCTTCTGAGAGCCTCTGCAGGAAGATAAAAATGTATCATGTACAGCACAGTCTGATCAGCATTTCCTAAATGAATCCTTTTGTTCACCTCTTCATTTCTTCCTTGCTCTTGTCCTGCAGGTTGAGCTGCAGTTCCAGCTGAACCGATTGCCCCTCTGTGAAATGCATTATGCCTTGGACAGGATTAAGGACAACAGCATTTTGTTTCCAGATGTCAGCATGACTCCCACCATCCCCTGGAGTCCCAACAGGTACCAACACCAGCATTTAATGGCACAGATTGTGTGGTAAAGCAGCTTTGAATTTCTCCTGACAGATGGCTGGAGTGTGCCCTGGAAGGAGAAACAAGCCTTGCTCTTCCTTAGTGGGGAGGGGATTCAGAGCAGGGAGTGAAACTGCTAAAGAAATAAGGAATGATCCTCAGAGGGCCAGAACCTGTTGAGTGGTTTCCCCTGAGCTGTGGGTTTAGAGGCACCACAGTTCCACTGTGGCTGCAGAAAACAAATCCGCTGCTGGTAATTACTGTGCTGCTGTTAATTACTGTGCTGCTGCTCTTCCCTGAAAGTTTGATACTTCATGGGAGTGTAAATACCAGTTGCAAGGAGTTTGCTGTGCAGGTCTCAGGTGTGCAGAGCCCTCTGTGCAAGGACAAGGTTAAATGAGCCCAGAGTTGGACATATCCCTGAGGGGTGGCTGTGGAAGGGGTGGGAATGGCTCTTGGGAGGATCCCTGCCCTGAGATTCCCTGGACACACATCTCACTGTTTCCTTTATGAAATTAGAAACCCCTGTGTTATATGAATACTTTAAAAGAAACTTAAGGCTGATGCAGTAAGAATAGTCTGTCTCAAAGAGGAAGTTTAGGGAAGAGAAATGTGAGGATCAGGCAGTATGGTCAGTATTCCTGCTGCCCAGGGAAGGCGCAGGAGGTTTCTGGACTTGGAGACCAGGGAAATGAGAGGAATGTGGTAAGAATAAACAGATCCACGGCTGCTGTCCAGACCACTGGAGGAGTTAGCAACTCGCCAGAGGTCTCTCATGAGAACTCTTTAGGTTTCTCACAGCACTCTGGAGGTGTTCCTGAAAACAGGGTAAGTTCACCAAAACATGGGGCTTGTGAGATATGGTTTATAACCAATGGGGATTTGCAGTTATATGGAGTGAGGTTCAATTTAACCAGTAGAACGTAGCTTTAACTCTATATAAACCATGAGTAGTGTGTAATAAATGGGCATTCACTTGATCACGTTGATCTGTGTGTGGTGTCTGGTTCCTCTGCTGTTTATCAGTTCCTTTAGTTGCCAGAGCTGCTGTTCTAACCCGAGCTGCCCCCTTTGCACAGGCAGTGGGATGAGCAGCTGGACCCGCGGCTGAACGCCAAGCAGAAGGAGGCAGTGCTGGCCATCACCACCCCCCTGGCCATCCAGCTGCCCCCTGTGCTCATCATCGGTCCCTATGGGACAGGCAAAACCTTCACTCTGGCTCAGGCAGTCAAGCACATCCTCCAGCAGCAGGACACCAGGTGAGAGAGAGGGGGCACTGAACGGCCTGAGCTGCAGAAAGGAAGTTGTTTCTTACATAAATTCAAGGGAAATGTATCCCGTGGTGTAAAGGAGAGCACTCTGGACTCTGAATCCCAAGGACCTGAGTTCCAGTTTCAGTGGGGACTGTCCCCTGGCAGTTCAATGCCCCCCTGCCATCCCATCCCGTCAGATCTGGGATGCTCAGCAGGGTGAGCCCCGGGTAGTACCGGGGGCTGTGACAGTCCCGAGCACTTCCCTGTCACTGTCCAAGCTCACTCGGCTTTAGCAGATGGACCTCAGGACTTAAACAGTGGGGCCAGTTCTACACATGCTGTGCCTCACCTAAAACATCCACTGCACCTAAAAAATCCCACACCACGTGGGGAGAGCCCTTCCCAAATCTTCCTTCCCGAAGTTTGGCCATACATACATCCCTACACCAAGGGAAATGTAGAAATAGTGGATTTCCACCCTGCTTGGAGCCAAACAAACCCAAGCCAGCCGTGGTCGTGTTGAACCATGAAGTAATTTTATAATCTTAGCCTGTATTTGCCATTTAGAACAAAGCTAATTAAAATGAGCCATATGTGGAATGACTGTGATTTGCTCGACAGGGGAAGTTTTGCAGTGTGCTAGATAATAAAAGCTGTTCCTTATCAAGTTGAGATTAATAATTACAAAATAACTATTGAAAAACTGTGTGAGCTTTAAATCTGCTCCTAACTGAAGGGTTGGAGTTGAGGGCTGAGTCATGCAGGAGTTGTGCAGGAAGATGGCCACTGTTTCCTTTTTTTTGTATTCTACTGCTTTGAATTGTTTTCTGTTTCTTCATTGCTTTTTTATTTGCATCCATTTATTCCAGCAGGATTCTCATTTGCACCCATTCTAATAGTGCTGCTGATCTCTACATAAAGGATTATTTACATCCATATGTAGAAGCAGGCAACCCCCAGGCAAGACCTCTCAGGTATCTTTTTAAGGCTTATTATGTATCTATAAAATACTATTCTTAAGAAAAGGTGTCTATAAAAAAAGGTTAAAGAACTTTCAAAACATAAAAGCATATTGGCATTTCCAGCAGTGCTTTTAAAAACAGCCTAAAAGGAATGTGAAACATCATCAACATAATTTTGGGTTATTTGTTAAATAAAAATAAAGACATCCTTTTTTAAGCTTTTATTATTCTATTGATAATTGTGTCTTTCCTAATGAGCAAACTTTTGATATGCTGCTCTAAAAGCAACTATGATAAAATAAAATGAACTTTAATTGTAATTTAGTTCCAGACAATTCTGGCTCATGTTGAAAATGCTAATTTGGATACTGGGATTACCCACCTGGTTTCTGGGAGAAAAATTCTGGTGTCATGGGAGCTACATATTTAAAGAATCATGTGAAAGTAGTTTGGTCTCTTCTGAGGAGTCAGTTTGGAGTCACTGTGGATGTGTGGAAATGTACTCACCACTGGTGGTTTGGGGGAATTAGTTATGAAAAAAAATGAACAAGTAGAAGCTTAAGAGCAAGAAGGGTAAACTTGCATGGAAATAGTTAAGGAGGGTTTATTTATGGGCATAAATCTGGGAAGATTCAGCACAGCAATCACAATGTGTACTTTATACTGCCAGCTTGGTGTGTATCTGTATTTTAAATTATGGGCATCATTTTCTGGATGCCACTGTGTGAGTTTATAATATTACTAAGAAAATGGCTCTGTGTTTACTTGCTGGCTATTAAAAGCCATCCTGGCCTTATATTTTCTGCCATGTCAGTAAAGGCAGTGGAGTTCTGTGGGAGGGTTGGAGTTACAACAGGTGGGAATTCTCCTGGCTCTGTTGGCTTCGGTTGCCATGGGACATTTCCCAGACACTGAGGATCTGGCCAAGGAAAAGAGAGCAGGTCTTTCTCAAAGATCCCTTTGATCTGGTTGTATTTTAACTCAGATTGTCTTAAGGTGATTTGTAAAGCACTTTGGGATGAAAAGCATTATGGTGTCTTAATTTTCTGGTGGGAAAAAATGTGTGTAATTTGGGAATATTGGAGTGTGATTTAACAGAGCAAGGAGTTAAACAGTTTTATTTTGGCTGCCAGGCTTTTGCTGCCTTCTTTTATATTCTGTTTTCATCTGTATGGTGCAGTCTCAGAAATACTTAGGAGAACATACATAAACAAAAGTGATGTTCTTCTTATGGTTAAAATATATGTACATGTTTGCCAAGAAAATTGCAGCCCTAATTAAAAAGTCACTGAAGTCTAATTGTCTTAGTATTTGTTATGAAGCCTTCAGAAAGTGCTGCTGGAGATTATCTGATGTTGTTCAAAAAGTCAGGATACCTTGATAAAAATTTTAAATTTTAGAAAATGGGGGCACCTCTGGAGTTATATAAATATAAATAAAAAAATTATATTAATGGACCCACAAGTATTGATGTTTTCAAGTAAAAATGATGCCATCTAACTGTAGTTTGAGCACTGAGTTCATGTCAATCTGCTGGGGCAGGAGGGAAAGGTCAGGTTATCTGAACTGAGAGCTAAAGCTGTGGGAGACTCCCAGCTCAGGATTGGTTGTGGATGCACCTCCCTTGCTGACTGTTGTCAAGAGGTATTTTAGAATTAAAATCCTTCCTGTTGGATTAAAATCATTACAGGGTGATCTGAGCCTCTTGCAATATTTTAAAGGGAACAGTAAGTGGAGGGGAAGCAGTTAATTATCCAAGGGGGATGTGCTGCTTGCAGAGTTTGTTGTGTTTCTAAATAACTTTGCTTTAGATTTACTCCTTATTTACTCCACAAGTGACAAGTTGGCTCTGTAGTGTCCTTGCTGAAAGTGTTCCCATAGCCTAGTGGGGAGCAACATCATATTTCTGTTGTTCTTGAAGAAGAAAAGCTGAATTATTTAACACTGAGAGCTGTGTAGATGTTTCTGTGGGTAAGATGTACACTGAATAAATTATCCTGTCCATAATGCAACATAAAAGTTGGAAACATTAGAGTTTATGGGTTTTTTTTGGTTTAAATATCATGTTATGGATTTGTGTCTTTTCCTCACAAAATAATTTTCTCTGCCCTTTGGAAATTGCAGACCCTGAGAATTTATGTTAAATCTGAGTTCTGCCCCTAAATGAAGTACCAGTGAAGCCTGAAGGCTGAATTCTCCTAGTCCTAGAAACAAACACTCACCCAGCACCAAATAATGTGCCCCTGGGTGGGATTAGCAGATGAGTCACCTGCACTGGGGGCTCACTCCAAACAGGAGTTACTGCAGGAACTTGACACTGAAACAATTTCATGTGCTTATGGAAATGGTGCAGAAATGTTTCTGAAGGAGTGAAACCCAAACCTGAGCTCCAGCTGGAGGAAAAAGCCTCCTCTGAAATGGTTCTGTTGGGTGGGAACACTTGATTTTTAGTGTGCAGGAGCAGCCAGGCACCTTTAGATGGTGAGTCAGAGCTGTGAGAGGGAGTACTTGGCTCCTAATTGATATTCCCCTTCTCTCTG
>JAOXXN010000230.1:8953516-8974701 GCA_026770055.1 Myrmophylax atrothorax
CAATAAAAGACAAGGCTCCAAAATAAAAAGACCAACCATAGTTGTAATGGTTCTTTTTGTCCTCATCTCGCTTGTCACTTGGGTCACCTGCGTTGCTTGATATGTAGACAATGATCCCTATGATATTACTGAGACCTGGAGAAAGAAAACCATGAATCAGTGGTCATGTGGCTGAGAAGCTCAAATTCAAGCCCTGTTACTTTCTGGACCTGAATAGGTCAAAGATTGTGACCAGGAATTTTGATTGCATTTATTTACTCTTTCATTTATCTCAAGGTTTTATTTATTCTTGAAAAACAAACCACAGATCCACATCTGGGCCACATCCTCTCACGTGGATCCCAAAATACTCAGCAGGATTTTTTCCCATCTCTTCATTGCCACGGTGGGACAAAAGCAGCATATGGGAGCTCACTAACATTGTGAGTGGGATTCTAACATTCAGAATAATGATGAAAATACATTTTGAGCTCAGGGCTATGGCTGTTCACCTTGATCAAGATAAGTTCTCTTCCACCTTGCTGAATTTTCATCTAAATGCAGCCTGTTTAATCCAGGCTTCAGGGAAAGCCATTAACAATGGGGCTGACTCTCTCAGATGTTTCTAGGGTGAAAAACTGGCTCTCCTATCAGAGGTGAATGTTTTCTGCCATCACATTAAAAATAAGAAAAAAGCCCTAGATGGAAGAGTTGCCTGATTCTTGTAATGTTTAATACATTTTAAATAGTGTAAAACATGCTTGTTACTGAATTCCACTTCCTTTTTTCAGGAAAACTGAAAGCTTTTCTAGAATATACTTATTTTAGGGCTTGAAGAACATAACTTTGTGTTACGAAATTTGCCTGGTGTGATGTTGTTAATGCCCTTGATCCAGGAAGGGGGTGCAGGGAAAGAACAGGCAACGAGCTTTTCCAATCTTTTTCCATTGAAAAAGGCAGCACTTCTTAAGGACTCAATGTAAGGAGAACACACCTGCTGCAACAAAGAGAATCCCAGCGCTGAGAATGATGTTGTTTTTGCTGTTGTAGATCCTTCCTGCTCCGACACAGAGTCCTCCCAGCAGCAGCAAAATTGTGCTTAGGATGGGGAACACGCTGGAGGCACGGACAATGCCTGCAGGAGACAGGGGCAAAGCAAGACAGGCAGCAGTCATTGCAGACACCTCCCTGGGTGCAGGTGTGGAAATCACAGCCTCAAAATCCCTGGCTTTTCAGAGAACCATTAAGAATGATATTTTAGAATCACAGAATTGTTCAGGTTGGAAAAGACCTTTTAGGATCATCGTGTCCAACCATCAACCCAGATCTCCACCACGTTCCCCACTAAACCACTTCCTCAAGTGCCATTTCCACACATTTTGTTTGAACCCTTCCAGGGTGGTGACTCCACCACTTCCCTAGGCAGCTCTCCCAGTGCTTTACAATCCTTTCAGTCAAGAAATTTTCCCTACTACCTAATTTGCTTTTTCTGGAGTCATTACTGCTTTTGCATTTCTGAGCACGTTTTTCGGGAGCTGAGGCCCTGAGTAGGTGGCCAGTGGGGTGCAGACTCTCAGCTGAGCAGCTTTCATCTTTGGAGCTTTCTCCCAGGAAGTCCAGCGTTACCAACATTATCTGATGCCACCATGTGCAGAGTATTTCTGGCAAAGCATGAGGTAAGTGACAGTAAGGCCCAGCATCATGCAGGGAGCAGCTGTGAAAAATTCATGAGCTGGCAATGAACCCCACGAGGTTTGGGACGGCTGGAGCAGACGGATCTGCTCCTCCTTACATGTGCAAGGTGAGCAAATCACAGCTCCTGAAGTTGGCAGCACCCATGCCAGCTAATAACCCTTTTTGCTTTTGTTGGATATTTTAAGGACATTGAAACCTTTTGGATTTCTATGGAAGAAATTTTAACAAGTGTGCCTCAGATGTTTGTCTTTAGTTTTCTGGCAGCAAAGCAGAGCCAGTTAAAATTCTGTATGCTCCAGTCCATTCATCACTGTGGGCTGTAGAATACCCCCTAAAATATTAGAGCACCACTTCAAGCCAGCTTTCAAAGTCAGGTCACAACGAGAGTGAGCAGCAATCGGCAGGGAAGCGGCAGGGAGGGAACAAAAGGGCTGAGAAGAAATAAACAAGCGTGAGAAGAGGGATGTCTGTATTGTAAAAACCAAAGGGGTAGAGGCTGGCAGGGGTTCCTGAAAGGCAGAGTGAGGAACAGAGTCATATTGTTGTAGAGAGAGGATTTCTTTTGGAGAAGGGGAGATAAGGTGCTGTGGAAAATGGGATCAGCCCAAAGCTGGGAACTGTGGAAAGGCAAAGACATGGGAGGGAGTCCCAGCAAGGTGAGGGGTGCCAGGGCATGGGGATGCCCAAGGCCAGTGGAGGTTGGGATGGAAACCCCAGAGCAGACTGGGAGGACAGGGGCACCCCAGGGCTGAGTGCTGGCAGTGAGAACACGCCATCTGGACGTGTCCCTCGCCGCGGTGCCGGGAGCGCCGCGGCCTCTCCCGGGTGCCATCCCTGGGTGACATGCACGGCTTCCCGGGCAGAAATGGCCAGATGTTCCAGCTGCTCCCTTCTCACTTCACTGCTGATGGCCCTGGCATTCCTGACTCCGTGAATCGCTTCCTGGCCATTCCCCTGGTAACTGGTGGCACAGCTCCCACTGGCACGAGAGGGGCAGGGCTGGGGGTTTGGTACCAGTGATGCCCCGTGTGCCCTGCACGGAGCCCTCACTGTGGCCCAGCCCTCCTGAGGATGGTGCAAACACAAAGACAGGCCCTGCCTGGGAAGATTCTGCCTGGATGTATCTGCAATAGTGAGAGAAGTCCATCCCTGCCCAAAGTGGCCTCGTTGCTGCACGTGGCCTTCACAGAGGGGCATTTTCTCCGGGATCTGAAGCTGAGTCAGGTGGGTGTGTTGCCCTTCACAGTGTCTGTCAAGGATTGGGAAATCCAAGGCACAGGGGGGAAAGGTCTCTGATCAAAGCCTGTTGGGAGGTGTGAACCAGTTCTCCTGTCCTGCAGGAAACCCCACACATCTGGGACAGGGCAACAGCACTTTGGCTTTTGGGTCAGTTTTTGGAGTCAACAATTAGAAAAAGATTTGAAGTCAGTGTCTGCTGCTGGACCCCAAACCACTGTGTGTCTCTCAGTGCCCTGGCTAATGGCAGCACCAGCTTAAAGTGTCCTGTGCCCCCCCCTTTCTGGATGTTATTTCCCATATTTGATGGCCATGCTGTTTACAATGAATTCAGTTCCATCAAAGAGCTTTCCTAAAATGCCTCACTGATATCATTGGAAGGAACTTGCCAGCTATGCCAAATATAGGGGGGTGGGTTGTTCTACTTGTAGCAATACTCTCCAGAGATAATTTTCCTATACTAGGTAATTAATGTGAAGAGAAACAAAACACACAGTGTTCTCTTCCTGTAGAACTCTGCACTCTATTTTCCCCTACAATGTGTACTTTCTGCTTGGAAATTTCAAAGGAAGCTCGTAGGTACCATGTAGAATTCACATATGTCTCCTGATACTGGTAATAAAATGACAGCACATCACAAAACATTAAGGCAATCTGGTTTTTGCTTTCTCCCTCGCTTTTCTCCCCCCTTGTTTACCGTCCTGTCGGGTTGCATTGCCCGCTGTGCTCGCCTATGTGTGGTGACACCTCCCTCGCTGCAGCCGCTGCTGCTCCCCACGGGCTGCGAGCCCCGGCTCGGCTCGGGCTTTTCATCTCCGACAGGCTCTGAAAGGGGAGGCTGTGCCACTCCGGGAAGAGGGCATGGAAGTGGGGAGAGATGCCCCCGAAGTGGGAGCGCCATTGCCCCTCCTGGCAGCAGCACAGCCCTGACATCCCCTCCCTGTGCACCGAGGATCAGAACGGCTGAAATCCCCCTCCTGCAAAGGGAGAGGTGCCGGTGCTTCCTGCGGGGCTGGATGGAGCAGCGTGACTGCGGAGTGCCCGGTGAAGGGATGCGGGAGAGGAGGGATGCGAGATAGGAGGGATGCAGGAGAGGAGGGATGCGGGAGAGGAAGGATGCGGGAGAGGGTGGATGCGGGAGAGGGGGAATGCGGGAGAGGGAGGATGCGAGATAGGAGGGATGCGGGAGAGGAGGGATGCGAGATAGGAGGGACGCAGGAGAGGAGGGATGCGAGATAGGAGGGACGCAGGAGAGGAGGGATGCAGGACAGCAGGGAAGGGGGAGAGGAGGGAAGAGGGAGCACATGCCTGGCGCTGCCGCTGGGCGCTGTGGCGGCTGCCCGGGGACTGCACTCTGTGGTGCATCTGCCACTCCTGCACAGGCAGGAGAAGGGGATTTTTTTAGACACACAGACTGGCGTGTGTTGCCACAGGGAAGGCTCCATAGGAAGGGTCTTGTTGGAGCTCCTTTGCACGTGTCATTGTCACTGTTGTCGTTCACTTGGTTCTGCAGGGAGCATCTTGAACACTGAAGGGCAAAATCCAAACTCCTGCTCCTAACCCACGCCCCGGGCCACGGTCTCCTAAAATCTGTCATTTTTTCACTGATTTCCACAGGGTTTTGAACCAGGGCTCGACCCTCCTAACACTGTGATGTTTGCATTTCTCTGGAGTCTCTATCAGACTGGTGACTGTGGAGCAGCCCTTCAGCAGCTCCCTCAGCAGCAGGAGATGCACAGAGTTGGTGCCTTTGCCTAAGCCAAGCAGGAAAAACAAGGAGTAGCCCCAACACTTCCCTCTGAGAAACCTGTGCCAAGAAATGGCTAGAAAGAGTGGAGAAGGGTATGGAGCCAGCAGACTGCAAAGGTGTTTGCAGAGGGCAAAAATGGGATGGAAGCTCTTGAGTCGCCTTTGAAACAGCCTGCAAATACCTTCCTGTCTCAGACAGTGTTTCTGTTCCTATGACATCCAGGCATGAGCTCATCTCCTCTGGATTTAGACAGGTAACTTCTCAGGAATCTCTAAACCAGGTGTATACACGAGAAGCTGCAGTTCTTGGGACAGCTGAAGCTGAGGAGCCTTGTCTGTGCAGGAAGGGGGAAGCTCTGGCCCATGGGGGAGCCAGCAGAGATGGGTTTTGCAGAAGACACAAAGGGTTGGACAAACTTGTTTTTAAGATCTGAACTTAGTCCCTTTTGCAAACAGCTTTCAGGCAGAGCCGTCACAAGCACACTTAGAGCAAGTTCCCCAGCTCGTGTCTCACCGTGGGGCTGTTTTTCCCAGTTCTCACTTCTCTCCATATAAAGGAGACATAATGCGCTTTTATTGAGATGCTACTTAATTCCTCTTTCCTTTACAGTCCTTTTACTAATGATGTTTGTTTCCTAAAGCTGACTTGGCATCAATTTAACATTAGTTCCAAGGCTTTGTATGAGAGCTAAATGCAGCTGTGCTCACACTGCCTCAGCCTGAGCTCTGAAATCGTGTCACCTGGGCCCTCTGACTGATCTGAATCGACAAGAGCAAAGAGGAAAAAACATCTGGGTTTTCTGGGAAAGCAAACTTTTCAGAGTTTTTTTGCTTACTTCTTGTCTTGGCAACTAGGAGTTGTCACCCAGGAGTGAGCAGAAGGGCAGAGTGGTTCTCTGAGTGGCGTTTCAGGTAATTAATGGTGTAACTGAGGAGTTTTTTGCCTTGCCTGTGGCGTTATTCACCACTCCCTGATCTCCCAACACCTTGTGGGCTGCAGTTCCTCTGCCTGGCAAAGGGCACTGCTTTCAGCTTGGCTGCTCAGCTCTTTTGTTCAGCAGGAACAACAAGGCAAGGAGTCCTCTGGGGAAGGGGAATCCAACTCCAACTGCAGGATTCACGAGGTTTCACACTCAGGTTCCAAACCAGCTGAGGGAATGGTCACCCAGAGGTGACAAAAGCATTGCCCTCATTTCAAGCCCCAAGTTGGTGGATGAAATGACTTTTTGGGTGGGGGTTACATGCCAGCACAGAGCAGCAGTGGCTGGCCAGGCAGGGAAGCCACAGCCCATTTCAAGCTGGGATTTTGCTGTTAGCTGCAGAAATTTCAGCTTCCTTCCTACAATGCAGTAATTTCACTGCAGGGGGAGGTGGCTCAGCAGCTGCAAAGGATGAGCTTGCATAAGGCTTGGGTTTAAGCATTAGGAAGAGCTTCCCAATGGGCTGGAACCCACTTCTCAAATCTGTTTTGATACACTAACCAGATAAATACTCCCTCTGTAAAAGATCCTTGCCAATCTGGGAATGATGGCTGTAGTTTTCATTTGAAAACTTGCCATGTGATACTTAGACAACAGGCACCAAATTCATGACCGTTCCCCTGGCTGAAGAAAACCCTCGGAAAAAACCCTTGAAACCTCATGGCAGGAGGATTGGAACAGGATGATCTTTAAGGTCCCTTCCAACCTGCACCAGTCCATGATTCTATGACAACTCAATGATTCTGCGAAATGAGGGTGTCCAAGGGTGATGGTTGTGTCAAGTGGACACGTGCCACCACTGCTCTGTGCCACCACTGCTCTGTGCCACCACTGCTCTGTGCCACCCAGCTTGGGCCAGTCTCTTGCAATGAGTCAGACTTGGTTTGCCCTCCACAGAGAAGCCCAGGGCAGTGTCTCTGGCCACACCTGGTGCTGCTGAGCATTGGGTGTCCCTGCCCACTTACGGAGAAGGTACTCTGAGCTGTCGTGGTCATAGTCATTGTCTTCAGGGAAGTGGTTGATTCGGAAACAATGTCCTTTGTAGATTCCTAAATGAAAACAAAGCAAACAAACCCCATAAGGAACAGAACCAAGTAAATGCACCCTTTTTAAGCTTTCAAGGAACCTGAATTTTGGGCAACTTGGGCTGAAGCACAGCTGAAGGAAGGGAGAGCCAGGATCCCTGGGATCTGTTCTTCAGCCACTAATATTGTTCCCTTGAGATTTTTTTAATTTTTAGTGCTTTGCTTTATCAGCACTGTGCTTATCTAACAAGCACACTGAGTTGACAAAGATTTTTGCTCCCAGAGTGACTGTCACCCTGGGTCCCTGCTCCATGACTGGGGCTCCATCAGTGCCAATCCCACACCCAGCATCCCTCCCACCTCGTCCCAGTGAAGTGCTCACTTCCCTCATCAGAGCTGGTAAAAGAACTGTCTGAAGCCTCTTCAATTACTCTCTAGGCTGGGAAAACAAGTCCATAAGTCTCTTGGTGCTGCAATTTAAACCCATATGCCCCCCTCAGGATGGGCTCAGCTTTTAATGGCATATCTGTTTGGTTAACTGGGAGCCTGTGCAGCAAGTCAGGGCACAGTGTGCGCTCCTGGTCCCTGCAGGAACAACGCCAGAGCTGAGCAGACCAACCCCTCACTCAGCAGAACAGGTCAGCACTTTGGCCATGGGGGTAAAGCTTTCCATGAGCAGTTTGTGTTGTTTGCTGTCATGGTTATCCACAGGCTTGGCTGCAGTTGGGTCACAGGGAGTCACACAGGGACCTCTCCCCAGAGAGCCTCCTGCAGGAGGGAGCCCTGAGCTGTGATTCTGCCTTGGGGCTTTCATTATTCATTAACCAGTGCTCCTGTGAACACACATCACCCAGGAGGAGTTATCCCTGCGCAGGAGCCACGGTGCTCACAGCTCAGCCTGGCACAAGGATTTAAAACCCATCACTTAATACTACTTTAACAGAAGCACAGCTGCAGTCTGTAGGATATAAATGTGGATTTATTTCACTACCTATTACCAATGATTACAAAGATCTCAAAAGAATTACTAATCTGGAGGATTTAAATTGCACCCCATGAGTGTCAACTGCAGGTTTGCTACTACAGCACATTAAATTCTTCCAGTAAATGATGTCTCTACTCTAATTGCAGGAGCAGCTCAGGCTTTCTCTGCACAGCACTTCAAAGGCTGTGAACACGATGTAAGTGGCTCATGTCACATCTGGAAGGGACACACCTGTCCTGGCTGCCAGGGGGAGGGGACACCTCAGCTCAGCATGTGTGCCTGGGCATCCCTCTGCTTGCCACAGAGAGTCTCCTGCTGCTGCTGCCTCTCTGGCAAGGCAATGCAAAATCCACATTTTAAAGATCCCAGTGCTTATTTTTATGGCAGTTCACACAATGAAATCAAATCACTCCCAGCATTACAGGGCCCCTGGGACTGGATGGTCGTTTCATGGAGTCTCTCCACCATGGTGAGCAAATTTACAGGAAATACATTCAGAAGGTGATTTTTATCCTCTCTATTCATTAAGGGAAAAATCTAAATAATCTTCCCATCCTAATTTCCTGTGGAAATTGGCTTTTCAATGACTGTGCTTGTGTGTGTATAGGTGGGGCCATCTCTGCATTTACTTCTCTGTCTGTAGGTACCATACTCTGTGTACTTCCTAAACTGCCAGAGGGCAGAGTTAGGTTGGATTTTAGGTGGAAATTCCTCCCTGTGAGGGTGGGCAGGCCCTGGCACAGGTTGGCCAGAGAAGCTCTGGCTACCCCATCTCTGGGAGTGTCCAAGGCCAGGTTGGACAGGGCTTGGAAGAACCTGGGCTGCTGGAAGGTGTCCCTGCCCATGAGATGAGCATTAAAGTCCCTTCCAACCCAAACCTTTCCATGATTCTCCCATAACTTTTAAGTTAGTTGGTTGATTTTATCCAGAGGTGATATAAAAGTAGAGGTATCCCAGGTCACTGAGCTCCCACAGCTTTGGTGCAGACAGGGACAGCCACGAGCAACTCCTTCCACTGCAGGGCTGGAATGGCCCAGCAGGACAGGAGAGATGAGACCTTCATTTCCTGGTGATTATATTTGGAGCCTTTCACATGACAGAGTATTAGCAAGACTATCAGAGGTGAAAAAGGGGATAATTAGCCTCCAAAAAAATCTGGATGAGCTTCAGAGTTCTGTTATATTTCCAGCTTTTGGGAATACTGGGATTGGTCACTCTGGCCAAATTTTTATAGAAATAGCAAATGACTGAAATTTGGACCTCTATCAAAGCCTAGGAATGCAGAATATCCTTCCCAGTATTTTTGATGTAGTTCAGAGCACAGATACTGGTTCAGGGTCCTCTCCAGTGTCTGTGCTGTTTGATGGCTGAGAACAGCACCAGACTGGATCACTTTTTCCCATAAAAACTTACCAGGTGCCACATAACTCAGCAGCAGCTTATTAAACTCCCAGTGAGCCTTGAAGCTGCTACCAAGAACTGTGATGATCTCCAGGGTACTGAGGAATCTTTCAATCCACAAAGTAACAAAGGCTTGCTAGGAAAAGTAACAACACCTTTTTTTCATAATGATGGACTTTGAAACTCAGATTTGGGAGAAATTAAAGCTGTCTGGAGAAGCTGCTGAAGCATTTGGCCAGCTCTAAAAGCCCAACAGCAGAGTCTGACTTGTACTTGAACATGAAAAACAAAACCAAAGCAAAACTGGGATTTGCTGGAATACCTATCTCCATGCCCTGGCATGTAGAGCAATGCAGAAAGAAGAGAAAAGTCATGAAATAGCAGAGGCGGCAGAAAAGGCCTCAGTTAAACTCAGTAACAACCATTCTGAAGCATCTGCACAAGGGCTGAGCTCCTGGAAGCTCTGCCCAAAGGCTGCCCAGAGGCTGCCCTGAGGGATGTGCAGAGAAATGTGGCCATGGGGCCACACTCACCGAGGCACTCAGAGCCATTTCCCACCCGGATGTGGTGTGGGAGAAGGATTTTCTTGTCTTCTTGAGCTTGGGGACACAGTCCCTTATATCCCTGGGAGAGGAAGATGGAATATTTAACTCCTACTGCTGTACCCACTAGAGAGAGATAAATAAACTGCAATCACTGCCTAACAGATGCTGAAATATTGAGAAGTACTTCTGGATACCTCTTGAGAGTTAGATATAATATCCCACTGAGATGCTATAAGTAATCTCCTTTCTCTGAATGATTACTGATATATGTTAAATGATGCTTTCAGAAATACAAATATTATAATGCACCTTTTACTTCATACTAATAACCACTTTGTTCTGAATTTTGAGCTGGGATTTGAGGGTCTGGGCTAATGCTAATGAAGAGGTGAATGTTCTGAAGTGTTTTTGATGGAGTAAGAACACCTTTTTCCCACTGGTTGCAGCATCCTTAGCTGGCATTTAAAAACTAAAGAGGTTTTCTGACTTAGTTCTACTTTGTGTTCAAGGGCTTCTCCAACAAGATTAGTACTTCCCAATCTCACTAAGTGTTGTTCAGACAACTATAATTAGAGTGTGATGTACTAAGATAATGTGATAAGGGAGGGAACTGTAGTGCCTGAGTGAAGATTAAGCTTTGTTTTAGCCTTTGAGATCTCAAAATACATAGAGTTTTCAACAGCAAATCAAGTAGTGATCCCAAATTCTGATGACATGCTGCCTTCTCCTTGCTCTTTCTCCAGTAATCCTTTAATAATCCTGCCTGTGCCACTGCAGATTGTTCACTGGGGGTTTATTTTCTGATGACTGAGACTGAAGGTTAGTGCTGTAGGATGTGAATGCTGTTTAACTTGGTGGCCATGCATTCCATGATGCCATTGATGGCATCCATACCATCAGCCACATGTTTGGAACAGGATTTCCTGTGGCAGTGCCTATCAATGCCAACATTCCCTGGTGCCCTGGAAGTGTTTGCACAACTCAGCACTCTTAACACGGAGCGCTTAAACATCCGACAATATCTGCCAGGGCAGGCTGCACTTCTGTTCTCTGCCCGCCCTAACCCTGCAATCTGCACCCAGCTAGAGCCTTCCATGCCATCAGTGCCCTGCTGGCAGTGAGGGCAGGTTTGCAGCACGCAGGGCTGGGGCAGCTCTGCAGCAGCAGGGCCTTGGCTGAGTGCTCCTGTCAGCAGCGATCTCCATCTCCGAGCACGTGCTCTCGGAGGCGATGGCCTCTTGGGAGGTGATACCCTCTCGGGAGGCAATACCCTCTCGGAGGCCATACCCTCTCAGGATACCCTCTTGGAGGCCATACCCTCTCTAGAGGCAATATCTCTCAGGAGGCGATACCCTCTGGGAGGTGATACCCTCTTGGAGGTGATGCCCTCTCAGGAGGCAATACCCTCTCAGGGGTGATGCCCTCTCAGAGGTGATGCCCGATAGCAGCGGCAGACACGTGAGCAGAGCTGGGCCCTGCTGCTGCCTCCTCCTCCTCCAGCCCCAGCAGAGCCCCTGCTCCATTAATATTGCAGTTTCCAGCCCTCTCTCGACGAGTTATGCAGGAAAACATTTGTGTTGGGACTGTAGAGAACCCCAGTTTTCTCCTGGGGTACCAGACACTCACAACCTCCTTGGATCAAACCCTTCCCTGCCAACGTGGCACATTCCTGTGGCTCCTGAGCAGCTGCAGATACTTAGGGCACACACATGCACACTATTAATAGAGTTAATCAGGGGCTTCTCCCAGGGGAGTCACACTGAGGCGGTGAGGGCTGGGAGCGTGGGCTGCACAGGTGGCCATGTGGCTACCACAGTTACCTGCAGGCAGGTGAGTACACCCCACACCCCCCCAGAATCCCACTAACCAGCTGATTTCTTTCTGGCAAACGTGGCTCTTCTGGGATGGCTTGAAGACATGGAATGAAATTATTTTCAAGATCACTTGACAGCGAGTGCTGGAGGACACAGGGAATGCAAGGGGCTGACTGTATATTAAAAACAAGGCAATTAGCAAGATACCATGGGAGATTCGGACCGATGGGTCCTGCTTGTTGCATCTATTCTGTGATTAAACGCTGTGCCTCAGTTCCAGAGCTGCCTGTCAGCCTGATTTACTGCAACCCATGAATATCTGGATGTTTAAATGACAAGTTTTCTGGCTATATCAGCACAGGGAAGGCTGACTGACAGATAACATCCCAGACCACGAGAGGAGCGTGACGTGCAGGGTGGGGCTGTTGTAACACAAGTTGCCTGAACACAGTGTCCATCTCTGTGGGACTGGGTTTCCTTAATGGCATGGCTTTACACCTCCCTGGGCATCAGTGGAGAGCCTCTATTTATAGTGAGTGAGAGTGTCTCAGTGCTGGACTCTGCCAGGGCAGAGGAGAAACAGTTGTGTATTTTTTTCCTTAGGAAGATGTCTCTGCTGACAAGTTCTGAAGCCCTTTGCTGTGTGATTTGAGCACCAGTGAGCAAAGGAGATCAGACATGCCAAAAAATGTTCCTCTCCACAAAAATATCTATCTGTGCACTGTGTTCATTTCTTTGATTTTCCACCAGTACAACTCCCCTGTCTCACTGGACTGACACCACCGCACTCGCAGCTGCCGAGTTCACTTTCTTCTCCATCTTCTTGTTGTAAAACAACCCTTGAGAAGAGGAATGGGTGATGCACCTCCTTTTACCTTCAAAACCTGCTTTGTGTTACTGATGGTCAAACAGGGACTGTGCCAGTCCTGAGCTCTCCACTCAGACCACAAGAAACAGCATTAGATGTTTTCCTGTAACTCGGCACTTTCTATGCTAGAACGGCCTGAGTTCGATTATTTGTCTCCTGCTGTTTGCTGAGAGTTTCACAAGCCTGTCCTTAAGTTACTCGAATGAGCACAGATCCCATGAGCCTCTGCCTGAGGATGTTTAATGCTGTCATTATAAAAGAAATCATGAACTATTGATGCAGGTCATGTGCAAAACACACCTCATGTGAATTTGCTACACCATGTTGCTGCTGTGAGGCGCCTCCAGCGCCGCCGAGGATGGAGCCAGCAGAGCAAGAAGCCTCAGGAGGTTAAACACACATTTATTGGGTGTCTGCCTTTGAAAAAGTTGGGCTGTTGTGAGAGCTGGAAACTTCAAAGCACAGCCTGTTTTTGAGACAGATTCTGTCTGACACCCCCAGAGTCCTGCCAGTCCAGGAAATGTGTCCATATGACAGTTTGTGTTTTTGTTTCATCCTGAAGATGGATTTGATGAAGAGCACTGCTTGTACCTGGGGTTATTGCCATACTTTTGCCAGGGTAGCTCCTGTTTTCAGAGAATGCTCAGGACCTCAAAAGATTAGAAGTCCATCCCCATCACTGTGGGCTCCCACAGTGCCATAAACCAGCACGAGCTGCCCATCATGGTCAGGCCAAAGCAAATGCAGTTCAGCTGAGTCTTTAAAGGGAATTTATCCTGAGTCTTAACCATGTTTCTCTACAGGTGTTGAGACAGTGAAAAAACAGAATCTTTTATTACCCTTATAGAAGCCCTTTCCTTCTTTCTCTGTCTTTCATCCCCTAACTCAGAACTCACTTGTTTCTCAGCACAGGGAGCTGAACTGCCTCCTTATGGGCCACATTCTGATTTCACTGCAGTGGACTCAAACCTGTCTCACCCAGCAACAGTGAGATCAGACTCTGGTCTTCTCCCTTTGTTTGCTCCCCATCTACTTCCTGGGCAAGAAGAAAATTGTTTTAAAATGTTGAAATGTATGAAATTTGCCCCACTTTCTTCCTTAGCAGCTGTCATCTCTAACAAACCCTTTGGGTTCTTCTTTTGATCTCTTTTCAATTGTCTGGTGGGCAAAGCAAAACTCCTCCTCAAGTCTCTTATTTTCTTATCTTCTGCTGCGCCATGAATTTCCCATTTCCAGCCCTCCCCCTCCCTTGCTCGGAGCTTCCCAGCACTGTGGCAGGTGAAGAACCACCACTGGCTTGTGCTGCCTGTTCCAATTTGCTCCTCTTTAAGGTTTTCAAGCTCAGAGCACCTTCCAGGTGTGTCCAGCACCCAAGGAGGGCTCCGGCCACCCCATGGCAGCAGCGCTGCAGGAGATGCTGGAGCAGCTGCTGCTGCCCATGTGCTTGCAGATGAGCTGGTGCTGCCAGGGCATTTGTGTTGCTCTCCCCAGGCCTTTCTTCTCAGTGCTCACCACTCCCCTCCAGTCTGGCAGGAGAACGTTTTCTCCAGGAACAGGTCTCGGTGTATCCTGTCAATTGACGTGCTCGGTCCCACCATTCCCCTCACTGCCCTTCTCTTGCCTTCACAGAGCAGTTAATGCTCCCTCTTGTGTTTATCGTAGGCTTTCTAGGAGAGAAGGGGCTGTCCTGTGCCAGTATATCCCAGTATTTAAATATTACAACCTGCTCTGCCCACCTTGCCTGCACTGTGGCAGTGTCTGATCCCACTGCCCCTGGCTGTCTGCAGCCCCTCCCTGGAGCTCCTCCGTACAAAGCCCTCTCTGTTGGGAGCAGAGGCTGCTCACAGCTCCTCCTTTCTCCACATTCCCCCAGAATGAAGGCTGTGCTGCTCAGTTCCTTGCATTGCTTTTCTCACAGTGGTCTCAAACTGCAGCCGAGCTCGTGTTTGGCATTGCCAAGTCCCACCTCCATTGCCCCGAATTTCACAGCCCTAAAGAGCGACTGGGGAGGTTCCTACCTGGGCAGTTTGCCCTCTGTGTCACAACCATCCCTTTTCCAACATTCTTGAGTTTCCTGTAGCCCAGACGTGATGCCTCAGCTGATCTCCTCAAGATGCCAGTGGATCCTCACAGTTTCCCATATAGAAGATGTACCTTGCTTAGGTGGTAAAGAATTCCAGTATTCACAGAGTCACAGATAATTTGGGTTGGAAGAGATCTTAAAGCTCATCACCTTCCAACCCCCCTGACATGGGCAGGGACACCTCCCACCAGCCCAGGTTGCTCCAAGCCCCATCCAGCCTGGCCTTGGACACTCCCAGGGATGAGGCACCTCTGCTGTTGGGGTGTGGCTTCTAATTCTTGCAAGAACAACTCTTCTCTTTGAGCAATATTATTGTGACATGCTGCAATCCAGCACATAACACCCAAACACTGTTTTATACAGCCTGGTAAAGCATCTCCAGATTCTGGATCACCTACACCAGAAGACATCCCAGGAAACGCCTACAGAGGCTCAGTCACTTATAACTCATGTGGAGATATCCAGCCTCAGCAGCTGACCTCCTCTTTTCAGTTGGGCAAATATCATCCAAGATGCTGTGTACTTGTATTTCTGTGTAAGAAATGAGCAGATGCAGAAATAATGCTTTGCCAAAGATGACTTTCAAATTCTGAGACAGCTCTTTGTTCCATTATAAGATTTTGAGACCTTGAGTGATGTTAAAAAATCCGTGGCAGCAGAACTCATTTCCCAAAGATTCACCTCACCTGCACATCTGGGAGCTAATAAAACACATCACAGTGTCTGGCTGCTGTCCTTTGAATTCTCTTCAGTCATTACAAAACTGCTGCCAAAAGTACTAAGTGTCCTTGTGCTACTCCAGTGAATACCAATGGTCTCGGGGAATGCAGGACAGCGGCAAAGGAGGTGACACTTGTATGTTATGTGTTGGTTTGTGCTACTTAATTTCCAGTTCCTGCCAATGTTTGTCTCATAAACCAGCATTTTGGCCACAGAATTCATGACTGAGGTTGTTCAGTAATGCTCCAACCCCTTCCAGCTGCCTTTCCTTGGGCAAACAATGCAGTTATCCCATGCCCACTGCTCATGGTCTTCCTGCTACCATTGGCAGTTTGCTCCTTATTGACCATGTCCCTTCATGCTGCTGCCTGGATGGCAAAGTGGGGGAAACTTCAAGGGGTTCTGTGGCTTATTTTAGTCTTTTTTGTTGCTCCTTTTTATGGAGCTTGTAGAGGGAGTGACTCTTTCTAGGGAGAAAGACTGACATCCTCCCAGCCTTGACGTTCAGTTTGCATTCCATGGGGAAACAGGGGCACCTCCTCAGCCAGGGGATGATGAGACTGTTTGGGGGCAGCACTGGAGATGCTGTTTGAGGAGCATTTTCAAGCCAGAGACAAGTCAGCCCTGCCACACTGAGCCTTCCCATGCCTGGCTCATTCCCAAGAAACTGCCAACATTTCTAGTTGTCGTGGGGTTGGTAACTCCCTTCTGTGTCTGCTTTTCTCTCTGCCCCCACAGCCCACGCTCGCTGTGCTCTGCCTTCACACCTCGACTCGTCCTGCATCTCCTGCCACAGCCCTTTATCCCACAGCCCAGAAGTTTGTCTCACTCCTCATTTCCATGCTTTGCTCTGCTGCCTCTTTGCTGATATAATTCTCCTCATCCTTTTGAAAAGAATTTGGAGCTTGGAGAGAAACCTCCATTAGAGTTCTGCAGCTGGTTTTCCACCTTGGCAAAAATCAGTCCAGCTGCTGTTGGTTTCTTAGGTGAGCATCTTCATCCATCAGAGCTTTGAACTGAAAGGCATTTTCCAGTGAGTTTCCAGCTGTTACATTCTGGCCCAAAATGCCTACATTTAAAGAGGTACTTTAGTAACTGGTAGTGCTTTTGGCACAATATGTTGGAGTCTGACTCGTTAGTCACAACTGTAACTACACAGTGGCCATCACTGTCCAACACAGGGTGAGAATAAACTGTGGGAGCCTGTGCTAACCAGGACTCAGGTGTGTCCTGATTTGGACCAAAATCCATTTTTTCCCCCAGTATTCTTGACCTTGACATAGATTCATCAGTCCAAAGACTGCTCATGCAGGGGATTGTGCCAGTCCATCAGTCACTCTGAGAGGGCTGAAATGCCAAATGGTGCCGGATGCAGCCTGAGAACAGCCCGTCGTTGTGCCTGATGGAGTGTGTTCATATGCTGCAAAATGACAAATCCTGGCTATTTTCACATTGTCAGACTGTGCTTTTCCCCCTGCATTGGCACAATTGGAATCAAGTTTTCCTTTAGGGATAGTTTAGTTTTATCCATATGTTTTCCCTTCCTTCAGCAAGTCATCAGTTCTCCCTCATGAACGTGGTGAGCACCCAGGGCCTGATGGTTTCCCCTTCTGTGACCACGGCATGTCTGCACAGCCTCTACCATGGCCTGTCAGCACCTGGGGGAGGAACTGGAGGGCAGTGGACATTCATGTCTCTTCAGAGTCCTTACTGAGTTTATAATTTGAGACACTGTCATGGTCACCTCTGGGGTGTTTCTTGAACCAGATGAAGGTACCCAGTGCAATGTGTGATGATGTGTCTTCTGCCACTTCAGCTTTCATACATGTGCAGCCTTGAGCTATTGCCTTTTCAGTCTTAACTTCTACTTTTAGACCCTTTAAACTGCCATTTCCCCCCACTTTCTGAAACCTTTTCATTTCACAACAGCCAAGGTTTGCAGTTGGCTTACAGCAGTCTAAAATTTCAGAAGCAACTCTCCAGAATGAGGTCCTGGGTAATCCTTGGGCATGGTTGGGGTAACAGGCACAGGATACACCTGGTGTCTTCTGTAAAGGAAAAGCCCTCCAGATCTAGTCAGTGGTTTGTACTGATACTCTGGCAAGTTCTCCTGGTGTAGCAGGAGCTTGCAAGGCACTTTGTAATCACCTCTCTGCATTAAGTGAGTTATTGTCTGCTTTAATAGCAGGGAGCATCTCTAACCTGACATCTAGAGCTGAACTCTTTCTGTGCAAACTTTCTTTTGGTCAGTCATGCACTGCAAAGTCTTTTTAAGAGAAAAATAAGAAGTGAGGGTTACACTGGAAAGTAGTGATATAGGACCTTGCTGGTGAATTGTTTAGGAATATGCAGGATAGTTGGATGTTCCTGGAATCTTGTAATGATTCCATGTCTCTTCAATCCATGGAGATTCATCATAAGAGGATGGCATTCAGAAAAAGAGTTGGACATTGAAGAAGCAAGAGGGAAATTTGACTCCATAAATCACCTTAATTGAAGGGAATGTTGCAATATGTCTGTCTTTGTAATGCAGTGACCTTGAGTTGGATCCACATCCATTCTGGAGCACAGAAATGAGTCTTCCTCGTTTCTCTGCCAGCTTGTTGAGTTATACATAGAAGCAAACCCTCTAGAGATTGATCATGCACAATCAGTGATGCGGGACAGAAACAAGGCAGATGACAACAGGGAATCTAAAGGTTAGGAAAAAGGGGTGTCACTGCCAAACCCTGCTGATGGCTGGATTTGGGAAATGCAAGGCAAAGGCTTCAATAATCATCTGCATGATGTGATAGTGGAAAAGACACTCCACCAGGAGAGATTAGTGCTCTTCGTGTTGTCTGGTTGAATATTCAGGGCCAATGTCTAACTTTGGGAGAAGAGTTGCTGGATAAACAGAACAGGCTCCAGTGGGGAAAAAATGAACAAAAGTATTTTGCAACTGGAATATATTCTGGAAGAAAATATCAAGACAATACGTAGGATTTTAGCTTGAATTGGGGTTGTTGCTGACTTGGTTATTTGTGATTCTCAGCAGCAACCCAGAGGTGCTGTGCCCTCTGGAGGAGAGCAGAGAGCCATGTGAAAAAGGGGGAGGAAAAGGAGCACTTTGGATCAGAGTGGGGAGGAACAGAAGGTGTTTCACAGGGGAGGAGGAAAAGAAGTTTGGAAGAAAGTAGGAAGGGAGAGAGAGCTGAGGAGGAGATGGGAAGAGTGGGATGTGGGTGGCTGGAGGTGAGGAGGGGGCCTGGGAGGAGAGCAGGAGATTGGCATATTGGTGGTGCCCATGGAGATGGGCACCAGATGGTGACCTGGGTCCTCCCTGAGCAGCTCTGCCTGCATCCCAGCCTAGCCCTGCCTGCATCCCAGCTCTGCCCCAGCCCAGCCCAGCCCTGCCTGCATCCAACCCTGCCTGGCCTAAGAGTTGGTGCTCGTGCTGCTGCCAGAAGGTGAGGGGATGCACAGTCACTCCCTGGTGAAAATTAAAAGCCTTAAACTTCTAATTCCCCAGACTGAATTAAATTATTCCAGCTAACAAATGGCCTAATACATAAAACTGGAGACGGCTCCCAAATAGACCTGTTTAAATGAACACATGCAGAGGAGATTCCATTTGGCTCCTGCACCTGAAACTTCCTATTTCCTAATGCAAACTAAGCAGTGACAAAGAAAAATGAGGCTGCAATACCAGCATGACCTCTTTAAGCTTTAATTATTCATGAGAACTGTTTTCTTCTCTGCTGAGATTCAGAGCAACACATTTAAGCGGGTTCCTCTCAGGTTTATGGAAGACGTAACCTCCTTGTTACACCAGCTAATAAATACAACTAAACACAATGGCCCAACAATATTTGTAGAAACAGCATTTGGGAAAATGTGTTTAATGAATCAGAAGTGCCTTAATCTAGTCAGTCTTGAAAAGCAAAACGTATCACGCAAAATTACAATGCACTAAAGCACAGATGCATAAATATTTTATTGTCGAGATTCCTGAGTTTGCTTTCAGTGTTTTGGAATTGCATTTTACTATGAAATGTCTCTACCTGTGCTGGGGAAGGATAATGGTGATGGGAGCTCTGAGCAGTCCAATCTGGGATCTCAGAATTTGATTTAAATAATGTACCTGAGAGTCCCAGCCCTCACCAGTGCTGGGCACATCTGCCATTGTAACCAGAGATGCTTCCTGCTTGTTGCTGTCCTAGGATGGCATGGAAGAGACTGGAGGAGAAAATCCAGGCATTTTCCTGTTGCTGGGAAGTCAAAAGGCAGGTACTCCATAACTGGTTGTGCTGGCTGTTGTGCCACTGACTCCCTCACAGCCCTTTCCCCCTCAGCCCCTCACCTTTCTCCCTGCCCTTGTACAACAGCATCTTGGGGACTGGATTTCCTCCCTTGTTTTGAAAGCAGGACAGGACCAGTTTGTCACCTCCTTGGCCAGAGCTCCTGAGAGGTGCCCAGCTGAGGGGACAGGCAGAGCTCTGTGTGCTCGGGAATGCTGCCATGCACAGGGGGGGACTTACAGCTCCTCTGCCCTGCAGACACTTCACCTGGCACGAGGCAGAGCTGGCAGCTCCTCATTTCCAGGTGCTGCCACCTCCTTTTCCTCCCCAGGAGCCTGTATGGGCTGTTTGGGGTGCAGCATCCCTGGCAGACGGGCAGAGGCAGCCAAAGGGCAGCTCTCCAAACCTGCTTACCAGGGCCATGCTCTGGTACTTACTCAATCTTTACAACTTGGTGCTGTGCTGCCAATATATTTTTGCCAAGGGGACAAAAATACGTCTCTTTTTCCTACTCCCTCAGCCTATGAAAAATGGTGGTTGTGAGTGAAGAGATGCTCTGTGTGTGTATCTGTGTATATTTAGGGGGGGAAAAGAGAGTTTCTGTTAATTTATCTTCCAGCTGAAAGTCTGCCTTGTAGCCAAGGAAGAACTGTTTTCACCTGTTATAAATTTGGGCAGAAAAGCCTTGCTTTGTGCTGAGCAGAAATGGCAGTGAGTGCAGAGGGAACTGGGGGCAAATCCTTCACCTGTCCCATGGCCCATGTTCTCTCTAAGATGGCTTAGAAATAATTTGGGGATTTATGGCTCAAAGAGCCCTATATTAGCAAACTTGTCTAATGATGGGGAAAGAAGAGAGGCATAATCCTTGTAAGGGGGGGAGCTTTCTGTTTGAAAAGTGCTTCAATCTCCCCAAGGGCCAAAGAGACTCCAGGTATTTTACATATAAAGTTAAATAAGTAGGACTCTTCTACCCAGCCATGATTTGGGATTCCTGATAAGTTTGCTGAATGGTTGGGGTCCTTTAAAACCACCTGGTATGGAAAAGGAGGGATTGGAAGCTTTTCCTAAGCTTCCCAGCAACTTTGCAAACCACACGCTCCAAAAAGGTGTATTTTTTTCTCCTGCTCCCCCTCCCTTCCTCCCCCCCCCCAAGACCTTGCATGACTTCAAGGCATCAAATGTTAATGAAAGTTTGCCAGGCTTCGAAGGCTGTGAGATGGAAGTTAAAAATCCTGCACCAGAGGATGGCTCTAAAAATACCCGGTGGTGTGGGAAGCCCAGGCGGCTCCGGCAGCTCCCTGCCCGCTGCGCTGCCAGGGCAGCAGGGCCTCCTCTCCTCAGCAAGCTCCTGGGAAAGTTTGCCCAGTGACTATGGATTACTTCTGCTCCACAGCCTGGAGTCAGCGGGTTCTGGCAGCAAACCTGCTGGAGAGCGAGGCTGTGCCGCCTCGTTTCGCTCCAGTGGTGCTGCCAGGGGAGCTCCGGATGTGCCGACGGGTGACTGAGCTCTGAGGCTCCATCAGAGGGCTCAGACTCGAGGTGTCTGTCCCTCAGGAGGAGCACAGCCCCAGACATCACCCTGTGGCTTGCAAAGCTGAGCTCTGATGCCAGCCCAGGGTCCTGAGCTCTGCTCTTCAGTGTCATTTATTGTCCGCAGTGCTGGGGTTTGTTGGCTGAGTTTTGACTTTTAGGCATGGCAACACCTAAACCCCCTGCAGAGCTGCTCCTGCAGGCTCTGGAGCAGGAGAGCAGAGCTGCTCCTGCAGGCTCTGGAGCAGGAGAGCAGAGCTGCTCCTGCAGGCTCTGGAGCAGGAGAGCAGAGCTG
>JAOXXN010000230.1:8993229-9023412 GCA_026770055.1 Myrmophylax atrothorax
CCCCCGACGTGATGCTGGGGAAAGCCCGGCAGCCGGCCCGACACGCAGCCCCCGGGGCACAAACGCCCGAGCATCGCGCGGGTCCTTCGGTCTGAGCGGGCTCTGAGCGCCGTGCCACGTCCCAAGTGCTCCATCCCTGGAAGTGTCCAAGGCCAGGCTGGACGGGGCTTGGAGCAACCGCATCTAGTGGAAGGTGTCTCTGCCCGTGGCAGGGGGTTGGAACGAGACGAGCTTTAAGGTCCCTTCCAACCCAAACCATTCCCTCGTTCTATGAAATTCCCAGGGGGTGAAGGTGTGAGTGTGGGCGTGTTGAGGTCTCAACCTGCAACACGGCAGAGCCCCGCCAGAGTCTGTCTGCAGAGAAGGAAGGTGTTGCCCACTCGGAGGGTGCAAAGCTCTGCACCTTCACCGCTCGCTCTCGGGTGGGTCCCACACAACTTCTGCTGCATGGGCTGCCCTGGAAATCACCGTGGAAACGGTGCCAGGCACAGTGGGGATGAGGTGTCGCAGTTCCAAGAGGATGCCCACATTGTTGGGGAGCTGCAGCAGAGCTGGCGAGGGGGGTTAGCCATGATTTCCTCCTGCAGCCTCACTCTGCGCCTGGTTACGCAAGGAGGTTGTAGGCAAGTATTTGGGTTGCTGGTTTTCTCCTTTTCGGAAGGGGATGGAGAGAATCCGACACCTGAAAATATTTCCCTTTGGAAAACCAAGGGGAGAAATATCTACACCATTTTTGTTGCGTTATCCTGTCTTCCACCCCTCACTCCCATCACTGCGAGTTGACAAGTCGGTCCTGCCTCCACCTCATGCAAGTGACAAGCCAGATGAATGGGAAGGCTTCCTGATCAGCTAATGCGTTTGTGTGGAGGGAACGTGGCAGCACACCAGTTTTATGTATATGAATTAGGGAGTGGGAGGACAAGAGCTACAAACCTCGAGAAATACAGCGCTCTTGGAGCAGTGCGTGGATGGCTGCAGGTGCTTGTGTGACTCCACTGCTCAGCATACCAACGCAGAGAAGCTTTTCAGCTGCTCATCCTTTTCAGAAAAACTGGGAAAGCAAAAAGCAAATACAAATTAAAAGCTGGTCTTTTATTTCGCAGAGACCTCAGCAAACTGCTCAGACATGCAGCCTATAAACACAGAAGAGCTCCCAAGTTAGATGCTTGGTTTAAGCATGTAAATTATGGTTTTCTTTTCAGTTGTACTTTGTAGGTCTTATCAGTGCCTTTGCAAAAATCACCTTCTAAAGGAATGTCTCCATTAGGGATGGAAGAATGAAATCAGGTAAACTCAAAAGCAGAGTGAAGCCTCATTCAGAAAACCTGGATTGAGCATTTAAGTTTAATGAGGTTCAACAAACTTCTCATTTAAAATATATGTTTGTACCTCTGGGCTTCAGGGGTTTGGCCAGAGTGGGAAAATGAGATACTAAAACAGCAGGAGAGAAGCTATTTCCATAGCTTTTTAAACCTATCGAGCCTTAATTAATATTATTTATTTATATTACTGGGAGAGATGCTTATGACTGTCTCTCCACGGTGAGGAGCAGAGGGAGGGGAGGGGCTGGATGGGCTTTAACCAGGGCAGGGATCCCATATGGCACAGAAATATCCTCCTTAAGTTCTTCCAGTCCAGAGGTGCCGCAAGAGAAGGGGAGAGTGGTGGTTGGTCTGGTGGCCTCTCAGCAGGCTCCAGGAGCAGAACGGGGACACACAACATCAGGGTTTCCATGGGCTCAGAGCCACCAGCCCTGCGGCACCGCTCCTATTGATTGGGCAAGGTAACAGCACATTAATAGAATTTATTAATAAAATCTCCTCTCCTTCCCCTCCCATTTTTGCAAAGAGGACATCTGCTTCTGTTTCTACTGCCCCGAGAGAAATAACTCAGGCTGCTGAAGGGTTACAGAGCAGCATCCCAGGCAGGCAATCATTTTCTGCCCAAGCTATCCTCTTTAGTTTTAAAATGTTCTCTATTCTTTTGAAATGCATGAAGTAGATTGTGGGAGAGCTAATATTATATTCCACTACTGAAAGCTGGTGGAGTATTTTACATTGATGTCTGGCTCTAGTGATTTTCTAAGGATTTTGAATTCATTAAATCCAACCATTGAATAATCTCCACTCGTGGTGGAAGGGAGGCAGAAGTGCTTAGCTCTTCAACAGCAAAAAAAGCGTGTAGTCTTTTCTTAACCACCAAATCTCTCTGACCCTCTGGATGCAGCAAAGGTGGCCCACCATGTAACCTTTGATTTGCAGGCTTTGCTTCTGCTACAGCCTTATAATGCTGCCATTGAAGGAGCAGCAGAGCAGCCTTGGCAGGGTGTTTTGCACTGCTGTAGCCTCCTCCATCCTCAATCAGAATTAAGACCCAATTGTTCCAAGCTCAGACCCGAGACAGAAGCTCAGGACAATGAGAAGAGAAAGCCCCACAGCATCTTCCTGTAATTTGGCACGACAGTGTGCAAGGACAAGAGTCCAAACCCAGAAATAATTTTTACCCTGAAGAAACAGAAACGTGAAACAGAATTGTTTTGATTCCTTGACGTTGATGTTCAAAGCTTTAAATGAAATCTTGTGCCTGATCATTTTATTTCTGAACTGAATAACAGTTACTTTGGAGACGAAACTTTGGCTTCAGCTGCATTCAGTGAGAGCTGTCACTAATAAAATCTCACCCCAGAGACACCACCAGTACCAGAAGAAAACTGCAAGATGTTACCATTTAGCGTTACTGCTGCTGAGTGTCAAACACACTGACTCCAACAGATTAGGGGGTTTAATTTTTTAATCTATCATCTAGAAAAATAACACTAGAATTTCACTCAAAGAAACCTTTGGAAATTGCTCAAGAAGAACTCAAGAGAGCTCTTTTTCAGAACGAAAATAATCACTTCAATTAAATAGAGCTTTTGATGTAGATACAGTCTAACCATCATCAAAGGCCAGAACAGATATTTCATCCTCCCTTGTTCTCTCTCAGCTTTTAGCTCTATGCATGGGAGAATGAATTTCAGCATCTAGGAATGTCCTAAAGGTATAAGGACATCTATATCATTGGTGATTGTCATCTCCTGTGGGGCTTGGTGTCTTTCCTATCTAATTCAATGCTGATATCGAGGAAAAAGAATCCTTAATAACTTCCTTCAGATTATGCTACATATGGAGAACTGGAGAAATGTTTCATACATTTTTTACAGTGTTGGATAATCTCCTTTTATCCACAGGGCAGTGGTGGGATTCGATTCAACTCACCAGATTAGCAGCAGAGCTTCCCATCTCCAGCCTGAGCAAAGTCCCTTTGGAGGATTCGGAGCGTGGCAGAAGGTGTCACTTATGTCACAGGTATGTTTGAGAAGGAGTACTACTAAAATTGGTCATGGCACTTCATTTTCATGTACTTTGGATCAGGTTCTTTGGATTATCATACCTACTGAACTACCTTAGGAGACCTTTGCAAAGCTGGATCCAAATGACTTGCCAAGCTCATAAATTCAGTGGCAAAACAAAGCTGAATTCACTTTTTTCCTGTGGGCTGGTACAGTCCCTGACTCACAGACCCACTTTTTCTTTCTAGCATCATTCATCATATATTGCAAGAACATCATGTCTTTCATCTCTGAGGAGCCCACTCTGTGTGGAGGGTCTTCCTCCCTCAGCAAGGCTGGCAGAGAAGTCCCCACCACATCTCAGAGTGTTGAGTCTAGGAAAGGGTGCACCTGAACTTTGTCTGAGGCATTATAAGGCTGAATTTCTTTTTTAGTCCTTTAAAAGATCATCTGGAGGGAGGGCAGAGAGTTTCAGACCATCCTTCAGAGCTCCACAAACAGTCACCCTGAAGGAAAAATATTGTCGTTCCTTGCCACTTGAGGGACAACAGCTTGGCCTCGATTCCATTATTCCTTTTAATATATTAAATATTCTTTGGCTTAGTCATGGGAAGCAAAGCAACACAACTGCTTTCTAATAAATAAAATGTGCTCAGAAGCAACTCTGAAGCTTTCCAGATAACTGCATTTCGTGTTTGCCAGGAAGCCAGATGCTGCTATTGGAAAAGTAGCTGCTAGGGTTTGTCATCTGAGCCTGGAAATTGATACCCAAGAATGATATGATGAGACAGACTCGATGACAGCACTGCTCTTTCTATAAATAATCTGAAGAAAAAATTTTTTCATTTAAAAAAAAAAGGTGTTTTTTGTTAGAGCCTTGCAAAGCAAACCAGAAAATTAAAGAGGGTAGGCATGCTGTGTCTGAACAGGGCCAACAAAAGAACATGATACACACGATTTACAGAAGATGCAGCAGCTCTCAAACATTTTACACTACATAGGCTGTATTTTTCCCATAATACCCATAGTTATGAAACTCATTATCTTTTTGACAATGGAGAAATGGAATATTATTCCTTTACTTGCTTGATCATGTCAAATGTCAAAGCAAATTATGAATGCTTGTCCTTCAAACACTCAGCCCTCCTGGTAAGATATTAAATATCAATAGCACTCACATCCAGCTAAAGAATGAACTAATATTACACACATCTCACAGATCTAAAGTTCACTGTGCCTGTTTCCTGCCATGCCATTCCAGCTCTCAAGTCCTACTTCATGTTGTAAGAACTTGGAAGTTCATTGCAGGGGCAAATCCCACATAAAGATTACCCAGAGTATGAGTTCAATCCACGAGCAGAAGTTACTCCTGAGTTTAAAGTGTTAAAAAGGAAATGGGAGAAAGACCAAGGGGTTCATAGGAGCCTTGATTCTGCACTGTATTTCCAAGGATCTAGAGAGGCAGTGTCCTGATGAGACACTCTGGAGCCTTCTAGCAAAGAGACCTGCTAGAAGTGCAGTGAAAAAACTCATTATCTTCCTTGCCTTTGGAGAAACATGTACTGAGTGAGGGTTCATCCAGACAAGGCACTGCTGGAGTGAGCTGTGCTCATTCTCAGGGCAGCATCCAGAGGGAAATACAAATTCTCCTTGAGGATACAGCAAAATGAGATGGGAGGGTGGAGAAAAGGGAAAAAAAATGCCTGCAAGGTTTTCTTATTCCACCCACTGTCAGTCAGTTCTAAGGAACAACCCTGCACCTGCAAACAGCCCAGCAACAGGCTGCTTGTGCTGTGCCAACACACACAGAGCTGCTCCACACAGCCAAACCTGGACTTCAGGCACACCAGGAGGTGGAACAGGGAGCAGGATGTCATGGAGATGGATTGTGCTTCCCAGGGCTCTCCCCAAGGCCACTCCTGCGCATCCCAAGCCCAGCCAGGACTCCTGGGCACTGATCCCTAATTGCTCCACAAACAAAGCAACATTAGCCAATTAACATCCCTTTAAAAATAAATAGATGAATCCTCTTCCAAACAAATGTTCCTCCTCAGACCTAAGGGTAGCAGAAGTCACAGGAAGTGTAAAAGGAGGCAGTCTGGTGGGGTCCTGCTGCCTCTGAACCACCACTGCATCCCCCACAGCCCCAGAGGGGGCAGGAGAATCCCCCCAGGCAGGGAGAGGGGAATGGCATTTCAGCCTGAAAAAAGGGCTTCAGTGGGAGCGTTTCAGGAGGTGGATTGAGAGAAACAGGTTTTTAGGATAAGTCTTAAATACTTAAATCAATCATGATAACTTGCTGCACTGAATTTATCTCCTAAGCTGCCTAAAGTAAATTCCTCAGATCAGGCTGAATAATTTGGAGCTGATAATGCAGCGTTTGAGCAGGAAGGCTGTTGCCCAGTGCAAGGATTTTCTCGTTAGAATTTCAGCCGATTATTCACCAGAGAGATGGTCTTTCAGGAGCACAACCCAGCACTCCCTTGGAAAAGTTTTATAGACACTCAGTCTACTAAAAAATGAAACTGGAAAGTAAAATCATAGCTAGTCATTGCTTCTGAGTGGTCAGGGATAGAACAAGCAGCCAAAACTGGGTTTATCTGATCTTCCCTGTGCTCCAGTTCTTTTATTTCTGTTCATGAGACCAGGAAACCCTTTTGGATCAGCTGGCACTGCAGTCCCTGGTGCTGGGGACAGGTTATCAGCAACGTGGGCTTGATCAGATGTTTGGAACACTGACGTGTGTGGAGAGCTGTTTTTCACACTTGGGAGATGGATGTTCAGCCAGGAAAGTCACAGCTTTACCAGGAGACTCCTGACTGGACCCAGATTATCTGAACAGAGGGGCTTTAAGCCTGTCCCTGATGAGGATTTCTCATTCTATTGCTCTTCTCTGCTCTCAATGCAATTATTTTTCCAGACAGAGAAATCAGCAAGTGAGAGGAGACGGTAGGTGAGAAACAGGGAAATCAAAGGTGGGGTTTTGCCAAGATGAAGAGCAGAACTTTAAACCCAGTCCCAATTCAGAGCTAATTGAGGCGGAATAAACGTGGGAAGAGTCCACTCACCTCTTCCTCATTTAGCAACTGCCCATGGAGTGGCAGAAAGCCCTTTGCACAGACTATTGTGTGACAGTAGCAGTGAGAAGAAGAGAAGCTGTAGCAATTATAACCAAACACCCTGGCTCAGTGTTCTAAAGAGCTGTAAATACACCCAGCAGAATTCCATGAAGCTGGAGCCATAATTTGTGCTCTCGCTTTTTAAAGCCACACCAATGTCTCCATGAAGTATTTTGTTTGGGCTGAGTAAATGGTAAATGGTGTATTTATTGATTTTTGTCTCTCTTCACACCTCAAAATGCTGCCCATCTGCTCAAAGCCAGGTCACAGCACAGTTACTCATTCAGCAAACACCTACTCCGTGGCTGAGCCATAAACTCTCTGGGACAAAGGCAGTGTCTGCAATCAGCATAAAGTCCCAAGGGTTTCCTCCCCTCCCCTTCTTTTTCCAAAGAGACCCAGTGGTGACCCTGATGTAACACAGACCTCTGCAGGAAAAGCTGGCAGGACCAGTAAATCTTTACATTCCATTAATGCCATGTACAAAATGGTTTAAATTTAGTACAGTTCAAGCTGAAGTTTCTATACTCAACACAAAGATTAAGTCCATCCATCTGGTAACAACTGTAGGCTGTGTTTAAATTCTTCTCCCCTGCTGGTGTGGATTTTTTGGGGAGCAGATCCCTACAACAGACACTTAGCAATACACTGTAAATGCAGGGAATTCTCTAAGAGGGCTTTTGTTACAGCAGCCAATCTATTGCTAATACATGAACCAAATCAAAAGCAATGCCAAAGAAACACCTCAAACCTCTTGTACTCAGAATTGTAAAGAAAAAAATCAGAGACATCTTTAAAGACTAAGATCACAAACAACACGACCTTGTCTGTTCCCCACCAGGCAACTCTTCTCAGGAGAGTGATTAGAGGAAATGGAAGAGATTAGCAGATTCTGAATAGGCTGGTGGGACTTCTGAACCCTTCAGGGGCCCTTGTGCTGAGGTGGCAGCACTGGTGCCACCAGCATTGCTGCTGGGATGGGTGGGGGGTGCCAAGGCTGGGAGGAGCCCAGTCCAATCCCTCCCTCATCCCGAGGGTTCATGACTTGTCAGCAGGTGGAAATGCAAGAGCAGCTCAGGTTACCCAGGAGCAGCAGAGCTCCATCCCCATGGCAGGGTGGGCAAACCCACCTGCTTCCAGCCTTGGATTCCTCATCCTGGGCATGGAAAGGGCAATGCCAGACTGTGCCCTGCCGAGCTGGGTCAGTGCTGACACAACACTGCCCTTGAGGGCTCTCAAAGAGCACTCAGGAAACGGGAGGTTTTGCCCAAGAGCACAAGTCTCATCGAGAAGAAAAAAAAAAAGCAGCTCAAAAAGAAAAACGGCTTTTGGAGGAAGACAAGAAAGTGCAGCAGCCAGAGCTGTGGAAAGCCTTGACAAAATACTTAGCACAGGGAGACAGAGAATGTTTGCCAATTGCCAGAGCCTTCCCAGCTCAGGTTCTTAGATGGTTATTGCTGTTAAAAAGCCACCATTTCCTGAGTGATCTATGCAAAGAAGGGCTGGAACACACCTACAGCTTTTCCATGTGCTTTTAGCTCTGCTAATGGAGAGAAAAAAAATCCTCATATAACACTCAGCTGAGGAATTATTCAATTCAATTAACAAATAAGTAATGTGCTGTTTTGTGGTGTATCCATTAAACATATGCGTGGGAAATTCAACAGATAAATCTCTAGAAAGTCTTTTAGGTTCATCACACGTGTGTTGATGCAGCCAGAATTTATTATTATTATTTTTAATTTATGGGGAAACTGCTAAAAAATGAGGATGAGGTTTCCAAAAGCTGAAAGGAATTAGTTTGCCACTGAGCTCCACACAACAAGGGTGTCATGTGAGTGATTCTACTACAATTTACTCAGTAGAATGAAAAATAACAGCAGTGATTCTGGTTGTAAAGAACCTCTTTTCTCATAGCAGACACCCATTACAAGGTCAACATCTACTGTCAGCCTTCATGATTAAACTCATTAAAACTGTCCTGTTTAATTCTCTTTTTCTTTAAAAGAAAATCATGCCTTCAGCTGAGGTTTGGGGTTTTTTTTGGCCAAAAGTACCTGCTTTTCTTGAAATTTGTGGATGTTCTTACATGGAACTTGGAAATTCAAAGTATGAACATCTGATCCTTCCCCACCCTATCCTCCCTCATGTCCCTTTTATTCCCCATGTTCCCCACCATATTCCCACTCAGGTCCCTTCTATATTTTTTGCATTATTTAGAACAATTTTAGGAAAAACATTTTTACCTTTTTGCTGCATTTTCCCCATTTTTCACAGGAAAGCATTCCAGCAAGATCTCTTCTCTATTAACAAAATGGTTTCTAGGTAGCAAGGAACAAAAAAACAACCCACAGCATCTCTACTGCAAAAGCTGGCAGATGTTGACTTTCCCCCCATAACTGTAATGCCTCTATAAAAAGGACCATTCCAGTCTTACAAGCGTTAAAATGGAAAATAAATAGAAGTGGCAAATATGGCACGGCAAAGATTACATGTGAGGGAGCAGGAATTGAAATCCCCTCTCAGAGGGGACATTGCAGGGCTAATGAGAAGATGCAGGAGCTTTTCAATCTCCCAAATCAGTCCCTGCTGGACCATCCTGGAGGCAGACAAACCAAAGGGGGCAGCATGGGCAGGAAGGATTATTTAATGAGTATTGGCTGGTGCCAGACACCCCCAGACACCCCAGGCTGCAGCTTTGCCAAGGAAAATGCCAGAAGCCAGTCCACATCTGCAATAAACTCATTGTGTGGTGGGGATTTTCTTCTTGTTGTCATGTTTTATTTACAGCCCTCTGCATCCCTGTGCAGGTGGGAGGGGGAATGAGTTCCCTGGATTGCAGCCAAAGTGCCATGAGATGCTAGAAAACCCTGGGAAACTCAGGGGGTCTCCAGTGGAGTCAACACTACCCAAACCTCATGGCTTTGAGAGTGCTCCAGCACCATCCTCTCAAGGTGCTATTTTAAGTATGATATTTTAAAGATGAAACCCCCTGACAGAGAGGGGTGGGATGCACAGGTTTGGCCACCCTGCAGGACCAGCCCAGGGCTGGGGATGGGCACAGGGCATGAGGATGCACAGGTTTGGCCACCCTGCAGGACCAGCCTAGGGCTGGGGATGGGCACAGAGCGTGGGGACTGCAGGGCTTCCCTCTTTGGATGGGCAGATGGCTTTGATTGCGAAAATCCAAGGAAAACCAGCTCTATTATTGTATAGAAACCTGCCCAGCTGAGAATAAGAGCACAGCCAGGCCCAGGCTGCACACAGACACTCTCCTGCCTCCCCTGGGCTCGGAGCCTGCAGGGTACCTGTTCCCCCCCTGTTTTGGAGCACAGCCTTCACTCGTCCCCATAATCCCAACCCAGGGCTGAAGACAAAAAAAAGTTGGAGAGGAAATAAAGGTCAAGTGGATTCTACTCCATTGCTAAAAGCTTGGAGTAATTTGCACTGTTGTAATTCCAGCAGCTGAGATAGCCAGAAAAATATATTTAATATTTCATTTTTTATTGCTGTTTTTCCCCCAAGACATTTTTTCCTCAGTAGGGGAGAGCACCAACAATGACTTCAATAGCAGAATGAAGTTTAAAGCCCAGATCTTTCCAATTCTGCTTATTCCTTTAAGCTATTCCAATCCCCTTTATGTTCTTTCTGCATACACACATCTGTCTTCTTCAAAGCCTTAACCATCTCTGACACACCTGACCTTTCCATCCAAGCGCAATGGTGAGATGCAAAGAAAAACCCTTTACCTGCAGCAAGTAACTCTTTGTTTTGCCAGTCCCACGCCTGAAAATTTTGCTGCTGCAGGAAGTAAAACTGTGAGCAAGCTTTCCTTTGCTTTTGAAAAATGGAACTGTCATCTCTTCCAGAGAAATAACAGCTTATCTTTATTTTGTCAGACACGACTCTTAGTTATTAGAGTTGTCTTAAGAAAATGCTACAAGAAGAATTGGGACAGTATTGTCACAGAAATGTCAAGAGTTCAGAAATTAATTTGACAAGATCTGGGAGATCTCAGATATCTAATTAAACTTTCTGTGACAGTTATGTTGTGTAAATACTGGAAACCTCTCAGAGTAAAGAATCAGGTAAAACCAGCTCCCATACTCAATTAATAGATGTTACACCCATTCAACAGCCATTACTCTGATTAGACCCATTCAGTTCATGCCAGTAAATGTAATTTCATCTATTCAGGCACACAAAGTTCATACCTTTTTAAGAAGAAATCCAATAAACTTACTGTTTCTGGTAATTCTACTATATTTTTGGCTGGAGTTTGTATAAACACCCCTCTCCTCCACTTAGGGAATGATGCCATACATTGCCATATGACAGAGCACGCTCAGCTCTGGGTCTGAAGGGTTTAGAATAATTTCTGTAGGAAAAACTTATTCCATAGATGAAGGGAACTTAGGCTAAGAGGAATTATGGTTAATAGATTCTGACCTCAACAGGCTATAATGCAGCCTGGATTTGCACTCAGGAATACTTGCATCAAGCCCATATCTCATAGCTGTGTTAAATCATATCAATTCATCATTTAAAGAAGCCACTACATCCATTAGTAAATTGTTTTAATAGTTAATTATTAGCAGCATAAAAAGGATGTGATTATCCCCAGCCTGAGTCTCCAGGGGCACTCCCAGCACGTGGATCCCACCACTGCTGCACCTGCTATCCATCAGCTTAATGAAACAGGAGGGACACTGCTGACACCCAAATGTTGGCTCATATTGGGGTCACCGGTCTGGGCTGAGACAGAGCCTGAACAGGGTTCAGACTGATACCCCAGCACTGGCACAAGCCCATCCTCATTCCTCTCTGGCACTGCTCTGCTGCGGGTCGGTCCTTCTGCCCGGGCAGGGCGGGCAGAGCAACCCCGGGGAGCGCGGCCGCTCGGGATGCGGTTGCTAAGCACGTTCATCAATAGCCATTAATCCTGGAGCGACGCTTCCTGCACACCAGCACTGCCGGGAGGGGCACGGTGGGAGGCCGGGCCGTGGTTGTGCTGCCAGCGGCTCCGCAAAGCCAAGGGCAGGGGCACCGCGGCCGCTCCTGCTGCCGGGCACGGACCCGCACATCACCCTCACCGCATCCACCCGCGGGAGAGGCACCGGGGCAGCTCCTGCTGCCAGGCAGAGACCCCAGCCCGCACATCATCCCCAGCGCATCCACCCGCGGGAGAGGCACCGGGGCAGCTCCTGCTGCCAGGCACAGCCCCCAGACCCGCACATCATTCCCAGTGCATCCACCCGCGGGAGAGGCACCGGGGCAGCTCCTGCTGCCAGGCACAGCCCCCAGACCCGCACATCATCCCCAGCGCATCCACCCGCGGGGAAGAGGGGAGGAGAGCAGCTCAGGAGCTGCTCACTACACACTGGTTTTGTTTGACAGAGCACAAGAAGAAACAGCATAAACTGGTTGCTTCCATTATTTGCTGCACTTTCTGTCACTGATCGCTCCTCTCTTCAGCACTGGGGTCGGCTGGGAAGGAAGAGGAGCGTTTGCCATTAAAGCTTTGGAAAGAAACTCCAATAATTTAAATCAATTCTATTCCCAAATTTTCTTATGCTAAGGCATGAAAAATACGAGTTGAATTTCCAGTTCATTCTGCTGATAACTGTACAATGCTTATTTTTCAGCTGGCGTTTTCCCTCTGCACCCTCAGTTGTTCCCACCACCATCTCTTTCCAGCTCTTATCCAGTTAAGCCTCATCCAAAACCACATCCGAGGGCAGTTACCTCTGCTGGTCCTTTGGGGCCAGCAGTCACCTCTGCTTAGGTGGCCAGGGGGGAAATGTGCATCTCTCCAGCAGCATTCCCAGCGGAGCAGTGCTATGCCTCAACCTTCATCACCAAACAAAATCAGTGAACCTTGCCCTGTGCTTTCACTGAGGGGCAGGACCAGCTGTAACAGCAGAGCAAGGGGAAGATGCAGCTCAGGAAAAGGATCTGAGACTGAGAAGAAAAAGAAGTTAGAAAGGAAGAAGACAATTACTTTCTAAAAATTATTTTTAATTTGAAGTGAAGGGTTCTTCTGTTAAGGTTTTCCCAATGATTTAAAAAGGAAAACCCAAGCCCCCTCCTGGCATAATTTGTTCTGGAGGCAGGATAGGACAACATCAAATCCCATAAGCAATTTGCAGAGCTCTCTTCCCAAGCACAGCCTGGCAATCTTAACTCTCTGCCTCACTTAGAACAGCCTCTCTGTTCCTGGATAACCCCCAAACCCACGGCGAGTAATGAATAAGAAAACAACGGGTTGTTGTTTTCCTTCCCATTCCCAACACTCACTCTGCATTAGGCTCCATCATTTCACAACTCGCTTGATGTAACACGATGTGGCAGAGCACACCCTGATCCAGAAGTGAACCCTGATGCAATGCAGAACAGATGCCTTGGACTCAAACTGCTCCTTCCTTGCCTTTCCTACCTTTGATCCACATTTTCTGCTTGTGACAGGCTGTTAAATAAATATCAGTGACAAGGCTTGGGATGCGTTTGTTTTTCTGCAGCTTGTTTTCTTTCTGTTCAGCTCTCCAAGCCGAGCATCTTGACAAATATACACACTCCATTACCAATTAATGGCTTTAGCCTGGTGTCCTCTCCTCTCCTTACTCCCCAGTGCCAGTTCTACACATTAGCCTGGGTAACATTCAAAGATAATTGTGTTTTGTTTATTTGTTTTGAGCAGTAACAGCAATCAGACAGGCAAATCCCAGTCCTTCCCAAAGCTGCCATTGTGTTTGCAGTGTAGGCTGCTCCAAGGAGACCTGCACAGCCACACGTGGCGTTTGCTCCAGGTGAAACTTCGCTTCTTTTGCTCTTCAATTTTTTTCTTCTTGCAAGAAAAGGACATTTTCCTCAGCACTCAGGGCTTTCTGCAGGCTTCCCACATCCAGGGCCAGGTTTTGTGCAGCCTCTTTATTTGGTTGGTCACTTTTTGAAGCCCACCCTTACTGCAGTTGACAGAAAATGAGAACCCATTCTCAGAAATGCACATCAGCCCCCGCACACACGTGTGGGCAGGCTCACACATCTGTGCACAGAGACCTATCTCGATGTCTGAAGAAACATTTCCTGGGTATTTTCAAGTGGCCATTGACTTTGGCTACCTCAATTTCCAGCACAACTGAAGTAATGCAATTTTTGAGGATTGGGTACTTGGGACCTTGGCGAGCAGAGATCTGATACCCTCAGGAATCCTTGTGAATGAAATCCCTGCAACTCGCCCGTGGAAGAAAGTCCATTTGATTAACTCTGAGTGCAGGCAGAGCTGGAACAGCCTGAGCACATTAACATGGCTGCAAAAGAGCACGGGCTGAGCTGAATTCAGGCTCCCTCTCCTGCTGCAAAGTCCTGCAGAAGAGCCGTGGCCGCGCTGCTCTTCAGCGAGGAGACACGAGCCACAGTTGGCGGAACACATTAGCATCTTCCGCTCCGATAATTAGTTTAGTGAAAAATTATTGCGTTATCTGTTTGCTTTCATTAGAGACCAATTGCAATCCTAAAAAGAACGGCTCACATTAGGTGCTTTTAATAAGACAATAAAGCCTATAGTGTTTCCAAACAAGATTTAAAGCCCGTTCAGCACGCGAGTAATTAGCACGAGTCAGGTTGGAGGCCAAATGCATTATTTAGTAATGGAATTAAATTTCCTTGGAAAGAAAGAAGCCCATTAAAATCCACAGACATGCAGAAACATCAAGGCAATGTGTTTAAAACACACTGCAACAGAACCCTTAACTTCGCAGTAGGATGTGGTTCCGATTTTAGCAAAAATGCACCCGATCTTGGGGTCAACAATGGAGATTTTACTCCAGCTATGCAGGGAGAACAATCCCACAGAGCCATATTGCACAGCAGGTGTTCTTCTTGCAGATGGGTTGAAATCAATTATCAGCACTGACTGCTGTGCCATTGGGTAAGAGGACTGAGATCCTCCAAATTACCCTCAGTTTGTCCATATTTCCATCCCTAAGAGTCACTGGAAATAGTTTTCCTGGTACAGAAAGTTTTTCCTTTACAAGAACAACCTTTTTTTCCAGGAACATGACAAAGAGCTGCATTTTCTTACATGCTGTATTTTAATTTTTGTGTGGCATGAGCAAATATAATTATCAGTACAAAGGATTCAGAAAAAAATAGACTATGCTTAGCAACCTCCAGCAAAACTAGCAGAATGCTCTCGACAAAACTTGTGCTCTGTAATGAAATTCCTACGAAGGCATTCAGTGCTTAAAAAACTAGGACAAATTATGCTGTAAGGAGTAGAATATGTAAACGTGGCAAGGAACTTCATTTTATATTCTGGCTTCAGAGGGGTTACTTCCAATTGACAGCAGTGGAAACGGGACCAGAATGAGACTCATGTCCACCAGCTTAAAGACAAAGCTGGTTTAGAGAGGAGAATACAGAACCATCCCTCAATCAGGTCCATGTGTGGGGTGTTCTGAGAAGGATGGAGCCTTTGCCTCTCTGCCACAAGCACATGCAGCCCCTCTCTTATGTGGCAGCTTGAGAAATAAGAAATTTGGAGCCAAACTGCCAGCTCAAACACCCCAGTGACTCGCCAGCTCCTCCCTGTAGTAATTCTACAAACCCAGTGATGCATGGCCCGTGTAACAGGACTGGGATCATTTCCATAAGTCAGCCAGTAGTGGCAAATGGAAAACCAAAAAGAGAGTAGAAATGGGAAATATGTCAGCTCACTGGGCCCTGGGGTGGTGGCTCTGGGAGGAGGAGAGGTGGCTGCTGAGCTCCCGTGCAAGATTATGAGGTTTCCAGGAGTTCCAGGGGGGCTGCAGGCTTTCCACCTGCAGAAGCCTCAGCTCTGAGGCTTTTCTCATAAATGTGTCTCTCCAAGCACCTCCAAGGCTGAAGTTTTCATTGCAAATCAGCAGTGGAGCTGGAAGAGGAGCCTGGCTCTCCCCATCAGGGCTCACAGATAAGCACTCGCTGCAGAGTGATTTACGTGCCCAGGATTTGGACTAATCCTGCCTCCCTGGGGGAGCTGGTTCCTTTCAGAGCCAATTTCCCCGATGGAGCAGGAATATCCACATCTGGCTTTTCTTCCCTTTTGCTTTCCCTCTCTGCACAGAGAGCAGGGAAGGGACTGATGTTCAGTAGCGTGATGCTCTCCCAGCCACACACCTCGATCGGGATGGGCTGCTGCCTTTACAAAACAGACACAAAATGCAGGATGGCTCTGGCTTGATATATAATTCAATACATTGAATTATGTCAATAATATCCAACTAATTTGCCCCAAACAGCTGATGCTTTTGACATCTTATTCTGCAGCCCAAAGTCAACTTTATTTCCTTCTCATTGAGTTGTGTCAGTGGATAACCCAGTGCTGGCTGGGACAGCCCCCCCAGGAGCCCTTGCCAGACCAAACCCATGGGCAGGGCTGCTGAGAAGTGCTTGTGGACACATTTCCAGCCCAGCCCCAAACAGCTTTTCCTCCACGTTCACAGCAACACAGCCAGACACAGGGGAGTCTCATTGCAAGGTCTGAATAAAGCTGAAGCACAAACCAGCCTGACAGTCCCGAAAGGAGTCAGGGATCTAAGGAAAATGGGTTTGTAGGTGATGCAAAGCTCCCACGGATTCACTCTGAAGCTGCTGAGCCTCTTAACATCTTCAAACCCTCTTTTCTGCTCTGGGGTCACAAAGCAGGCTGTGTTTCCTGGAAGCAGCTTTGAGAGGTTTGAGACTCCGGGAGAGTCGCGACGTTACCAAAGGTTCTGCCACAAGCGCTTGTAAAACCAGGAGCTTGAGCTCTTTTGTAGTGCTTTCATCCTCATTTGAGGCACTTGCCCTCATTTCTGAGCTGGCCAATGCAGAGAGGAGCCATCCCACCAGTGATGCTGAGCTCCACAGGCAGCTTTTGTGGTCCCATTTTTCCATACTGACCTTTGGAGCAAGTTCTCTGAAGGCAACACCACCTCAGGGGCCTTCTGCTACCAGTGCCAGGCCGGCAGCAGCTGGACTGGGCAGTGCACAGTGAGGTGGGGAGGTTGGCATGTCAGGACAGAGACTCATCTTCCATCCAACCCCCAGCTCCCTGCTGTCCACAGGAAAGGCTCAGAGACCTGCCCAAGCTGGGGTGGAAAACCCTCAAACTTTGGACCGAAAGTCGTTATGGCCATGAAAGAACTTCACCACCTTAAAATCAGTCTGGGTTTTTCCAGCAGGTAACCTATTTATTGAGGGCATTGGGAACTTGGCCAAAAGTGTGTGTGTGTGTCCTGAAAAGTTACTTTGCATCACTAAATCCCACACCAGCATGAGCCCTTTTCCCAGCAGTGACAAAGAGCTCAGCCCCTGTGCAGCTCCCGAGGGTCACACACCAAAACCCCACCAGAATAACTTGGCTGGGGAGAAAATGAACCATTTTCATCATCATTGCTATTAAACAGAGACCTGTGAAGGATTACTTGCATATTATGGCAAACTGCAATTGAAATGGGCCATTACTTGCCTCATTAATATTTCGAGTGTGTTTGAATGCTCTGTGGCAAAAATATATTACTGGAAATGAATTCAGGTAGAAGGAAAAAAACCCTACAAAACAAATTTCATTAAATAATGAACATGCATTACACTAACCCATCCTGAGAGACTCAGCCCAAGAACATCACAGACAAAAAATCCTGGTGTTCTACTTATAAATAAGGCAAAATTATCTATTCATTTAGGAAAAAGTAATCATGCTCAGCTAGACACACCAGACAAGCATATGAAAAGAAAAATGGCTTTGAAGCTGCTCCTGATACCAAGCCTTGACAGCTTGGGAAGAAAACTCTGCAATCCACTTCTTTTTTTTTGTATTATTTTTTAAAGTATACATTAGAAAATCCATTAAAGAAGTGGCATGAATTGGTAATTTTTGTTGCATAACAGTTTTGAATCTGTAAGAGAACATTGATGCAATACAGCTGGTTTTGCCAGCACCCATGCATCTCATTTGAAAACAACTCCCAGCTAAAGGTGTTCCTTATAAACTGGATTTTAGCAGGGAACAGAGTAGGAGATACAGCCCTGCTGCTGTCCTGTTTGTCTCTAGATGGAGCAGGGCCTGTTAATTTTCTAAAGTTACAATACAGGAAAGTCATCTTTCATTTTACAGTTTGGAACTACCAATAATTAGTTTAACTTGGGGCGGGCTTTATATTTAACTTTATTTGTCCATAATGTTAGTGAGTGTTACTAAGATCAAGTGTTGAAGAAATTTAGGGTTTTGGTCAAAACCCTCCACCACAGATCTCAAAGGCTCCAGCTCCACCTGAGGGTCAAGGATTTCATCCGAGTTTGGACAAGGTCATAGAAAAACAAACAGAAGTGCCCTGGTATGGAGAGAAAGCACAACCAAAGTTCTCCATCATCACTTGGGAGCATAAAAATTCCCTGTTCTGGGAAGTGGCAGCTGAGCCAAACACTGTTGAAAATTGGATTGACTCCAAGATATGATTTTTCAGTGACTGACCAACCATTTAGTCCTGTCCCAGAGCAGAGGTGAAGCAGCAGCTCCCTCCACATGGGAAATCTGAAGAGACTTTTAAAAGCTGGGGAATTAGTTTTTTGGGACATCCATTCTTTGCTATCTTTTCTTGCTCAAGCCACAGTTGATGGGTGATGAGCAACACCAAGCTGCAGCCTGATGCTTAGGTGAGAACTGGAAATTCCAGCTGTAGCACCAGCTTTGCTGCAGTGGAAGATGGATCAGGGAATTAGCAGCGTGTTTATCCTCTCAGGATTTTACCACCTGATTACAGGATCCTCTGATTGAGAGCTGGAGGAACTCATTAATATTTTTAATCCAAGTATTGTTCCTCACCATGATTCTTTTCTCTGGCCTCTCTCTCCCATCCTTCTCCTTCAACATCTCTCATCTTTATCTGTACACGGTTCTGAGATATATATATATATACACACACATATCAGGAGAGCTTTTGTTTCTTAAAGAAGGAACATAAAAATATGAATTTCAAAGCCAACAGGACTCACACCAAGAAACCCTCTCCCCTCCCATCAGGCCCATGGCAACCTCCAGCACAGCCTGGGCCTTGCAGCAGCTGAGAACACGAGACACAGGGATTTCTACCTCGCTTTAACTTCTTTTTTTCTTCTAAGCAAGAAGCCTCTGCTGAGGCTCAAACTGCAGCCCCAGCAGGTTCTCCAGCACTGCTGGGCATAGCAGGGGACCTTTGCTGATGCCTGCAGAGGCTCCTGAGAAAATCAGGTTTCAGAATCAGATAAATTTTGGTTGGAAAGCAGCAATGTTGGAGCAGAGAGGAGGATCTTCCCTGAACTATCACCCTCCTCCACCCAGCAAGGCAGGTCACCCTGCACAGGTTCCTCAGAGTTCACTGCAGAGCTTTCCTAGCCCCACACTTCCCACCTCTTTGGCACAAATTAAAGAGGCCCAAACCTGCTGGAGCCAGAGAATAAACCTGCTGTGCAGATGCTTTGCAAAACCAAAGCACAAAGGCAGTTTCTTTCTGCCTGTGCTGTTTCTTGCCCAGGCCATGCCAGGATCAGTTGCAGTGCTCTGTTCTCAGGTGTCCTGATTTGCCCCATTCCTTGCTGTGTCTGTAGCTTAAACACTAAAAGCCAACAAATAACCAATATATTTATTTTCAACAGAAATTCTTGGTGGGTGCCAAGAGGACGGTGCCAGGCTCCTTTCAGTGGTGCCCAGGGACAGGATGAGGAGCAATGGCCATGAACTAAAACACAGGAAGTTCCACCTCAATGTGAGGAAGAACTTTTTTGTGTTGAGGGTGACAGAGCACGATAACAGCTGCCCAGGGAGGGTGTAGAGTCTCTCTGGAGACACTCAAAGCACCCCTGAATACATTCCTGTGCCACCTGCCCCAGGTGACCCTGCCTGGGCAGGAGGACTGGACTGGCTGATCGATCTCCAGAGGTCACTTCCATCCCAACAATTCTTGATTCTGTGATACTGTGAAGTTCACAGGCTTTACCAAACCCAGCCCTGTTTGCCAGGTTAGCACAGCTGTGGATGAGGTGCTGCTTTTCCAGCTGTGCCATAACAGCCTCTGTGCCAAGCCCCACTAAAGCAGAGAGCTGCCCTGGGCAGCTGTGCCACCCTCACACCGGGCACCCAGCAATTCATGTTCCTAAACTTTAGAGTAATAGCTCAGCTCCTTCTCCCGGCGCTCCGAGCAAACTCGCCTGCCACCTTCTGTCCCTGAGAGGGTATAACGGGCATGGCAGAGCGTACCCCCTGTCTCCTGGGCAGGGCTGGGCAGCGGCGAGAGCAGCACTGGCAGTTTGGGGCTGAGCTCCGCTCCCACACTCCCTGTGCCGGAGCCGCAGCCCAGAAAGTGCTCAGCAGGAAAGCGCTGGCATTTCCAGGCTAATTCCCAAACAGAAGGAGACAGATAAAGGATGGGTGCCAGGGCCGTGGGTGGCGAGAGGCATCTCCCGCAGGTCCATCCCACGGAGGGAGAATTTCCTTGCAGAGGATTTGCGGCATCACAGCGATGCACAGTGACAGCTGCGGTGCCCAGACGGCTCCAGCCTGGCCGCCCTGGGCCATGGTGATGAATCACAGGGTTTGCTTTGGGGTGGACTTGCTTCAGCAGGCAGGAATAGCCGCGGTGCCCAGGGATGCTGCGCTACCTTTGCCGGCGGGATGCAGCCCGGGGCGCAGCTCGGCTCAGCTCCACGTGCCTTCCCGGGAGACGCAGGGAGGCAAAATCCCCACGTGGCACATCGTCTGTCCCCAGACTTGGGACTGAAAAGAAGAAAAAAAAATCAAGAACAATGAGGGCTCGACAATGGTGGCAAATTGGGTTGGTTCTCTCAATGCTCCTCAATTACTGTGCACAAGTGCTAATTGCAATAGTTCCTTTCTGCGGCTCCGTCAGCACAAATCTCAGAACCCGAGACAGTTCTTCTTTTTCTGCAAGCCATCTGTCATGCTAATTCTCTTATTGCTGGGAGTTAAGGCTTGTTTTTTTCCCTTTAGCACCATTACAAAGAGGGAATGCTGTTTCTCTGAGCCAGCTCCAGGCTCCTCCATGGATGCTCTGAGAGCAGCAGCTTCCCCCAGGGCCTGAGATCCATGAGCTTCCAAGTGCTGCAGGGGGTTGTGGATGTTCAGGGAACCAGGTGCCCTTCCGCAGCACTGACCTGCACACCCTGACATTGCAAATCAGCCCCTCAGCTGATGCTTCTTTTTTCTGGGGGATTGATTTATCCTGATACCTGTGACTACATCCCAAGGAGCATTTAATGATTCATTCCCTTTAATAATGCAGGCAGATATTGAGGAGGTCTTGGGCTTCCTCAGACAGGCTCTTTTAATAATAAACCCACTTTCATTTGTTCTCTTTTCAAAATAATAACAGATAAACCCAGGGGGATTCTTTCTTTCTGCACATCCTTGGTTTATAAGGAAGTTTTTGAGCTCTCTCCTCCTGCCACCCTCTGGTCCTCAGTGAGCTGCTCTCAGTGGCAGGAGGATCTGCTGCTGCACGTGATGGACATTTTCTGTTCTCTCTCTCATCCAGCCTTTGTCAGGTAACTTGGCCGGGTCTTTTCCCTTGATCCACCTGTCTGGGCTGCTCATGGTTAACAGGAATAACTCCCCTTTAGCTGCCCAGTCCTGCAGCCTGGCTGACTGAAGGCAGCTCTTCCTAGGGCAGCATTTACTCAGGGGTCAGTTCTGTCCATACTGAGGCATTCAATTCTTATCAGCAAAAATCCATGTTATATGGAGCTGTATCCCCGAGGTAGAGGCTGTGCAAATCAAAGCTCAGCTGCCACAAATCACACCAAAGAGGAGTTTATTGACACAACCAGTTGCCAGAATAAAAACTGCTCCATTATTATGTGATAAAGTTCTTGTCCTGGAGCTATGGACCCAGAGAAGGGCAGGATAGTCCCAGTGGCAGGCCCTTTCTCCTTTGGGGCATCTGCTTCCATTCTGCTTTCCCATATCCAACAGTGTAAACACTGAACATCCTCAGTGTCTAAGCAGAGTGTGATACCTTTCTTTGAATGCCATAAACCCAGCATTTCTATAGAGCAGAAAGTCTGGGAGCACTGAAATGGTCAGTAATCCCATGTGGCAGCCTCTGGCAACTGGGTGCTGCCCCCTGCACTCAGTGTGGCTGCCAGGGTTTCCTGCCACCCCCTGCACTCAGAGCCACCAGGGAGCTGTAAATAGAGAACAAAATCAATTATTCAGCTCCAAGATGCTCCACGTGGGGGCAGGAGGGGTGGGAAGCTGTGCTGGAGTGGGTGAGACCACCACCAGTGGGCTCCTAAACTTGCAGGGAAGTTTTTACCTGGGTATTTGCTGCTGTGGCTTTGCTGCTGTGCTGCAGAAAGTTCCCGATGCCTCTTTTCTGCCACCACCAGCACAGGACTGGGTGCTGCCCCCCTTCCCTCCTCTGCCCCAGGCTGCTTTAAGTGGCTCCTTTGCTTTAGTGCTTTCTGCTTTCCTTTTTCCAAGCCCACACTCTTGGCTGGCTTTGTCTGCTCAAAGGTGCTGCATCCACCCTGTCAGAGCAACACTTAAGTGGCACTTGAGAGGTCCTTCATTGTGCCCTCTCATATTGTACTGCCTTCCACAGCATTTTCCCTGTCTGATAAGAATCTATAAAACTTCCAGCTTTTTTTTTTATTTTATTTTAAACCATTCTTTCCTAAAAAGCCCCCTTGTGTTATGTGATCAGCCTGGTTTGCACCTGTAACATTCCATGACTGGTCAGTCCTGACCCAGAGGCCTGTCAGTCTCTCTCTGCACCTTTTGCATTTCTGAGCTGTTTCAGTTTGTTGCAGGATCCAAGCTGGAACAAAGTAAGTGCCACAAAGTCACTGCAAACAGCTGGATGAAGGAGGATGAGGCTGCCAATGCCTGGGGAGGAGGAGGAGGAGGAGGAGGATGCAAGGATGCATCTCCACCAGGTATCAAAGAACACACTCATGGGCTCCTCAGAGAATCCACCCATGGGCCCATGAGAAACCAGGTCCATCAGTCATCAGCTGAATGATTTTACACTTCTTTGCCCAAATTAGTTATTCTTTTTTGCTCTTAAACAGTATTTTTAATATATAGATATGTATATATGTAATGTCTATAAAAATACACCTCTTTTTAACCTGAGCCTGCCTTAGTCTTTTTTGTCTCCTTGTGGGGTTTGTTTGCTTGTTTGTTTTTATATTTTTGCTCTGCCAAACCCCTGACAGCCTATGGGAGTTAAACCTGAGTGAGGACTCAGCTCTGCTTTTACTTTTTGAAATAAAACCCCACCCAAACTTTCTGCAGGAGCAGCATCACTTACAGAGGGCATCCCCCTTGGGTGCCTTTCCAGAGAGAGTTCCAGCTGCCTTTTCAGCAGCCTGTGCTCCCCAAAAGGAGCGGTGGGGCTCAGGGGCACCGAGAAGCCTCGGCAGGAGCACTGGAGCTGGAAAATGCAATTTCTGGGACACTCCCAACCTTCCCGGCTGCTGTTTCGCCGTCGGAGCAGGAGAGGGTGCTGCGAAACCAGCCCCTAAAAAGCCAGTTTCTCCTACGGGGGAAAAATTATTAAAAAGCCCCTCTGGAACTCAGAGTTTCAGCCTCCCAGTGATGAGCAGCTCAGGGTGGAAACTGCTTCACATGTTCATTCTGCAATATTTTTTAGTTTAAAAAAAAGGAAAAAAAAAAGAGGAAAAGAGCAGACTAGTGTCCATAAACCCACATTTTAAATCCTCTTGTTTCCAGCCTTTCTGTTTCTGGGATTCAAGAGGAACTTGTGTGTTTCATGAAGGAAGAATGGGTGGAGATTATTAAAATAGTTTTATTTTATTCAAGTGATTATTTGTTATTGTTATTGTTATTATTATTTAAAAATAATAAAAATAATAATAACTATTATTATTGATATTATTATTATTGATATTATTATTGATATTATTATGGTCGTTGTTGTTATTTGCAAGTGAAAAAACAAACATCATGAATTTGCAGGGCTGAAACCCAGCATGAGCTGGGCAGGGAGCACAGGGGGCAGGCTGAGAGCCTGTTGTGCCCATGGTGCCCAGCTGGGTGAGCTGAGCTGGGCAGGGCAGGCAGGCAGGAGCAGCAGGTGTCAATCCCAACTTTCACTGCAGCTCCTTGCTCAGAAGGTGTCTGGAGTGAGAAATCCTTCAGTGTTTGGGGGGGAGCCCCATGGAGGGGGCTGTGTGCCCCCAGCCCTGTGTGCCCCCACACTGCCAGACCTCCAGGGAGGGCTGTCCATTGGCATTTGGAGCTGCATTTTGGATCTGCTCTCCTTCAGCCACAGCTGCAGCACATCTGGAACCACCAGAGCAGGACAGGCCTGCTTGGGGTGCTGCTGGGGAACCATCCTGGCTGCTCTTCAGTATTACAGTCCTTGGGGTTTCCCTCAGCTCAGTGAAGGTCCCTCAAGTCCCTCTCGACGGGCACACACCTGCTGTTGCTGCCAGCAGTGCCAGCTGCTGCCTTTGGGCAGGCTGTGGGCTGGGCAGCTCTCTGTATCCACGTGGATCAGGAATACAGGGTGCCAGGAGTGCTGCAGCTGGGATGTCACAGAAGCCACTGCTCTTCCCAGCCTGCTGTCCAAGCCCTCTGTGTGCCCCTCTGTGGGGAGCAGCCCAAACACCAGCACTGCTGGGCTGAAGCTCAGACCAGGAGCTTCTCCTGAACAGCTGCAAGGTTTAGTTGGGTTTTAGCTCATTCCAGGCTCCTCCAGCCCAGCAGTGTGTCCATCTGCTGGACTGAAGGGCCCTCTTGTGTCCAACATCTGCTGTGCTGTGCCCGTGGTCTCCCCAGCTTCCCTCTGCTTCAAACAGCTGTTCTTTGCCCCAAGTTCATTGTACCTGCTGAAAATGTTCAGATCCACCAGGGAGGGAGTATAAAATCATGACCATACTTCCTTAGGGTTTCTTACCTTTCCATCCCATGGGTTGTCCTGCTGATGGAAAGCCAGAGGTCTGGGATGTGCAGATGCCTTCAACACTATCAGCAGACAGTGGGATGTGTTTGCTCCTTAAAACTCCTGGGGGTGGACTCAGAGATGCAGAAAGAAATTGCTTAAAATGCAAGAGGCAGGAAGAGCTGGTGATGGAGAAAACCTCCCAAGGCAGAAGCCCAATTTATCATAGGTTAGAGACCAGCCAGGAAGATCAGGAAGGACATTTGTGGGGTTGGCTGACGGAAAGACCTGTTGGATCAGTGGCCTCACCTTCAAACATTCCCATCTGAAGGTCTCCCAGCGTGTCTGGGACAGCAGAAGACAAAGATACACATCATTTATGTGCCAATCTTTTAATTGATTTGCCTAAACAGGCCCTGACCAGTCCAAGTTTTAATTGTTACTCTGAGCTGCATGTAACCTAATTTATTTTCCAGCTTTTTTTTCCTGACATCTTCAAAAACCCAACCAAACAAAGCCCAAAGACCCTCAAGCAAACAGGCCAGGTTGACAGATCTATTTTCACACTACTTGAAATTGCATTTTAATCTTCCTAACCTCTTTTTCCCTGTGCAGCTCCAGCATGGGGCAGAAAAACAGCTGTTCCTTCCCAAGTGCAAAAAGGTGACATGCATGGAAAGGACAACTCTACCCACAACATAACGAGAAATAACCAACCAACCAAAAATCCTCTGTTGGAACAGGGGCAGACCTGGCCAAAGAGAGGAAATGGAGTTTCTTCCCAGCATTGATGTCCCAGTGGTGGCTGCAGAGGAGGTGCTGACCTGAGCCCACACTCCTCTCTCTGGGAGCTCCAGGGCATCACCTTCCCACTTTCCTTCTCAAGCAACAGCCATCTGGACTCAAGGCCATTTTTTTTTTGCTCTTGTTACAAATGAAAAATAGGAAAATGTGATAGAAAGCCTCATTCTCTCTAGCTCATTTGTTCCTTCTGACTCTGTCTCAGGCTCTAATTTTTTGGTGGTGCAGGTCCCTAAGACAGCCCTGACATCCCTCTTCGGGCAGTTTCTCTAAGCAGCTCTGATTTCTGTTGCAGGTTAACACACAGCCCTGAGCTGGGGAGGGAGCAAAGAGGAGCTCAGTGCTCATCACCATGTGCACAAACGAGGCATTAAACCTCCAGAAACCCCAACATTAATTATCTGCAGGCACACTGAGGGCAACACTCTGCACCCAAAGGTGCTGAAGCACCACCATGCCAATCAGGAATAGAGTTTCTGGTTTATAAACAGAGGTGTGTTTTCCCAGGGACTGCAGCCCCAATCATGCCATGGGTCACAGCACAGGGTGGTACCTGTGGGGGGACCTCTCAGCCCCCAAAGCAGCTCTGATGTGCCCCAAAATACTTTACTGGACGAGCTGGCAATGTTGGCACACACCAGGAGAGGGGCAAAGGGCTCTGCTGTTGTATTTCAATGTCTTGTGTTCTCCCCTCGTGCAAAGCCATTCCCAGCTTGCTCCAGAGCCTTTGGAATGCGATAATTGGCTTGGAAAAATGCAAATCTCAGCACTGGCTGGGGGGTGGGAGTGGGGAAGAAAAAGCCCCCAGGAGCGCGGAGGTGGCAAGTGTGATAATCTCAGCCTGTCATCAGCTTAACGTTATTAAACAACTCCTTAAAATAGCAGCCATAATTATTCCTACATGGAGCTCAATCTGGAGAGCTTTGAGCACTTTCCCTCCTCTCCTGCTTCACCTTCCTGCCCCAAAATGGGTGGGTTGGGGTCCTGCCCCAAAATGGGTGGGTTGGGGTCCTGCCCCATGGCAGAGGAGAGAGGGACGTGCCCCACCAGCACTGAGGCTTTGCCCAAGGAAGCCCAAGCATCAGCCCTAACCCAGTTTCACCAAGCTCAGCTCTGTTGACATGAACATAGTTTTTGTTGCATTTTTAATTGTAAAAATGTATTTACATGAATAAAATACAGCCCAGTTGGGGATATGACCTACTTTTTTATGGGAAGATAAAACAACCGTAGGTTTGTGTTTTTATTTCGTGTGTTTCAGCTGTTCCCAGTCAGAGAGAGCTGCTGAAGGAGATCAACAGGGAATCCACAGCCACCAGGATGCTTTTTCCTGTAAATAATCACATTCTGATGGAGGTGACGAGGAGCCGCTACGTTTCTGTGATGAAGCCTTTAACCTCCAGATCAGTAGAGCAGTTTTGACAGCACATAATTCATATGGAAATGAATAATTTGATGGGGACTTTAGATGTGCGTGCTCTGCACTGCTAGAGAGACCTCTGGTTATCTAAATTATGAACAATAACACTAAATAATATATAATCCTATTGTCCTGGACAAACAGGGGCCATTCTGAAGTTTGTTAAGCCCAGCACGGGCTGGGGATGCTCCGTCAAGAAACAGAGCCTGTAATTTCTGCTAAAATAAAGCACAATTTGCTCTTCAAGGATAAGCAAGAGCTGTCCCTCAGATGTCTGAGCTCATTTAGCACTGAGGCAGGACAGCTTTAATAGCCATGTTATTTCAGTGTAGGTTGTTGGCTGGGCACTGCACAGCCTCGGCCATGGATTCTGCTCTGATCCCCTCACTTGAGCAGCCCTGGATGAGCTGAGCTGGAGAGAGATTAAACCAGCATTAGTGCCCACACAGCCCTCAGTTATGCTAAACGTGGATATCATAGATTTACTTATTAAACATAAAGAAATGAGCAGGCTCTGACCTGCCCCGACACGACAGACACTGCTGCTCCTTGCTCTGGTGTGTGACACTGATCCTGTCCCCTTTCCCACGGAGGTGAAATCCCCACACTCACCCCCAGAGCAGCTGAGTGACATTTTGGCATTTATTCAAATGAGCTGTTATTAATTAAATAACACCTTTCAGCTTCCTTGGCAGCTTCTCCCCTGCAGTTGCAGCAGGAAGCTGGCACATGTCAGGACAGCAGACAGATGTGAGAACTGCAGGGTTGTGTTTTTGGGAACATGCACCTCATTAAAGATGTTATCACTGTAGGAAAATTGTAAATTTATGGTCATGGCTCTGTACTATCTCCTCTTTTGTGCCTTCCACCTCCTCTATCACTAAACCCCACTATCAGGTGTTATTAAACAAAGGCAGCTCTTGTTCAGCAGAGCTTCGCTCGGGCTTAGTTTTGGCTCCGAGAGGGATCCTGGTGGAGTCCAAGGGATTGCAGCACGTGCCCACATACTTTGTTAATTGGCAGCCAAGCTGAATCTCAGGCCTGGGGATTTGTCTACATGCAGATTTACAGGTGTTAGTTGGGATGAGTTGAGGTAATAGTGACTTTGTTCCAAAATAGGCCATTTAACCAGGACTTCGGCAGACGCAGCTGGATCAGCCCCAGCTGGAGCAGCTGCAAACCTGAGCAAGCCCAAGCCACTGAACACCTTCTCTGCACCCCTGTCACACCTGGTTTGCCTCTAAGAAAAATGAATTCACACTGCCCTAACACTGAGGATTAAAAGCAGCTGCATCTCATCACAGGCAGATTTGTCCAGAGTTGGTGACAGAAAGGATGGGCTGTTGGGGAATAACCTTGGCTGCTGGTGCTGTGTGTTTTGCAGGCACATTAATCCCAGCTGGTGAGGGAATACTTCTCCTTTCACTGGAAATGGAGATGGGGTGAGGCTTGGGGAGTTCTGAGGTGGTTTGATTCAAAATGCTGGACAGAGCCTGCAGAACATGTGGTACAAACTGCTCAAGGCTTGCAAACATCCAGTCAGAGTCAAAGAACTCCTCAAACGCAGCCCTGGGGTGGGATCTGGAAACACACAGTGGAGTGGGGCTGATTTTGCTGGTTGAAAAGGCACTTTCCTGTGCTGCAAATTGTAATAATAATAAAAAATAATCTTTCTTCTACAAAGTTTACTAGAAGGCTGATTTGACCAGAGATTCAGAGATGAAGTGGTGTGGAAAAAAGAAGGGTTACAGCTGGGGAACTGGTTGGCAATTGGAGACACACAGACTGCAGCCATCTCCTGCCTGTGATAACCACTGCCCACCGAGGTCATGGTGACCCAAAATCTGAGGCTTAGAAAACCCTCCAGGAAGATAAAGCAAAGAGGCAGCTCTTCCCTCTCTCCATCCTACTGTATCCATGGGAACAGGGTGGGATTTGACATCCACACAATCACTGCAGTCAGAAACCCTGCGGTGCTGGGAGGAAAGGTCAGTGGAGCAGCCCGGCCGTGGTGGGGCACGTGGGGTGGCACCCACGGAGCAGCCCGGGCTGGGGACACCCTGCTCCCTGCCCAGGAGTCACAGCTGCTGTGTGCCAGGACAGCTGTGGTGCAGCCAGTCTGCAGAAAGAACAGTTAGAGATCTGCTGTGGTTCTTGGGCAGGGAGAGCTGGTGCAGTGAGGGGAAGGACTCCACATCAGGAGCCCTAAAAGTGAATGAGGGAAATGCTGAGAAAAAAATGCTGTTTTTTCTATCTAAGTTTGACTGTCAATTTGGTGAAAAATCTAGGAAGTGAATAAATGAATCTCATAAGGAAGGAAGAAAAAGAAAATAAACACATCTCAGCTACTTCTTGGTGGAGGAGTATTTGCTCAGGTGAGTATTTTGCATGTTCATCCCAGCACAGCCACACCAGCTCTGCACAGCTAACCAGCTACCAGCAGGGAGGAATGAGACTATTTCATTTCTTAGCACACCTTGAATAGCCCATGGGGCCAACTCCCCTTTGGGAGAACAAATAGGCAACCTTGACAAATAGTATTAATAATGCAACACAGGGACTGGAGAGCAGAGCCCTGTGAGCCAGAAACACCCTGCCCGAGCCAGCTCCTTACCCTGCCACAGTGGCAGTTGGCTGAACCCCCAGTAAACCCTGGGACCCCAATAAAATACTCCTGGGTCTTGTCTGCTTGAAGCTGATAAAGGGCACAAGACTTCAACCCTGTGTCCAGATGATACAACATTAAAGCTCATCTGGGACTTTCCCAGCTGTAGGGATTTGCTCTCCCTCTACCTACCTGAGCAACAGCTCCATGCCATCCTCATGGCAAAGAGCAGGGCCAGGCTGCCCCAAAACACCTGCCCAAACCTCATCTCACCTCAGCAGAAGCTTCAGCAGCAGCCAAAACAGCTCAGCAGTGTTCTTAGTCTGCATCTCTGCTCAGAGGGGCTAAAGCTCCACAGGGTCTTGTGCCTCACTGAACCTTCCCAGTGGCTCCTCACACTCACTGCCAATGTCACTGCAAGGGGGGCAGCACTGGAGGGCAGCTCATCTATACCTACATGCACATTTTCATATATAACCTTACTTTTCCTCTGGGCAAGAAAGGGCTCCGGAGCCTCAAGCTGCTCAAGCAGCAACTGAGAGAGAACAGGACCCAGCACAGCCTTGTTATTCCTGGCTACTTAATTACTGCAAGGGATCAGTCTGTAATGAGCGGGTTGCATCCATACCTCATGACTCATTAAGGGTTTTCAGGACACTACTAACAGGCAAATGGAGCTTGTTCCCACCAGGGCCCCATCACACCTGTGGCCATGGAGAGATGTGGTGTAAGAGTGAGTGAGGAGAGTCCTGGGGTGGGAGGGAGGTGCAGGCAGAGAGGAGCTTTCATGACCCTGGAGATAAAGGCCACAAAATGCCTCTCTGGGCTTACAGAAAGGGGATTTAATTTCAAAACCCCACAGATGGGGAGAGTGGCTCCTGGCGGTTCCCTGAGGAGACCTCAGAGCCCCCATCTTCCCAACCAACCTCCCACATGCCCTTCCTGCAGTTCCCATCCCTCCCACCCCCTGCCCGGAGCTCCGG
>JAOXXN010000230.1:9056708-9074768 GCA_026770055.1 Myrmophylax atrothorax
TCCTTGGCACCTCCACACCCACCTGAGGGCTCAGCTCTGCTCATGGGCCAGCAACCATTCCAAAATCCCCCCTGACTGCCAGAGTCAGATCCCCCAGTGTGGAACTCCCTGCCCTGGGGGAGGCACTGGGGGCTCCCACCTGCACCTGAGGGGACAGAATCTTGGGCTTTGGGGACTTGGGGAACCACTCATGGGATCCAGAGGAGGAGCAGACCCTGGACAGGAGGAGCCCACCACTCTCCCCCAGACTGTGCCATCATCTGCACCAACAGGTTTTTCCCCTCCTTTTCCTTTGCACTCGGGGGAACCCCGTGGGGCTCAGCACAGGGGCCACCAAACCCCATTGTGTTTGTGCCCCAGGGGGCTGGGTTACACTGCTGGGTTTGTGGGTTAAAGCTGATTTTTCTTTGTGTCACTGTATTTATTGCAATATTTTTATTAAACTGTAGCTCTGACTTACAATCTCTCCTGAGCTGGGTTCGTTTCTCCTGCTGGTTTACCTCTAAACCAGCACACCAGCAATGCCTTGGCAGGTCCAGCACTCTGCAGAGTTGGCAGGACACATGCAAGGCTTTGCCTCGTTTCTTAGGAGGAGTTAAAGAGGAAATTGTCTTCTCAGGTATATCAACAAAACCTTCCAGACAAACAGGAAAGTTTGAACGGATGAATTCTGGTGAAAAGCAGTCAGAAAGGTTTCCATCCATGATCAGGTGAAGAGGTTTAAATAGTCAGAATTACTGAGATACAGATGGAAAAAGAAAGTATTTTTATGGGCAGTGGAAGATACTTTCTCTGTCAAGTCATATAATTCTTCTTAAGACCTTTATGATACCTAATTAATTTTTCATGTTATTCTCTGTTTCCTTTATGATCTACAGAAAGCTCAAGGCAATTTATTTACATGCTTTGACTCTTCATTGTACAGTTTATAAACTCTTGTAAATCCATAAACGACAGCAGAGCCTCAGTCCTGGGGCTGGTGGGAGGGAGCTGGGATAGAGAGCACATCCTGGGCTGGGTCCTCATCACAAAATGTGCTATCACAGCTTTTTTCCTTTTTTGTGTCTTGAGAGACACGTTGTGTGGCACAGCCCAGCCAAAAAGGGGGTTATATATAGCACCAGGCTGAGCACAACTCCTTCAGACCAGAAACCAGAAGAAAGCAGGTTTGCAGAAAGGAGAGTTTGGAGGAATGCAGAAAACACTTGCCAGGCAGGGAAGTGGGATTAGAGGCATGTTAAAAAGGAGGAAGGTGGTACCAGAACAAAATTAGCTTGTGTGCCAGAAAAAACTGCATATTTGAGGAAAATTAGCCATTGAATAATGTGGAGAGGTCTGAAGGAAACTGGTAAGTCTGCTCATCTCAAAACTCCTGTAACAGACCTTTGAACAAAGTGCGGTTTTATGACAAAGGCACTGAATGTTTCTTCCTGTTGTCACTGACCTTCTCTCTGTGCATTCCTATAATATCCCCACAATTACTGACCTTCTTCTCTCTGTGCATTCCTACAATATCCCCACAATCACTGACCTTCTCCTCTCTGTGCATTCCTACAATATCCCCACAATCACGTGGATTTAGAGGGAAACATCACATTATCACCCTCAGATTCAGAGGACAAACAAGAAAGGGCAGAGTCGGGTTTGCACAACAGACCAATATTAAACACTGACTCTTTTTTCCCCCTGAATTAATGCAACATGAATTAATCTGAGTGTTTACAGGAGATGCCAACTGGAAAGGGGCCTGGATTTGAGGGTGAGATGTTTGACTCTTGGAAAGAGCCCAGTCCCAGTTTGCAACCTTCTTGCAGAGCACCTGGCTGGGCTGGGACCTGCCACCTGAGCCAAGCTCAGAATTCTGCTGCCTCAGGCACAAGCTGGGCTGTAATTCAGACAACAAACCCTGCAATCAGTGCCCACAGAGGACACTTGCTCAGCCCTGCAGGAACACAAGCACAGGGACACTGCCCCATGCCCAAGGCTTTCTCCAGCCAGGGCTCTGTGCCCTGGTGCCCACTGAGGCCAGGGCATTTTGGGGCAGAGTCTCTGGAGGACAAGGATGGGAACAGCTGAACTTTGACAAGGGGAAAACTCTGAATCATTGGCATGAAAGTTGATGTATCCCCAAATTAAGGCAAATTTATTTAGAGGCATAACAGTTAGCTCAGAGCAGCCACAAAAAGGTTATTTTTACAGGCAAGGCTTTTGCTAAAAAGATGATCTACACATAAGCATCATCCTGCCACAATATTATTTTTTCTCTTCTTTTTTTCAGCAAGTGGAAAGTACTCAAAGAAAGTTGTATATTGAAAGCAAAGTTCCTGACTCCATTAGGCCTCTTGCTATTGCTCGTACTAGTAGAGGCTAAGAAATAAATCACGTGAAATATGGGTATGTTTGGGGGGCAAATAGAATAATTTCACAATCAAATTGCATCTTCAATTGAATTTTTGCCTTCACAGTAAAGAGCAGCATTGCCATTGTGAACATTAATGCAGTATTAAAGCAGAACTGAAATGACAGGATTCCTCAAACTCCCAAACTTAGAAATAAAAGTAAAATTGGTTCTTCTTGCCAAATAATCACTCTGTGCCCAGAGCCTGGGAAATGTCAGGCTGGAAGGGAACATGTTATTTAAACCAACCAACTGCTTGACCCCAAATCTGCAGCTCCCTGTTCCAAGTAAGACCCAAGCCTGGGTGTGGAGGCAGCAGGACTATTCCTGGAGAAGATGCACCTACAAAGGTTTTCTGAGAAAACCCACGCCAAACAAAGCCTATAAATACATCCATATCTTCAGACAGATTAAGAGTTGTGTGTTTTTTGCTTTATAAAATCAATATCTATCCCTGGAGGGATTGAAATGTGTAGGTATGGTATTTAGGGACATGGTTCATGGTGGGCTTGGCAGTGCTGGGGGAACTGTTGGATCTGATGATCTTAAAGGTCTTTTCCAACCTAAAGGATTCTATAATTCTGTGATACTGATAAAACCAGAATCAGCAGTCACAATAAATGAGTTCCACATGAGGTATGTAAATACCAAGCTTGGATTTTGAATTATTTTAATTGGGGAAATTAAGGCTCCCTGTGACTCTGCCTTGGTGTATAAAACCCCCAGGGCAGGGTCACCCCAGAGGTGCAGCTGCTCTGAAGAGGAGCCAGGAGCTGCCCCAAAGTGTGCTGTGATGGAACCAGACCACCTTTCAAGCTTTTAGTCCCTTCCTACTGGTGATATTCAAGGACAGTCTAAGCACTCAGCTCCTGAGCTAATAAAACTCACAGATGTGAAGGTGTATTTGCTTTATGACCAGCTTGAAATTTGACTTGAGAAGCATGGAATGGAAATCTCTCAAACACTGCAAAGAGCAGCTCCCCTTTGCACAGCCACCTCTGGGGACCAGCTGGGCAGCACTGGCACCACCACACATGTTCTCTCCTCATTTACACCCTTCCCTGCCTGCAAAATCCACACCACATAAAAAGAGTATTTCCCTCAGTACAAAATACCCTTCTCAGCTGCAACTCTCCTGCTGCTGATGTGAAAAAGCAATTTGTATGAAAAAATAAGGAATAATTCTGCCACTGAGTATTGGCATCCCTCTGCTCATTAGTTTGTGGTTCCTCACAAGTGTGTCTGTATTGGCAAATAAATCAGTGTACAGACCCATCACTCTACACCTGAAATGCCAAAGCCAGCCAGGCCTCTCAGCTGAAATAAAAAAGGGATGGAGAAGAAATATTCAATGTTAGGACATAAAAATTTACAGCTGTTCCTCAGAGCTTGTGTTCTTGTGTGCAAATACTTCTCTTTGCCTGTCAATAAAACAGTACATGCTGAAAGAAATTCTGTCTCAACAAGCACAGCTCTTCCAATTCCATTATGCAAACAGCTCTCAGGGTAAGGACATCTTTGCACTTGCTTGGATTTCTAAAATATTCCTGTGGATACACGTGTGGAAGGCAGTAACAAACATGAAAAATAAAGCAGGATTATTCCTGCAGCCTGAGCAGGTGTTGTAGGATGGAACACACCCCCCTGTGCTGTGCAGCCTGGGCAGGGAACTCACCCCTGTAATTCAGAGCCCTGTAAGCTCCCAGGAGACAGCCAGGAACCAGCTTTATTCCCAGGCTCAAGGGGCTGATGGGAATGGGCCAATTTTCCCTGTTTTCAGCTCCTCCTGCAGTGTGGGACCATCTGGGCAGGACTCAAACCCCGAGAGATGGGTCACACCACCAGGTGCCACATCCTGGGCAGGCTTAGGCTGCTCTGCCAGGACCAAACTGCCCTGTTTGAGCAGTGCCCCAGATCTGCAGTGCCAGTGCCACCCTCCAGGGAAGGCAGGGCACGACTTGGCATCTCACTCACCACTTTGGGTTTGAAGGGTGGCTGAATCTCCCTGTTTTCCAATTTCTCCCAGTCAATCCTCCTGAAGAAAGCGTGCTCCCTGATGTCTCTCTCACCCTCAAGGCCACAGCCAAGGCGTTTTGCAGGATGTTTAGTCATGAGCTGCCAGGAAGAAAACAGCAAAAGCTTCAGCTGAATGCTGGGATGAAAGGGAGCCAGATTGTGATGCTATCACTCCTCTCCTGAAGACACACACTGCTAATGAAATGGTTTTGAAAAGCTCAAATGCATTCTTTGGAGATGAATTTTCCTGTTTTCTCACTGGAGACAGCACACCAGCAGCAAAATTAGGGGCTGCACTGGAGAACTTTGTCCCCCTTGGCACTGGTTGCTACGAGAGGTGCAGGTGGGCAGGTGGTGCCCAGGGCATGCTGCCATCCCTGTCAGCTGACAACTCCTCAGTTTCACCTCTGCTCTTTCAGTCTTATAAATCTCCAGCAGAGCTTCTGCCTTATCTCAACAATCAATTAAACACAAAGAATTTCAATACACAGAATCTGCACCAAGTAGAACCCTCCCCTCCCATTTCATTTTTCTGGGCTCATTCACGACACCTCATTCCAGGGCCTCCAATTCCTTGACAGCATCTAATCTGTGTGGCCTCCCTTGCATTCCTAAGGACATCCTGGGCAATAGTGGACTAAGCAGACCTGGGGAAAAGAAACAACCCAAACCCCACGAGCATGGTGTGCTCAGAAACTGCAATGTGCTCCCTAATTAACAAGCTCCTCAGCAGCTCCTCAGCTGGTGTGGACATGAGGAACTGGGCAATGTGGCCATCAGCTCTCACTTGCAGTGCTGTGGGGATGTCTTAAAGCTCTTTTACAAATGATATATGATTAATGGACTGCTGGGAGATACCTCCACACATCTTTGTAAAACCTCAGCTGTACCACTTTAGTCTCCTTCCAAATGTTGAGCTGATCTGATTCCAAGTGGGAACCTAAAATAAAAGTGACTCTGAGCAGATTTGGGAAGTGGCTGTGCATGGGGCTGGAATCACAGCCTTCTTCAAGCTTCACCAAGCTTGCCCATTGGTGTTACCTTTCCCAAACTCCTTACTTTAACAGTAGTTGATAAAAGAAAATGTGACTATTGATTCTGGAAGTTTTAATTCTTTCTAAAGTCACTGCATTTACCAAACCCAACAAATCAGTGGAATAAATGCCAGGCAGACAAATCAGTTCCAAGAGCACAGTGGGCACGTTTGTCTCGCCCAGTGGTGCCCAGTCCTGGGAATGCTGAGCTGCCCCCAGTTGCAAGGCTCAGAACCTTTCTCATATTGACTTCTGAGGTCAGGAGTGATGCCCACTGAGACTGGGCTTAATTTGTCAGTTCAATACAGATGATGAACGTGTCAGTACCACAGAGACTTGACCTCAAACCTCTTGGCACAGGCAATTTTAGCTCCCTGCCCTTCCCTGGTGTGAGCACCCAGTGCCAACAGGGTGAGTACATCAAGCTCAGACTGTGCTGTTTGAAAATGTGACTGTCCCCACATGGCAATAACCTGCACATACTTTATAAAAATGCATCATGCTCAGTTTTTGTCCCCCAGCACATCTACTCTGGGAAAATCTCCCAAATTAGCCTTTAGTGGTCTTGCCTTTTGCCTTGTTGCTCTAAACACCTTTCCTGTTCTGTGATGATTTTCCCTAAGGGATTCATATCCAGCTCATGTATAATACTTCCTAAATGCTTGCAAAGGATAGGAAGGAAGCAAATGCCAAATTAACTAAGTGCAGTGGTGTTTTATCAGTGTAAATCAGACATCAAATAATGATTACAGGGGGTTGGAGAAGCTGCAGGCTGATGGTACTCTGGAGAATCACGAGGAGTCAAAGGAAAGTCAAACAAATTGTTTTTTCCTGAGCTAATCTCCTGGAGTTTTTTTCCTCAAAATTTAGACTCTAAGAACAATTTTAGGCCACACAAGTTACCACTGGGTCAGGATTTCCCCACGGGTTCCTTGTCTTTATACTGAAGATTTTCACAGAAGCCCCTCTTTACCTACATTTAAAATGACTCTCAGTAACTCTTTTGCTCTGCTCTGTCCTTGGGCACTCTGGGCTGAGGACTCTCTGCAGTGTTTGGTATCCAGCCAAGCTGAGAAATCTTCTCACCCTGCCAAACTGGGGCTGTGCTGGGCAGGTGGAGAGGCAAAGCAGGTGGAGATGCTTCCCACCATCGTCCTGGTTATGAATTCTGCTTTGCATTTGGCAGCTCCTGATGCTGACATTTGTTCCTGCCATAAAACAAGCAGGAACAGCAGGAAGAGCTGAACCCTAATCAGTGACACCAAGTGACAATATTGCTCAGCACTGCCTGACAGAAGTTGCACTTAAAAATACTCCAGTGCCATGTCAAAGGCAGACAAATCCAGTTATTAACAAGGGTTGCCAAAAAGGAACTTCATGCTGGAGGAGCATTTCTCTCACCCCCTTGCAGATGGAGACGGCTTCTTTGGACAGAGATTTTGGGTAGGAAACATTGTGCTCCATTATGGACTGGAAAAGTTCATCTTCATCTTCCCCATCAAAGGGAGGCTGTTGGAAACAAATCACAGGTTGAGTTCCCTGCTGGGATTTACCTTCTTATGACATGGCATGACAATGCCCAAAGAGATCAGTCCACAGCAGTGGGCCCTGTCCAGGAACACACCCCAGACTCTCAGCCACCCCTACCCTGGGTATCTTCTGACCCAGAAGCTCAGTGTTTAGCAATCTCAGGTTGAAATCAAGAAGAAATGTTCCTTTCTGCCCCCACAGTGGCAATCAGGTTATTGAAATGGGTGCAGGATGATCTTCATCATCAGCTTGAATCAGTTTTTAAAGCTACTGTGCTCCAGGCAGGCAAAATACTGTAAAGGGTGAAGTTTGGAGACTGAACTTGGAATGACCTCATGCTAAGGTATATCCACTCCTCCTCACTTAATGCCAGGTGATCTCCAGTCTGGTTTCTGCCATGCCTGTAGACTCTGCTTCTGCTTCTGAGATCATCACAAGAAAGGGCTTGCATTACATTTTAAAACAGAGGGGACAGGAAAGAGCAGAGCAGCCTGGAAATGTTCCCATCTGCAGCTGCTCCACGTCCAAACTCTTTACTTGGTGACTGGAATTTAGCAGAGAAACTATTACTGGCATTGGTTAAAAATGCATGTTTTAAGCTTCAGAAATGCCTGCCTTCAGCTCACACTCGCTGAAAGCCAATTGGAGAAATCTTCTCCATCTCAGGACTAAGAGAATTCCTTGGTGTTGGTGTTTGTGTGCCATGCAGGGCAGTGCAGTGCTGCTTTCCCAGCCTCCCAGAACTGTGCAGAATGAGGGCTCTGCAGGGAGAGCATTTCCAGGGGGCCAGACCTGCATTTTACCCTCAGGACATACAAGACAAAAAACTGTATTCTTGGGACTTAATACACACCCTTATTATGCTTCCCTGTGGCTTCAAACTCCTAAATGATATTCCTTCCACTTGACATGCGTTTTCCTGCTCAAGTGTCTCCCTTTCAGGTTGGAAGATGGCTATTTATAACATTATTGCAGCACAAAGGAGCTCTAGTCAAAGGCAGAGCTTGATTATGTGGGTACAATATAAAGAGCTTAAAGCCTAAATACATTCTCAGTTGAGTCAGTCAAGAGTACAAGGAGATAACAGCAGTATGAAAGGTTTCAGTCTTATGCTCTGATGGTCTAACCCTTTAGGGAGCCTGGAAACAGCAGCCCTGGAGATGCAGGGGGAGGTGCCAGGGAGCACAGGAGGGCAGAGCTTACCTGTCCAGCCAGCATCTCATAGAGCAGCACACCATATGCCCACCAATCCACGGACTTCCCATAGGGCTGGTAAGCAATAATCTGTGTAATCACAAAAAAACAAAAGAAAAGCCCCCTGTGTTAACTAACCCCCAGTCTTTGGCAGATGAGATAAACAGTGACATGCAGAGAAGAACATATTTCCTTGGAAGAGGCCAGCAAGCCAGTCCTGTAATCCTCACTGCACTAATCACTGCTTTCACTGGGAGCTGGATTGCTCTGCCAATGTTAGTTTAAACCCACCCTCATCTCTGGAACCCTGAGATCTTGGCAAATGCAGCTCTCAGGAGTCCTTGGGATGGGCATTTGAGGGCAAAGGAGGCAGCACAGCAGCACAGTGTAGGAAACAAGGCAAAACAGTTATCCATCCATCTGTGTCACAGCCTGAAATCACAAGAATCACTTGACTTATGGACTATCAATAATTAAACTCTTCTTTTCAATATTTATAATTTCATTCTGCTGTAAAGGGAATCAAAATTCAGGCAAAGAGCAAACCCCTGAAAAGCTCAGTTACACTTTCCCAAGCAGCATGATTGTGATACTCAGGATGAAGATACATCAAAAGGGAAGGGGTTTCTGCTGCTCAGACTAATGGAAATGTCAAGCATTTCCATCCTCATGGAGAAGCACAAATTGAGGCATGACACAAGGAAAGGCTGTGAGTGCCAACAGCACCTAGGGCCCCTCCTGCATCAGCTCTAACTGAGGCCTCTTCAGAGGTCAGTGTTGATTTACTTAACAGCTGCACTTGGGCATGGTATAAAGCAGTTTGGGGCTGTTCCTTCAGATCCCCTCCTAAGGAACTGGGAAGGGATATTGTGAGTTGGGAAGGGATGCAGGACATGCCCATCCCCACTCCCAAGGTGGAGCCTTTGAGCCTCTGCCCCACAGGAATGAGCAGGGAACTGAGGCACTTACTGCTCCACAGGGGCTGGCACTTCTGGTCCTGTTTGCATGTGCTTTTATTCTTTGTGAAACAAATTGCTAAGCCCAGTGCACATCACAGATCCCAAATATCTCACTTGTCTGAAAGAGAAGTCGAACTGGGAAGTTCCACAGTGAGTCACCAGTGCAATAAAAGCAGCACTGCCTGGCTACTAAATAAAATTATGGCCTCTGTGTGAATATATGTTCTTCCCTGAGATGCAGCAGCACAAGGATTAAAAATTACTGCAATGTTTCTAACCAAAGGATTTCAAAATCAATGGCACTTTGGAATAGATTAGACAACCAGAGGTAATAACAAGATTCTCATCTGGAAGGTCCCACATAAAGGCAATCTGTATTAGTTGTCTCCTAGCAGCAATATGAGCTTAAAAAATATATTTGGGCCATTCATTTCACACTGTAGTAGTTGACACACTTGGTTACTCTCCCTCTCATTTCCAGCACCAGTAAGTTCCCAGGGGCCCACTGGAATCTGCCTCTTGAAAGACCAAACACTTTGAAACTTTTATCAAGGAAAAATACTGGCCTTTACACACAGAAAATGATACAACATTTCATCCTCAATTCTTCCCTGACAATCTCTCCCTGCCTCATGGAAAAGAGCATTTTCTTGAAAAAAGGGCTATTTTCCAGGCCATTAATTCATAAGGGCAGAACATTTTGTACAACAAATGACCTCCATGTAAGTGGGTTTGGGAGGAACAATTTATTTCAATTAGCAAATGAGGAAAAAAAGGGATCCACAGCAGTGAGAAGGAAAATGCTGCTGCACTGCCAAGCTCTGTACCTGGCAGCAAGGTCTGTCCAGGAGCCCACAACTCCCTCTCTGCCTCTTGTGGGAGAGTCTGATGGGATTACTGAGGGAGGAAATGCTTTAAATGCAGCAGTGCAATGGCACACACTGGAAGAGGCACCAAAGCACTGACTTGGGTGCTGGTTGGTCATGCAGCAAGAGGGGAGTCAGGGCTGGGCTGCTCCCTCAAGAGCATTTCCATCAGCAGTGCAACCTGCCCCAGTGAAACCTGCCCTTGGGCTGGCAGAATGAACATGAAAAAAGCTCACTAAACCCAAGGCAGGCTCAGACTCACTATGATTTTTGTGCTATTTGATGCTGCATGTCACCATCTGACAAGCAGAGCAGTGCCCCTCTGGGCTGGCAGTGCCTCCCTCACCTGAGCCAGTCCCTGATGGGGCAGAGGGAATTGAGACACAAACACAGACATCAGCACTGGGAAGGTGCCACTGCAACAAGGACACTTTTCTCACTGGACCTGTGCCCAGGTAGGAAAAGGTGGTCCTGTCAAAGTCTGCTGCTGAACACTGGAAGGATTTGCCCTTTAATCCTAATTAAATCCACCCAGTTTGGACCAGCAGCTCAGTCCTGGGGAGGCTGTGGCACAGCAAGGTCCATCCCCCAGCCTGTGGTTGTGCTCCTCCTGCTGGGAGCTGCTCCCAGCACTCCCTGGGAAGTGCCAACCAGAGGAAAGAACACTCACTGCGAGGAAGGAACTGCATGTGGGAGGAAGCAGATGAGCTTTCAATGTACAGTCAAACATGCACTGGGACAAAGTCAGCAAGTTCTCAGTGTTGTATTTTCAGTAGTTCCCTCCTCCTCCTCCAGAACTCATCCTGTGTTACCCCCCAGCTGCTGCACTCTGAGCCAGCCCTGCCTGCCTGGAGCAGCTGCCAAAGTAATTCCAACTGCATGGACAAATTTGGGGATCTTTTAGAGTAAATTGGGGTATATTACCATGACCTCCTGTCCCAGCACAGTGTGCAGGGCAGCCCACAGGGCAGTGAGGGAGCTCCTGTGCCCAGGAATGGAGACCTGGACCCTCCTCCAGCTCTGCTCTCTGCTCTTCCCTGGCCAGGGAGGAGGGGAAAGCTGACAGAACCCTTCCCTCCCCCTCCTTCTCCATCATTAATTTAAATTACTGCCTTTTCCATCTCCTTTTCCAGTTCAAATGCCCCACTTTTACAATCTATTGCCATTTTTAAGAGCTCTGTCTTTCCAGGGTCTGTGGATTCGAGCGCTCAGGAAGAGTTCAGGAATTTCTCTCATTAAGCAAAATTGGCAGAAGAATGTTACTTTTCTTCCCCCCACTTTGCCTCCAAGGAAGGCACAGTTAAGAGCAGGACACAGAGATTAATACCAGCAATTTGTAGGAATGTTTAGATCATTGCAGCTTGCAGAGAGTAGCCAGTTGGGATGAAAAGATTATATCCCAGAGGCAAGAGAAAATCTTTTGTGAACGTATCTGATGTCAGCTGGAAAAGTTAAACCTCACTTATTAAAAGAAATAAATATTCCTAGCACAGAAAACAGTCAAACACACACTTCCCAAACCTCTGTAATGTCTATTTGCCTCCCCCAATCCTGGCAAATGCAAGGTTAGAACTGAAGGTTTTGAGGCTGTTGGAGGCAGAAGGGAAATGGAGCTTCTGATTTAAATTCCTCTGGAATTGCCACTCAGCACTGTGGCTGCTGCAGGGATGCTGCTGGAGGGGGTGCTGGGCTGGCACAAACCCTTCCCACTAATCCTCTTGACATCCATCTCCTCCTGTCTCTCTTCACTGGTCAAGGCAACACCAAGTACTAATTGATTTTACAGCTATTTCACCACTCTGACTATAAATATTTAAGAAATATTCTGTACAAGATAAGCAGGTTGTGCCTGGCAGGAGCTGCCAGGCTGGGACCCCACCAGTTTAACCTCTTCATGTGCACAGGGCAAGGAAATGAGTATTAATTCCAGCCCATTATACAGCTGAGAAACAACAAATGGTAACTTTCCCAATCAGAAAATAGGGACCCATTATTTGCCAGCACACCCAGTTGTGCCAAGGGACTCTGCTGAATGCAGCCCTGCATTCCCCTGCTGCTCCACGAGGAGATGGGATGGTGGCACCAGCTGAGATGTCCCTGTGGGTCCTCCCAGCTCTGTAACCCCTGAACTGTGTGTGGGGAATTCCTGCAGAGCAGTGTGGGCTCCTCCAGACCCCTCTGGAGTCACACCATTATTCCCCAAATGCTGATGAAAAGAGCTAATTGTCTATTTTGAGTGCAACCCACTCCCAGGACTCTCCTCCAGATACTTCCCCAGTTTATTCAGATTTAGCTCCTCCATCTCCACCCACAGGGAATGGGACTGTACAAATGCAACCTCATTGAAATGTCTCATAAATTTATCAATTTTAGCCCAGGGAAACATGCTGACACCCCCCTGCAAGCACAACATGAACCTTCCTGGGAAGTCTACCACAGACCTAGTTAGCAATCTGTCAGTCACAATAATGTCTTCTGAAACAAAAGAAAATCAGCCAATGACAAAGAATAAATCAAATTGTAAGATAATAAAAAGATTGATTTCCTCCCAGTTACTGAATTGGTCAAAGGTTTATTTCTTTATATGAAATTTCCAAATGAAATACAGTAATTCACTCCAGCCTTGACCCAGATTGAGCATTTTTGGTGTTGTCCTCTGGTATTAACTGGCACGAGGCAATTGCCACAGAGAGGACACTCTAATTTGGTACAGTGGCTTCATTTACATTCTGAGAGAAGCAAATGAAACACTGCTCTGCTTGTTCCGATCTCCTGCTGCAAACAACAGCCAATGGGGAAACCCCAGGGCTTTATAATCCACAATATTTCACTCTGGAGAGCACAAATTAGAAACAGGGAAAAAACCAAACCACTTTTCATTCCAATTTCACCGAGATGACAACATTCACCTTAGCCACTAATTTACTTGTCCATGTATAAATCTGCCCTATTCCAACAAACACTCAATTAGAGGCAGGAATGTTCCAGCCAGAGCTGCCTCTTGCTCAGTACTCAGGCAGCAACTGAGTCTCTTGGATCAGCATCCAGCCTCTTGCATCAAACCTGCTGCCAAACAAATCAATACTCCCGAAAGCTCAGTATGCACAAATACCAGATTTTAATATTCATATATTTGAATTATATCCAAATCAACACATGTGCTTGTTTTTAATGGTTTATACCTAAAGCATCGAAATCCAAATCGTGTCCAGACTAAAAATCTTCACTCTAAACTCACATTTATCCCAGGCTCAAAAGCACAACTGTGCTTCCCATGAGCAGATTCTCATTTCAGACCCTCTGCAGTTGGTTCTTGCTGGAGGGTCATTTTCAGTGGCTTGGATGCAGCACAGATATTGCAAAATCATGGAAAACTGAAGGGAAATGCTGAATTTATGATGTCAGCTCCATTCAAGCCCTGATCTTACAGCTCTGGCCAGGCCTTCAGTGACAGGAACTTTCCTCACACCACTTGTAGCCCATGGCTTGGAAAACACTGCAGTGGTTTTACAGAGAGGTCAGCAAAAAGCTTCAGGACCTCCTGATCCCTTCCCCAGACTCACTGAGAGGTTTGTGATTTCCAGAAAATGCCAAACAGTCCTTTAAATAACTGTATTTTGGCAGCTGTGAAAACCTATGGAAAACCTATGGAAAAATGTATTGAAGAGGCAACATTTGCTGCCAGTGAAATTCTCTGCTGGTCTCAGCAACAACCTCAGCACCATCCAGGAAGTTTCTGTGATTTCACAAACTGCAAAGTTTAGTATAATAATGTTTCCAGGCTGCAAATTCAAAATCATAGAGTGTTGGGCCCATTTTCTTTCAGTCTTTTGCAAGTAGGATCAAAATCTGAAGCACTGATTTCACAAAAGGTTAGTTTTTCAATAGTGAAGTTCATATTGGTAATATTGCATCAATCCTGAGATATTCAACAGACCTGCAGAAAGAAGAGTCCCAGGCACAGAGATCCACTCAAAGCCAGGGCTGTACAAGTTGTGGAGGGACAATTTCCACTGGAGGGACTCAAAGGTTCTGGGAATGGTCCATATTTACCTCTGGTGCAATGTAGTCTGGGGTGCCACAGAAGGTCCTGGTTGTTACTCCATCCAACATGTGTTCCTTGCACATTCCAAAATCAGCAATTTTGATGTGCCCTTCTGAATCCAACATCACATTATCTAATTTCAGATCTCTGTGGAGAATCACAGGAACTTCATGTTAATGATTAGAATACAGAAGATAATATTTGACATTTCCAAGAGCTTTCATTTGAGCACAAGTGTCAGAAAAACAGGGGCTGTGGTTTCCACCTCAGCAGCACCACTGGCTCTTCATACAGTGCTTTAAAAATACACCAAAGCTTTAAAGAAACTGATTCTTTCAGGGGTTTAAAAATAGTTCAGAATGACTTATGTCAGATTATACTCACCTATAAATAATCCCTCTGTTGTGGAGAAAGAACAACCCAATGGAGATCTCGGCTGCATAGAACCTGCATGGAAAACAAATCAACAAATTGCTTATTGCCCCATGATTTCCTTCTGACAAAGTAATTTGGACATGAATCATGGTAAAGAATGATACCATTAGAGCATAGGAAATATATTATTGATAGTGTGTATATATGTAAAAGTATCAAAATATGTATTACAGGCAGATGACATAAAAGACACCTCACTTCAACTGGACCTTAACAGACACATTTTGAGTATTTGATGATCAAATCATGCAGAACTAAAAAAAATATTAAAAATGTCCCTCTAGACCACAAAAAATGGTGTAGCTGGAGCACAGCTGATCCAGCTCTGCTGCAAAGGTCCTTATCTCTGATCACAGACTGATGAATTCAGGATGCAGCTCAATGTACATTGCAATTCACAGGGCATGAAATAATTTGCAGAAATAGTATTCCTTTACACAGGCTGTTAATGGATTAATTACATGGAGCTAATTAAAATGATTACCATATAAACCCTAATTGCTGAATGCAGTTCAAAGATATGTAATACTGATGGCAGTTTGGAGCTGGTTGCTGTGGAACTGTGCAAAGGAGATGCAGGAGGATTATTTCAAGAGGAGCTTAATTTTTAGGCTGAGCATAAGGGAGGGGAAGGCTGAGCTGCTCAGAGGGGTCTGGGAACGTGTGCTGGGGATGCTGCACAGGCAGGAGCTGTCAGAAAGCACCACAGATTTTGGCATGTGTTGGCAAGTTGCATTAGCTGAGAGTCAAAGATGATCTGACACCATCCAGTTTTTCTTTGGAGAGTTGTTAAAATATTTTTTCTGCATCTGAAGTGCTTATATTTAGAAGGCCTCTCATTTAAAGGAGCCCTGGTTGCTGAAGTCAAAATGAGAAGTTATTTTAACTGAGTTCTGACAACAGTTGGTCACCCTTGGGTTTAAGGTTTCACTGGGAAGTGATTTATGAAGCACTGGGAGGGGATGATGAGATGGCAAATGCTGGAGCTGCTCACACTTGAATACTTGAATCAGATCATTATCAGTTGCTCCCTGACTACCTAAAAGGGATCACATACACACACAACTCTTCATCCTTTATTAACTCCTTGCAAATACATCACAGAAATTCCTACACATTGAATTCATCTTGTACAACCCATAATTTACATTGCAGTGCTCAGTCCATTTCTAGTGCCTTTCCTTATAACATTAATTCAGTCTGAAATGTCCTACTCACCTTATGTTTTTAATATTGGCTTTTAAAAACAACACCAGAATACCAAGTAACAGCTTTAATTTCCTGCTGCCTTGCTGAAATTCTGTTCACCTTTCAACTTATGCATCGTGGGCCTTCCTTTGTGCTGTACTTTTGAATTTTGGTCTCTGTGTGCAAACATTTTTAACATAAATTCACCTTTTTGTGAAGGCCAGCCTAGACTTCACACTGAGCCTGGGAAGGGGAGGAAACCAAAGGATAAAGTGATGATGATGACATGATTTAAATGTGTAAATGGGAACACTCACACTGCTTGTGGCTCCTTGAACTTGCCCACTTGCTGGATGTGATACATGAGGTCACCACCATTCACATACTCCATAACGAAATACAGCCGGTCCTGGGCAAGGCATGGGGGAGACACAGGCAAATGCAGCAGAGGAAATGTCAGACAGTCATTGATCAGCACAAAAAAATCACTAGCAGGTTATTATAAAGCTTTTAGGGTTATTAGGAGTGGCTGCACGTTCTGGTGAAATCGATAGGTCAGGAATGGAAGTGGAATGTTCTGTAAAACCTGCAGGAGTGAATGGAGCTGTCAGGATGTGCCCCTCTGAGTGGGGCATTGCTACATGTTATTTATCTACAGTGCTTCCAAGAATTATACAAACACAGTTCTGTCTGAAAGATCTGTCTAAAAACAAATGAAAGAAAGAAAATCCAAGGTGGTCAAAAATTCCTGCTTTGAGGCCATTTCTAAGCCTTTCTAATGAGTTTTCCTTTGCAAGATGGGAAGTATTAAAAAATATAGATTTTTTTATTATTAAAAAAGAGGCAAAGGTGATGGTTTATTGTGATTGTGTCTGCAAATTGGTTGCATTCAGGTCATTTTCTGCCCAGAGATTTGTGACACTAAGCAGAGTTTGAAAATGCCTTTAACACCACAGACAGTTGTGCTGTGAATGCTGAGGGGCTGACACACCTTGTTTCACAGAATCACCGAAGTTGGGAAAGACCTCAGATCCTTAGAAGTGTTTAGAAAGCTTTGGGAAACTTAAGGCTTGAGGCTCTGACTTAGCAAAGCTCATATTATTAAATTTAGGAATTATCACACTGGTCTGCTTGAATGACTCGGAAGAAAAATCTTTAAACCCAGTTTTATATTTAAATACAAAGGGTAATTATATCTGGTGTTTGCTCACTATTTTCTGTGCTATGATATATAGATTGGATGACAATAAATGCTATTGAAGTGATAAAATCCCTGCTCCTTTAGGCTGGCAGACATCAGGGAGCCAGGACAGGCAGAGCTCACGTACCACAGTCTGGAAGCAGGAGTGGAGCTGGGTCAGGAAGGGAGGCTTGTCCTGCAGGGCCAGCACCCGCTTCTCCACCATGGTGCACTCCACGTCATCATCCTGGATCACCACGTCCTTCTTCAGGATCTTCACTGCATAGAGCTCCTCTGTGCCCTTCCTGTCTGCCAGCATCACCTGCATGGGGACAGCAGTGGCATCAGAGCCCTGCCAGCTGACCAGAGACCTGCAGAGATGCCCACCCAGCCTCTCCTTTCATTGCTGGAGACTGATTTGGCCAGACTCTGAACCTGTGATCACTGCTGCCATGAGCTGTGCCATCATTTCAGCCCCAGCCTGTGCCACCATTTCAGCCCCAGTTGTGCCACCATTTCAGCCCCAGCCTGTGCCACCATTTGAGCCCCAGCCTGTGCCACCATTTCAGCCCCAGCTGTGCCACCATTTCAGCCCCAGCTGTGCCACCATTTCAGCCCCAGCCTGTGCCACCATTTCAGCCCCAGCCTGTGCCACCATTTCAGCCCCAGCTGTGCCACCATTTCAGCCCCAGCCTGTGCCAAACCCCTCTGGTTAAGCACAGGCACGTTCTGAAGGGCTGATAAAATATTAAGTCCCAGGGTATTTCTTCAGTAAAGGGCACTTTATCTCAGAGGTGTTGTTCAAACAGACAGAAAAGAGCAGTCTGTTCTTTCAGCTGATGCATTTCAAATACACACACACACACAATTCCTGGTTTTCCCCCAAAATCCAGCCTTACCAATGCTGGTGAATTCCAGAACTGGTAGAGTGACCTGGGCAGTAAAGCCAGAAAAGTAAACTCGATTTCCTTGAGCCTGTCAAGAAGTGAGGATCTAAAAGTCACCAAGTGTTTCTCACATCTTGCCCAACAGGCTGTGTTTTTTAACTTAATTTTTCCAAGAAAAGTGCCAATCAGCCCTTTAGTCCCTTGGGAACTACCATGCTCCCTGTTCAGAAATCCTCCCTCAAGAATGCACATCCTTTTGACTCTGGATTTTGCTTCTTCGGGAATTATTCATTCATTCTTCCCCAAGATAAAAAAAAAAAAAAAAAAA